>VXAU01000303.1:517075-563360 GCA_013399695.1 Formicarius rufipectus | reverse complement strand
CGGAGCGCCCGGGCCGGGCAGGGGCGGGCGCGGCGCGGGGGGCGCGGCCGCGGCCCGAGCCGGGCCGGCACCGATCCCTGCGCAGTCCGCGGCCTTTAGCAGCTCTTCTTTGCCCTCCTGCAGTTTACTTGAAAAACAACGCCCGGTTGGGCAGGTGAATTAAAAATAACACAGCGCCTCACGCAACCACAGCCGGGGCCCCGGCAGGGCCCGCCGGCGGCACCGGTGTCCCCTCTCCCCGACCGCCCACTGGGGCTGAGATCCGAGTCAGCGTAAGCGCACCCTGTTCACCAGGCACGAGGGATTTTGCTTCTTCAGGTAGCATTAAAAGAATGACACTGACTCCCGAAAGGAAATGAAATTGCTTCTTTTAATATTAAACTTGTAATTGTTCCTATTTCCCCTCAGTGTTTGATGATGGCAAGCCGAAGCGACTGACAACCTTTGTGCAATTCTTGGAGGGCAACCGCAGTGCGGCGAGAAGTGAGGATTTCTGAAGGCAGAACGGTGCAGATGAAAGCCAGCCTCAGAACTAACGCGTGTGCTTTATTTTTTAAAGATGGAACAGAGAGGAGGCACAATTACCCCAGATTTAGAAGATCTGAGTTCAAGCCCTGACCTACTGAAGCTTCCCATACTGCAGCTTCTCCTCCCTGTCTTAAAATCAGGGAATAGCTGTTGCCTACCCGGCAGATAAATTGCAAAGATAAATATCTCAGAGGCCAGTTGGTGCAACAAAAAAAATGCCTAATATTGTCAACACATGGTACCCCAAATCTGGCTGCCTGTTTGCTTATAGTCAGCAGAAGATAGCTATAATTAATAACAGGGACAGGATCCGAAAGGGGACCAAAATGGGATTAATGGGTTTCAAGAGAAATAGATTCACCAAGGCAACATCTGGAAAATTTCCTTTTTACTGGAGAGGGGAATGGTCATCCACTACTCCTTTAATAAACACAAATATATTGCAGGAAAAAAACCCCAACAAGGTAACAATGGAGTCCTAGAAGCAGCACTAGACAGGTTTAGAAAATCCTCAGAGGCAACATCATTCCCTGTACAAACCAGGACAGCTTCCTGAGCTCGTTAGAGAAGTGTAAGTGGTTCCTGAACTCTGTTCTCCAGTCTAGCCAATCCACCTGTGTTATCTCCTAGAATTAGAACTGAAACACCACTTTGGTCACTGAGATCACTTTCAGAGGGCAGCAGAAGCCTCAGTTTCCTCTACAAGAACAAAGAGGCTCTGTTACAATCTGTAATGATTTTGGACTACCTCAAACAGCTCAAGTTCTTCTCCTTTTAGAATGTAAAACACACAAAGTCCTGGTTCCAAAATGATGAATTGAAATAGCTCCTACAAGCGGGGAAAAAAATGTAAGAACAGTTGCACCTTTCAGAGCAAAGGTCCACCCATTTTTTTTGGTGCTAGATTACCTGTTTATGAGCACTTTTGGCTCACCTGGAGCAAATTACATCAGTGGTCATAGTTCCTAGGAGTGCAAAAGTCTTCTACAGACTGGGGAACCCATAGCATGGAAATAAGAGAATCTTATTTTGGGAAAAGGGACAAACAGTTGGCTATAAATTCCCTGAGTGCCTTTGTTTCTGGTGTCCACATTTTTAAAAGGACACAGGAAAATCGGAGACAGTGCAGAGTCATAAAAATTATTTGAGGATTGGAATAGCTGCCTTGGAACGAGAGACTTAAGGAGCTCAATCTGTTTAGTTTATTAAAAAGATCAAGAGATAGCTTGATTGCGATGTATAAGTACCTTCAAAGGGAGAAAATACCAGGTCCTAAAGGGCTCTTTAATCCAGCCAAGAAAGGCATAACAAGAACCAATTGCTGAAAGCTGAAGCCAGACCAGCTTAAATTAGAAATCAGGCGCAGTTTTATAGTGAGAATGATTAGACATTAAAACCCCTGCCCTATCAAAGGAACGAGGATTCTTCATCTTTTAATATCTCCAAATCAAGACAGGATACCTTTCAGTAAAGTAAGCTCAAATTCAAAAAAAAAGGCTAAATGCAAGGGTAATTGAGTGATATTTAATGACTTATCATAGGTAAGGAAAGCTCTAACATCTGAATTTGGAACGATGACTTGAAATTTGGCAGCAACATAACTCTGGCAACAGGTACATACTGACTGCACTGTGCACGGAAACATGCTGAGACCTTGGCTGTGTTCTTGGCCTTGGAGACAGATCAGATGGCAGGTGCCAGTCAGAGACCCGATAGTGTAAAAACTGACACCACTCCTTATTCGGCACATTCCACGTCCTGTGAAGGCAGAGTTATGGCAGTGGCACTATAAATGCATCTGCTGAATTCCAGGCCACGTGCACGAAGTCATAATAAATACAAATTAAAGTTCTGGATGGTCAGACTGTGGTTGTAGGTACCAACTACTGCTGAAACCAGGACACCAACCCATGGGTGGAACCCGTTGCATTTAATCTCTTTGCTGGGGATGGATGTTCCAGGATTCATGGTTGCCTCACTGTCCAAACTATGCCCAGATGCTCCATGAGCGCAGATGGATACAGGGAACCAGGCTGGACCCACCAGTGAGACAGGAACTCCCCAGGCAAGAGGTTTGATCATATTATTTAATTACACAGTAATTGTGGATTTACATAAGCCTAAAATACACCCCAGTGGGCGCTAAGGAATTCATGCACCTACATGACAACACGGGGTGCTTCCCAGCAGCATCACCCAGTGTTTTTTATTACTCTATGTCATATTCCCTCTTCAAAGGTTAGTATCAGTCCTTAGGATTCTGTGGAAGATCTTTGTGCCATGGCCATCATCCTTCTCTGAATAGATTAGCGGTCTCCAAGTTCCTCTAAGTAAGAAAGGTTTTTGAGCGTGCATGCCAATGTATGTGTATTTATCTGTAAATTATCTCCATGTACTAATCCATTATGTACTTTGTAGAACATACACAAAAATAGACATTTACAAATAATAAGGATTAAATAAGCACTATTTAAAATGTAAAAAAAATTAACTGTAGAAATATTAAATATTAAAATATAAGAAAATATTAAAAAATAAAATATTAACTGTAAAAAAAAGATTGTCTTGTACAGCTCACTGCAGAGACCACTGATATAGATCCACAAGGCACCTTTAACTTCGTTTAGACAGTTCTGTGCAGGTGCCTCAGATTCCCTGAAGGGAAAGTGGCAAATTACTGAACGTTGAGCCTTGGTGATGTGACACAAGGGAACCGCCAACACTGGCATTTATAAGGAGCTAAGATGGAGCAAAACCTGACCAGCCACCACTATGCAGAAGGTCCCCAGGAGCTGAGCAGTGCAGCCATGTTCTCAGGTAAGACTCTAAATAAAACGAGCTGCAATAACAGGAGCACTGACCCCAGAGCCTGTGGTGAAGCCGACAGTGGAGAGAAGCTCAATAAACTCCAAGGTTCTTTTGTGCTGAGAATGATACAAGATGTGGAGCAGTGCCAGAGAAGCACTTGGTGCTGGATGTCAAACCATCTGTCTGCCTCAGCCCTGCAGTGGCCAACTCCCAAGCAAGCTGCTGAAGGTGAAAAAGAATGGGACCCCTTCCAAATCTACCACTTAGGCTTATCACCAGACAGCCAGAGCCAGAGTTCTCTGATGCAGTGCCAGGCAACTAGAATCAACACTCCTGAGCTTCTGAAGTGCATCCGGGAGCTCTCCAAGCAGGTACCTGAGAGCCAGACAGTGGAGTGACATCAAGATGTTGTGTCCTCAGTTTCTCTGAGGAATCCTCTGGTTCCAGGGATTCTCACAGGGTGAAGAAGCGTGTTACCACGCTATCATTTATGAACACCCTTTGCTACAAGATTCAGATGGACCTTCTGCTGAGGGAAGCCAAGGCATGACCAAGGCACACTCACTTGGGGACTGCCAACCTGCGTTCTCACACCAGGACAGAACCTGCATCTCTGACATTGAGAGAAAACTTTGAGATACATCTGTGTTGTGCCATGCTCTCACAAGTACGCAATGTCTGTTGGGCATGTGACAATTTCCTCTTCAGGGCTGAACTGTTCTACATCTTCTAATCCAATTTCAGTTGACTCAGTCAATGGACGTTCCATCATTTCCTTCATACTCCCATCATGATGGGTCTCATAAATCTTGCTAATGGAGGATATTACCTGATATCTGAGATACATTTTCCTTCTTGCATTATGATCACAATACATTTCATTTGCATTCCTTAGGCCCTGTCCAAGGCAATTCTTCTTCATGGTTCCTGTTTATGCTCTTCATATGCTTGTGGACAAGTACAACACTCTTCATTTATTTTACCAAGTTAAACACATCTAATTCCTTCCATATTTCTTCATAAATCATTGCTTCCAGCCCTTAAATGCAGCTTTACTCAGAAAAATTATTTTAGAAATGGTGTTGCCTTGTATGCACACTTACTAATCTCCCAGCAACTGTTCCATCATTTTTCCAACTGCCAGTGCTTTGCACTAATTCCACAATTTATTTTGTTGTTGGGTTTTTTTTTGGTTTTTTGTTGTTGTTGTTTTTTGTTTTGTTTTGGTTTGGTTTTTTTTTGTTTTTTTTTTGTTTTTTTGTTTTGGTTTTGTTTTGTCTTTTTTTGTCTGGGTGCTCTACAGAGTAGCATGAGGAAAATCTTAGATTTGTAGTGTCAACCTTACACATTTTCATTATTCACATCATTCAGCTTCTTTTGAATTCACTTTTGCCATCTTGCATGCAGAAATTAATACAAAAATCATTGAGAAATTTACATGTAATTTGATGGAATTCTGCAACACTGTCACTGTCACTTTTTTCAAATACAATGTAATCCTTGATGAGAAGTTATGGACAAAAATATGTTACTTATTTTTACTGTGGCACCTACCATGTATTAGATGTTTTAAAAAACTCTTTGTGTAAGTGCAGACCTCATGTTCCTTAATGCACTGCTGGTACCCTGAGACTCCCAGGGGCATTTATGTTCCTGTGGCTGAGTAGATGTTAATTCTGTTGAATATTCACCAGCAGAATAAATCCAGTCTGGTTGATGTAAACTTACAGGAGAAACACATCTTAAACAAGAAGTTATTTTACTTTAGGCAGCCAGTCATCCACACTTAATCAAACGAGTGGAACAAGCATCCAGGCAGCTCTGTCCCAGAGCAGGAGGGCCCTCAGCATTGCTGCACAGGTGACAAGCAGGCTTTCAAGAGGAGCAGATTTTTGGTGAATATGCTTCACGGATCACAAGCCAGAAACATTTGGACAATATTTTACCATGTACTGAAATACTTGAAAGACTTGAATCCCTTTTCTGAGGGAAGGAAAAGGAGTGCCTTGCCAGAGTTCTGCAATCCCTTGCTATCTCAGCAGTTTATTATCCTCCAAATTAGTTCTCAATGTTTTGCAAAAAAAGAAAAAAATTCCTTAACATAAAGGGCACATGTTATACATGGAACTGGATTTCAGTCTAGAGTCATCCTTTCCAAGTGTTCTATTACCATCCCACATTGTGAAATGTCTGCATTACTCTCAGATAGCCTTGTGCTGCTATGTTTTCCCCTTTGTCAAGGTCCATTTATGAACTTAGTTCAGGGCTCACCCATTTTAGATTCCTGGTTGACTCTCTGTTTAGTAATGATTTCTTTACTCTTCTCCCCCCACTCCATACACTGTAAACCATTTCTTATTTGGTCTTAGGATTTACTTGGTCTTTTTGATTACTCTCTCTCTGGATACATATATTTACATCATATATAATCCTCAGATTTCTGATTTTTGCCCTATTTCCTTTCATCGTTTCAAGTAAAGGCAACTTTGTACCATCAAATCTTTGAGTTACATCAGTCACCTCTTGTGTCTTTCTTCATGAGATGTACTTGTGATGTACTTATATTTACTTATATTGATAAGTACTTGTGATGTACTTGTAGTTAAATCCTTGCCTGTTTTTCACTCTACTTGTGTTTTCTTTTTGAATATTTCTTGCACCCATTTCTCTCTCACTAGTTGCTTAGTTCCTAGAAATTGATCAGATTCTTTAAGTCTCCTATTTCCTGTTCCATGCAACTTCCTCTCACACAGCGAATTCATGAGTCTGTCATGTTCAAAGCTGACAAAGAGCTGCTTTTCCCTCACTCAGGCAGAGCTGCAGCTCTCACAGGGTAGTTCTCCCTCTTTTCATTCCCTTTCACAAATCTCCCAGCCAAGGGTACAAGTGATGTTCTACTTCCATGTTATTGTTCTGAGCAATTACTCAAAAAATCCTACTGATACAGATTTGAAAGAGCAAGAAAAACAATAAATTCCCTTTAATTACCAAGGACAAAATGAATACCAACACTTCAGCTGAGGATGAAAGAGATTGTTCCACATTCCACCTCAAATTCCTCATCAGACATTGAAGTTTCCACTAAATTCTAAGGAAATCAGGGCTAAGAAGGGTCTGGCCTGCTTTGGTTCATCTTAAACATGGTTTGTCTGTTGCCACGCAGTGAAATGTGTGTCCTGTGCTTCCAGAGATTCCTCAGGAATGTGCTATCATGTCTTATCAACACACGGTACTTATAAAGTGTTGATGCAAAAAGCCCAAAGGAACATGTGTAAACTGACTTCAGAAAAAGAAATCATGAGGAGGACCTGAGGGAGTTCAGTATAGACACCAGGAGTAACATTTGGTATTAGAAACACTTTTGTAATGCTGAAGGTATCTCAGTGACCAACAAAACCCCCCGTGCACTTGGAGAGGGACAAAAGAGTATAAAAGCAATGCAGGACAGACTCTGAATCAGAGTGCTCTGCCAGAAGATTTAGCAAGGCAGAAACAGTGTCAGGTGAATTGGTACCTTCAGTCCAGTTTGTCAGAAATATGGCACTGCAGCACCTCAGGATGGCAAGAGCAGGTGAGAGGAGGGATTGGCGAGATAAACAGCTTTGCAGTGCCACACTCCCTCAGACTCATGCACTCAGGGAGGTGTATTTATTAACACATGCACCAGGTATTTTGAGTCACAGACAGATGCAATGTTTATTAACTGATTGAAACCAAAACACTTTTGCAAATTTAAATAAATTACAAAACTTAAAAAGAAACGTTAAAGTTTTTTATGATGCCAAGTAACCAGCTCTCACCCTGCTCACTTCTGAGTGCTGCCCAGGGAGGCTGGCTGTAGGCTCCTAACTCACATTGGAAGACACAAAAAGCCAGTTAGAGCTCCTCAGGACCACTCTGATTGTTTGTTGAAAATTAAAAACAAAAAAAACCCAAACCAAACCAAACCAACCAACCAAACAAAAAAACCCAACCAAACAAAACCCAACAAAACAAAACAAACAAAAAACCCCAGAAAACTCCAGCAGCCAAAGGTGAGATACTATATGTAAAAAAAAAAGGAGAATGGGACCCTCCAAGAAGTGGGCTATATTATTTCCTCCAGTAAAATCTGTGCATGGAGAACAGATCTATAATAAAAACACGCCCAAATTGCAGTTTCTTGTGCCTCAGTGATCTCCAGAGGAAATCTGCTTAGTCTGCATCCCAGAGGAGTATTTTCCCACCTTCTAGCTATGAAAATCTGAAACTAATTCTGTGTTCTCTGGCCACTCATAATACAGTCTCTACAATCAAAACATGATTAAAAATACTGCTGCTGCTGATAATGAATAAGCTAGAATCTTCCTCACTCTAATGCTGATTTTCCAAGAAGAAAGGGAGAGAGAAAGACAGGGATGACAAAGTAATATTTTGAGGTCAAAGCAGGCAATTGCAATTCCATTCCATAAGGCTATCACTTTCTGAGTAGAATGAACAATTAGCAAAGGAACCTTACTAGGGAAAAAAAGGAGGTCCATCCACCTTTCAGACCTTCCTGGTTCTGAACTTGACAAACAGATATTATTAACACCTGCATGCTGGCTGCAGAGCCTTTACCAGCTGCATCCACGAACAAGTTGTCACTGGCAGCCCAACAGACAGAAACACCTTTGAAAGTATTCCCTATTCATGCTCAGACTTTTTTTTTTTTTTTTTTTTCCTAAACATAATAGTGGTTACAGGAAATTATAGACTCTTTCCCCATTTTTCCCATGACATCTTCCTCAGTTCTGTCTATGAATCCAACCTCTCCTGTTCCCCCAAAATCCAAAACATAAAGCAAAATAGGGTCCCCTTCTCTTCACCAGAACAGCACAAGCTCTTCTCAACATCAGGTCAATAGCAACACAACAGGAAGAAAGTGTTTCAATATTAAGTTAGTCCAGTTAAAGATAACACCTTCAATCTCCCTTATGCTGCATTTTCCAAACATTTTAGAACATTGGATACAAAATGCTGATTAAGAAAGAAGCTGAAAGCTAGCTGCTGAGCTCTGCCAGGAGGAAAAGCTTTGTCCCTAGGGAACTGTCCAGCAATCAGCCACGTGATCCAGCAAGTTACACCAACCTCTGTCCTATTCTAAGGGCTTGTTTTAATCCAATTGTTTAGATACAGCTTGACATCATTATCCCAGATCTCATTACCACATTGCAGAGAACAGTCTGTAAGTTCTGAATTGAGAATGAAGAACAGGCTGCAAAATACACTGTTCTATTTTTGGCTACACCAAAAAAACCTCTGCTTACAGCAACCCATCTTTGCTTGGAGTAAGGGGTACACAACCATGATGGAAAAAACAGTGTTGATGTACTATCAAAAAAACACAAAAAGGGAATGTCCAAAGCTCCTCTCTTCCCCTCAGCTTTTTAGGTGTAGTTTGAAAACATCCACACATTCACAGGAAAGGCAGGGCAAGTGCCAAACCCTGGCCACAGACCCACCTGTGGGTTAGGAAGCAACTAAACATGCCCTCCACCTCCAGTGGGCTCTTAAGCAATTATGTGCTGTCCACAGGTTATCAAATTACGTTTCTCGCTTTTGAAGCACTGTCCATAACTACCTTCCATCTCTCCAGTTTGAGGGACCAGTTCAGTATTTTCCTCAATAATTTGAGTTGGAATCAAATTTAGCAGGACGGCAGAAAATGGAACCAAACTCTGAGTGCATTAGTACCTGTGCACACTATTCCTTGGAATTACCGTTTCATGTGATGATGTCTCACCATCTGACTCTCAGGCCATGGAAAGTGTGGCACAAAAATGCATTTATGATTTTGGCCTTTATAATGAGTTCCATAAATTTTACTAAATGTTGTTACAAAGTATTTCCCTTTCTTTTTGTAAGCAAACTGTCCTCAGTTGGTTCTTGCATTCGACTAAGCAGAAACAGCAGTTATTTCTTCACATTCCTCATGTGTCACAACCTGCTCTCCCCGTACCACTGACACAGGCTCTTCTCCCTGAACTCAATGTTACTGGCTGGAGCCTGTCAACAACTTCCACTCTGCAAAACCCCCTGATAAGAACTTGGAACTCTGAGGAGAAGAAAAGATGATAAATATACACACACAAAATAAAAAGTGGGTGTAATTGTTTGCAAGGTTGCTACTGTCTTGATTTTGAGGGCTGCTATTATGATAGACCTTGGTTTTGGTCCTCTGGAAAGTGACTGTAGACTGTCATGGTATCCAACATGGAAACTGATATTAATGCTTGGCACCCAAGCAGCTCCACTAACCCAGACTGGTGGCCCATATTCCTCCATTGCTGAAAAAGTGATTTAGCTCCCAGCACCATATTCAGTCAATTATTTCCTCTTTCTCTTTAATGCATCAAATTTTTTTTGTATTTGTTTAAATTCTAGACAGCAAGAATGAGAAATCCTGTCATCTTCCTGAAGAGCCTCACATACTGAGCATCGCTAAATATTTGGCAAGATAAATGACAGAGCTGCTCTAAAGGAGTTATGCATTCTAGAAATAAAGAAGGTACATCTGTTGTCTCTTTTGTCAGTGTGAAAGGTGAGCCATGTAAAACATGGAATGGTAAAATACTGAGGAATGACAGAAGACATGCCAGTGTCAATTCAGGTGTAAGGTTATCCCATTTTCTCTCATTTCGGAGGATGTGACATGCTTAATTTTTCAGAAAGATGTGCAGGAGACCAGAGTTATTGGATCTTGCTGGCCTGAAATGCAGGGGGAAAAAGCTACCTAACTGTTAGCTTTGCACATAGGTATGGCTGGATTCGACTCTGCTGGGGACTCAGACACAACCTGGAAGGCTCAGATGCCCATCAATGGTCATCAGAACATTCGACCTTTGCAGCCAAGTTTATAGAGATGTCCCACAGCATCACCAGCCTTTTGACCAGAGAAAAGCCCATGACTTCCACGTTGCACTCTCCTTGGAACCATACTCAAACAGTGCTGCACAGGATCCCACAGAGGCTCAGCAAAGCAATGCATCAGCAGGGCCAGAATACAGAATTTTCCACCCCAGAAGCAGCATGAATGGCTGGGTGAAGTCTTCCATTTGTAGAGATCAAGTGGGGACGCCTCCCTCACTGTCAAAATGGTGCTGAGCATCAGAGTATCCCATTAGCCTCTCCCAGGTGGGAAAAGACTTTTTTTTTTCCTCAATAAAAGAATAAAGGCCATTGATTTTTCTGTTTATAAAGAGTAGGCTGAAGCAACTCAGGCAAAGTACTCCTTCTCCAGTACTTGTTTGAGACACAGTGTGTGGTTGGGTTTTTATGGCTGAAACAATTGCATCTCAGACAGTGACACCTGGGTGTTCTCCAGCTCACACCCATGGCAGTGCAGCTCCTGTGGTGGGGGCGATTCTGAGGGACACAAACTTCTTTTCTGGAGGAGGAGGATGGCTGGTACCTGACACAACTGGCCTTCAGCTGAAAGGAAGAGGCTGCAAGTCTTTAACACATTATCTGATTTACACAATTAGTCACAGTTAGTCACAATATTCACAATACCAAAAGTACAAGAAAGGTGTTATTTCAGCTCTTTCTTGGATGCACATTGGAGCACAGTCACCAACCACTATATCCCTTTGCAAAATGGCACAGACACTTCATAAATGTTTACTCCAGGATTAAAATATTTTTGGTTCAGCTTGCATATGACTCACTAGTAGGCTCACAGGTTTATCTGGATTATTTGTTACATATATTGAAAAGTACACATGTACACATACTAAATTCACTTAGAAAGGAAGGATTCTGGAAGACTGCTGTTCAGTAAACAGGAATGCCAATATCCTCCATGCTAACATCTCTGACTGAAGCAGTTTACTTAAGAGGAGGAATTAACTCCAGGGCAGTTATTCTGCTGCATGTCAATAGACAGCAGCACTGAGGGAAAAAAAATTTTTTTTTTTTCCTTTTTTTTCCTGTTGGTCTGGGAAAAGGAATCTTTGAAAGTAGAAACAGCAAAGAACAAAATCAAACACACCAGTCATCACTGGATAAATTCTAATATCAGTTATTAAAGATAATTCTAATATTTGTTTCCCAGAATATGGACTTTTCACAGAAGGAACAGAACAGGAACATACAGCCAGCATTGTCTTCCATACCCAGTGCAGTCAGTGGGACGGGACACACTCATCAGGCTGAGCAAGTCTCTACTGAGGCGTTTTTCTGTCAGGGTATTGTCCAACAGGGAAAAGCCCATAAGCATTTCCCCCTCCCAAATTATCTCAGACATTCCATTTTGCAGACGTATCATGGTGAAAGTGTCCAGGCTAGAGATGGGTCTCTCTGCATGGCAGAACCATGACTGTGATCATGGCCATCCCTGACACAACCTGCTGTGCACTCCCTGTAATGCACTCAGCACAGGGAAAAGATCAGCAAATGAGGGGAAAGTGCTCTGAAGCAGCAGGGAGACATGGAAAGAGCCTTCAGATACTGAGAAGGTTGTGACAAAGAATGAAAACTGTTCTCCCTGTTCATGGAACACAGAAAAGTAGAAGTAGGTATGAACTGTAGTAAGGGAGATTAAATAAAGGAAAAACCTCCTCTCACAGGGAGAGTATAATTAAGCACTGCAGTACATTTCCATAAGGATATCAATTGTCTCCAGAAATGGAGGAACCTTTCATGGTCATTTCCAGCCCTAAATCCAGGGATAAATCCTTGACATTCCTTTCCCTTACCTTTCAGACTGTTCTTCATTGTTACCTTGCAAGATAACCAAGTTTGGGTTTTTTTCATTTAACAAATGGTGCAGGATTACTAAATCTTTTGGTATAAGAAAGTGCTTATCTAAGGCACACCAATGATCCATAAAGGCTAACAGCCTGTCTGCAAGGGCTGCTAGCAGGAAGGGAGAAAAAACTTTGCCTGGGAGACTTGAAGAATAATCTGTCTCCTTGTGCCCTCCTGGTCTCCAGCCACTGGAGTCAGGACGAATGGCAGACTTCACAAAACTGTTTTAAAGGAATTCATCGGAACTTAAGATTTTCTTGCTATAGCTCTGAATCTTACCATATTCTTCAGCTGCAAAAAATAATCCTAAAGGCTAATTTTAAATTGGGGGAGAAAAATAATTCATTTTATTAGTTTTGGTCTCTAGTTATGAGTTGTATCAAGCACTCTTCTACTTGTTGATATAAGATGTAATAAAGACCAAATAGAAGTCTCTTTCATATATTGTATTTTTGTGCACTGACAATCCTTCAGACAAGCTCCAGTTGTTTTGGCAGTGTACAGAATGATTTATCTGCACAAAGAATTCTTCCATTCAATGGGACATGGAGAGGTTCAACTGCAAATTCTTTTAGAGGAATTGCAGGATAAGTGATGGAGATCAGTATCTGATCCAAGATTTCAGCACTGTGGTGGTTAAAACAGTGAGAGAAAAACAACATTGTTTTGTACTTAGAAACCTGTTTCTAATCAGCTGAGCTACTCCTATGGGGTCAAATAAAAATGATTAGCTTATTAAAAGCATAGTTTTGCTATTTAATAAGCAAAAATGATTGAAAATTCTGTTCCAGATCCTGATAATTTTAGTGTTTCTAGTTAAGCCTACAAAATTGCATTCATTATTAGTGTCTAGATTCATTAACAATTCAATTTATAGGTATTAATGCTTATAATGCATGCTTCACTTGCCAAAACTTGAAGAGAAATTGTTTCAATTAGCTTTCATGGATCATGGATCCTACCGGCTGGGTATTTTTAGACAAAAGATAAAAACACATCCCCAAGCAATGCTAATGCACAGCTGGGATCCGTATGGAAGGTCCGCGAAGGGTTTAAAAGGAAAACCAGTAAATGAATTTTACACAGAACAGTGAGACAGGAACAGAAAAACTCAAATATTTGCAGGTCATACACCTCTCCTTAAAAACACTGCAGTTGTGTGGGCTTTGTGCTGGATTTTTTAAGTGAGTCCATGAAGATATCAGCTGGTGACTGGGTTAAAGGATGCTTGGCAGGCTGTGATGAAGTGTGCCAGGTATGCACGAGCCCACTGCAGACTGCTCCCTGCTCGTGCAAACCACGTAATTAACGTCAGCAATGATGCACTGATGTAGCCAAGGACAGAATTGTGATCAACATTTAATCTTTTTCCTTTATGTCTGTTAGAGTCAGAGAGAACAACCCAAAGCCTGCACAAACAAATGTGCACGACACCTGCAAAGTAACACCCCACAAGAGGACAGAAGGGAACACCCCGCTGAGCTGGGCGGGTGCGGGGGCAGGTTCAGGTTCAGGGAAGAGGTGCCCAGTGCTGTCCCTGTGAGAGCAGGAGGCAGCAGAGCCGTGCCCAGTGCCACGCGGACCCCACAGCAGCAGGAGGGGAGCCCTGCTGGGCTCTGAGCTGTGCACGAGCCAGGGCAAGCACATGGCCTGGGAACCATCAAGTTCAGCTGAGCACTGGAAGGACACGCGGCCAGGATCACTTAGGTCCACAGCCTGGACTCCATTAATACAAAAAAGTTACTAGAAGTTGGCCTGTGATATTTCCAGTAACCCATTCCCTTCCTTCTCCTCTGCTGAGCATCCAAAACACCAGTGGGACAGTGGTGGGATTTTAACACAACTGCTCCATGGGCAGATCCTGAAGGTACATCGGGTGTCTCCAAAGGCAGTGCAAGTCCTCACAGACCAAGAGCTGACTGGCTGTTCTGCTTCCCGAGCACAGGGTTACCCTGAATGACAATGTCAGCCACACATTCCCACAGTCCACACCTGCTCACAGCACAATGGCTTCTCTCCCATCTGCACATTTCCCTCTGAGATTCAAAGAAAATTGGTGCTTCTGTAAACAAGTAACTTCAGTTTGTAGCTCTTCTCACTGAGACCAAGGTAAACTAAATTCCAGGAATATCAAAGATTCTGAATATTTATCCAAACAGCCTAGCCAACTAATCCTCCATAAAGCTACTCTTTGTTTCAGAAGTGTCTAGACTATATAGATCAATCAAGGTGGGGGTTTTTTTTGAGTTGGCTTATTTTTGGAGGACAGCATTCTGAGGAGTGCTGACCACAGAGGTGTCTCAAGGCACCTTGCTGCTGGGCTTGAGCACATCTCTCTCATGTTTATTTGCAGGGCAGAAGTCAGGCCCACACTAGATTCTTTGTCAGTGACATGAGAGCAAATGCTCAGCTGGAATTTGTCTGCAGAGAAAAGCAATTAAGCAAAAGATTTAGAGGAGTTCTGTCAGCCCTGCAGTTGGCTGGAGCCCGCTCTGCAGAGCAGCACTGTTAGCACAGACCACTGCTGCTTGAGGGGCCAGCGAGCTCCCAGTTACATCTTGCTAAATAAATATTTTTGTGGAGCTAGGACTTAAGTCAGGTTAACCTTGCTATAACTCTATGAAGCCAAAACCAAATGTTCCAGCTTCCAGTTTGACTTTACCCTAAATTTGGTACCAGAAAAGAGATTAGTGCTCCGTTCAGTCTTCTACTTTGACAAAGCAGACAGGATGAAGAAGCCTCATGGCCACTTGCACTTACACCCAGTCTATTGCAGGCCTCAGAATTAACATACAAAAGTAATCTAAACAACTGTTTCTAATGATGTGGTGTGTCTTCACCTGCACTAAGCAATAAGGAACATAAAGTCACAGACCTTAACCTGCAGTATCCACATTCCCAAATTCATTAATTCAAGATTACAGTATGAACATTACAGTATTGAACACTATGTAAAAAGAGTCAACTCATTAAGTAAGAAAAATGCCTCACAAACTATCAGCAATGCAGTGGCATGGGCAGCCTGACTGCCAGCACCCGTGCTCAGCAGGGAGGGCAGCAGCAACACTGCAGTGCTGCCTGAGACCATCACTCACTTGGCTTTGAAAGCCCACAGAGGCCTGACTTATTTTGCTGTGGGAAAGAGAGAGCAAACAGATTCCAGCTGCAAGAAGATCCTGTTTATTACCTCTCCCACTTACTGCAAACATGCTTCTAGACCTTTTCTACCAGCCTCTGAACAGCCTGGTTACTCCTCTGACTGTGCAGAGTCACAGAACAGCCCAGGTTGGAAGGGACCTTGAAGGATCATCTGTCCACCCTTTCATGGGAAAAGGGGCCCAGATAAGATTCTAACATTCTGTTAAGAGGCATCTTGAAACCCTCCAGTGGTGGAGACTCACCACATCCCTGGGGATGTAGTTCCTGTCCCTACTCCTAAGGACACCCACATCTGAACTCTAATGATGGGCAGATAAAAATTGAAACTTGCCACATTATGACAGCTCCCATATTTAGACTTTTGAACATCAATGACAAACGCCAAGCCCTGGGAATTGAGTAAATGGATAAACAGACTAAAAAAAGAAAAGAACTCTCTGCTTTTGGGTTTTGTTTAGGTTCAGCATTTTCAGTTTTATAGGTTTTTCATCCATACAACCAGTTCAATGCTGAAAACAGGAAAACCAGCAGAGACAAAGAAGCCAGGCTGGGGTTTTTAATAAACAAAACCCCCCACAAACAACTAACCAACAAACAAAAACAAAACAAAAACCCCAACCCTTTCCTCAAACAGGCCCAGCCAAGATTGTCAAAGGTGTGTAGAAATGCTTCACTAACACTAAGGAAGCTTATGGAGTATTCCCCAGAACCCTATGTGAAGAAAACCAAGATGTGTCATTCCAACCCTAAAGTAACTGGGCTGTCATGTTCTGACCACCTCAGGTTCCAGATGTTCTCAAGGTGCTGGTCAATCCACAGCCTGTTTCAGCTGTCTGGTCCCACAGTAACTGAGCCTGGTTCTGCTCATCCCACCCTGAGCCAGTGGGAACCCAGTACACATGCTGTCACTGGGAAACACCAGAAGCAGTATAAAAGCTTACAAAAGAATTAGTTAAGAACTAATGTTCTTAAGAACTATGTTACAAGCAGCTTGTCCACTCTCTTAAAGATTCTGGTATAAGCTTCTTCCATTCCACCAGCACAGTCCCAGTCTTGTCTAGTTCTCATACAGCCTCACACTTGTATCTCTGCCCATCTCTGACACAAGGTAGCTTAATGGTTAAGAATATAATAGATTTATACAGTTAAAAAGGTCAGATTTCCAATTACAGAGCTATAAAAAAGATTAAAAATAATTAAGAATTGCATATATTATGTTTCAAACATAAATATTTTCTCTGCAGTATACCTTGTAGAATGCCTCTGTGTTTTACTGGCCACTGCACTTGCAGATTGAGCCCAGATTAACCCCCATTTTCCATGTGGCCATTTCAGACCCCAAGTGTTTTAGCACTCTCTGGGAGGAGGGACATGAATTGCTCTCAGTTCTTATTTTTCTATTTTTTTCCTCCAAACACTTGAATGATTCAATAAATTGAAGTTCTTTTTGGCAAAGAGCACTTTTCACCAAGAATTGCTTAAATGCTTTTCTTGAACAATTTGTCTTTTCTAAATTCAGTGATTGGTTTTACAACCATCAAACTTCTGCAGGTCTAAATCTATGGTTATATACTCCTCCCACCCATTTAAGTTAATTTTTGCATTTTATATCTTGCAGGAGGAAGCAGGGCAGTGGTTAGAAGTAGGAGGTTGATATGGTGAGAGGATGATGGAAAAGGAACAGCAGAGATGGATTCGGCACAGAGGGAATTCAGAAGTGGGACATGAGTGAGACCGACAGAAGGAAACATTAATGGGCACAAGCAAACATAAACACCCCCCTCGATTTTCTCTACCACCAGAGAACTTTGTCCATTTCTTCCCAGAAGCTTTCAGCTTTCCGTCGTGCTGCCCACTGTGCCAACACGTCCTCACACTGATCTCTGCATCACTGCCCCCTGTTAGGGCTCTGCAGCCCTCGTGGCTGCCACGACAATCAGGGAGCACACAAAGCAGGAACTGCAGTTGGGGGTGTTGTCACCACGTGAGTTGCAAATACATTGACTTGAAATGTTGAGCATTTGGCAAAACACTCAGAAACTGCTCCCAGCAACTGTGAGACCCATCTCTGTAGAAAGCAAGTCTGTCCCTCCTTGGACTGATGGACAGTGAGGCTCCAGAATGTGAGAGAAAACAGGTGATGAAAACAAATGGAAAAAGGAGGAGGATGATTCTGGGAAAGGTCACAAGAGTGTCAGATAAGCCATTAAGGGACAGGAGAGTTACTGTGGTTGAGAGGTACTCGTAACTTCATATCTGAGCCACGGGTTCTTCTCCTCGAGAGTGCCTGTGGTGAGCTTGGCATGTCCCATCCCCATATTTTGTGCATATTCGAAAAAAAGTGTGGTGCTCCAAATATTGCCACAGGAAAGGTTTATTTTGGTTTAAAAAAATATAAACAATTGGTTTGCAAGATTTCCATCTGAGCAAAGCTTTGATTCTGACACAATCAGAAATCCCAAGTTCTACCTTGTCGCAAAGTCTGGAAATTTACAACTTGCAGGGGGGGGAAAAAAAACAAAGAAAAAAAAAAAAGAGCTATTTGTGGCAGGAATGCCTGCCTGGTTTGAGCCCCTTCTGCCCTCCTCTCATCTGCCTGGCCCAGCACTTGGGGCAGACTCTGTGCTGGTATTTGAGCTCAGCCAAAGGAAGCCACTTCCTCATTAAGACATACCCAAGTATGGCAATAACATGGAGAGCCAAAAGTAGTAACAGATTTATTATTACCACTGTGTGGAAATAAAATGTTTTTGGTTTTTTGTTGGTTTTTTTCCTGTTACTCAATCCAGTTAATTATCCATGCAAAGCAAAGTTATTCCTGGCAGCCACAGAGGCAGAGTTGACTTGGTAATGCTGGGGGTGGAATGGTTGTTATGCAGGAGGAGAAACTAAATAGTTCAGTAAATTAGTCCAAATAGATCCACACTGGTATTGGCCTCTAGAGATTCAAAATACCAAATTCAATGCTTTTAGGCTTATCAGACTTTTTATTTAATAGAAAAATGTCTGATCAGGGACTGCATCATATCCCAAAGACTCTACAAAGAGGTAATTTTTCAGTGTGCCCTGAGGGTAACAGGAGGAATTACAGAAAGCTTCAAACCATCCAGCTCCCACAAGCATCCTGCATCCTGGACTTTCACTGGAGCAACAAAGCACAGCCAGCAAGGAATGGTGGTGGTTCCTGAATACTTGGATGGGTGTTACAAAGCACAGCACTAAGTTCTTCAAGGACCAAACATTCTCCTAGAAATGCACAGTCTGATTTTGCCGTGGGGAGCCCCAGGCTAAGACTGCAGCACCATATTTGTGTCACTGGCCTCAGCACAGCTCAGCCTGAAGTACCCTGTACCTGAGGCATTCCAGAGGCACTCTGCTTACTCTTGAAGCTTATTTGCCCTAAAAAGTATCCCCACGGTCACTCACAGGTTCTACCTCATGGGAAAAAACAAACTACAGAAAACCAACATCAAACACACAACACCACGTTCCCTTTGACAACTGGAGGGAAGACAGAGAAATGAAGCCAGAGTGGAAAAACCCCCAAACCTCCAGAAAGCAAAAGCTGAAAGTGAAGAAAACCACAGAATTTATTCAGAGTATTTATTTGAACTGTCCACAGACACAGTGATTGTACAAACATGGAACAACGGGAACACAAATGAACACTATGGGAAAAAAATACCCTGATATTTTTACTGCAGTAAGGACAGACCACCAAGAACAGCCTGACTCAAACACCCAGCACCAGTTCCCACACCAGAGCTGTTTGTGTTGGCTCCAGTGCCCAGGTCCGACCAGAACAGTAAGAACATGTATTCTGCTGATGTTTGAATAACCCCTGCCAAGAAATTGATCCCCCAGCAGCCGGGTTGCATGAGATGGTTTCAAATAAATAAGTGTGAGAAAGGAAGAAACTAACAGAGAAGACACCTAGTGCTCCTCTTCCAGCATCAGTGTTCAGTGGGAGCTCTTTCCATTTCCCTTGTTTAAAATGGATTATGCCTTCTCACCGAAAGCACAACCCAAAAGGGCTCTGCTGAGCAGCTGTAATGGACGTGCAAGGGGGAGACAGTTGCCAGAAAAATGCAGATTCACAGATAGTAACCCACACCCAAATCAAGCAGATCTCTAAATAAGGCTGGGAGGCACTTTGTGAAGAAAAGTCACATTAATCCCAAGTAGGCAATTCCAGTCATTGGCTGGACCCCAACTCAACAGCCTCCTGCTTTCACCTGCCCACCCTACTCACCCAGAACCTGCCTCAACATACCTGCAGGTATATCTGCACAGGGAACACCTGCAGGAAACAGGAATGGAATTGGTCACAAAAACCAAAATAACATTCTTCCTAGGAAATACCACTCTGTTTCTCTAGGAGGAGGTCAGGAGGACAACACTGACTTCTGACCATTCTTTTCAGATACCTTAATTCTTTTCCTGCTCAAACGCAGCACCAGTTTGGTACGTAAGCTCATCAGGATGTGTGCATGTACATTGTACCACAAATGCAAAGAAAACAGAGTGAATAACTAAAAACACAGTAAATTTATAATTGTTTTAAATTGCCATGCCCTAGTATGGCCTATTTCCTGAAGAGAGTTCATCCTTTCACTCCTTTCAGCCCTTTAATATTAAATGGGACTCTGTACCTTTAATTGTCATTTTCCATCTTGCACAGGAAACCTTTTCCACAGCACAGTATTTTTAAGTTATAAATAAAACACCCAACTATTTTCTTTTTCCCACAGATGAGAACATTAAAACATTGACATTTTAATCTGTTCTATACAAGACTGAGTTGTGTCAGCACACTGCTTCCAGCTACAACAACAGAAAACCCAAGTTTAATTAAAGACAGAGTGGAGAAGCTGCACGGTGGCGTCTGAACCAGGGATGTGTGGCAGACCCCTGCTTGCTCACCCTTTGGGGCTCAGGTTCCTCTTTGGGCAACTACTGGGCAGGCAAAGATCATTGAAAAGAAAGGGGAGGGAGGAGAAGAAACAAATATATTTTCTCAGATAGGAGATGTGAAAGGTGAGCCCACCCACCTGAGACTTACATACATTACAAATTTTACCCACACACCAGTAACAGCGTGGCACAAACAACCCTGACCCAAGTGTGCAGCAGCAGCCACTTACAGCCACGTTGGATGGGACTTAAAAACATAGACCTGTAGGACTCCCACCTGGGCATGCTTAGCCTGCACCTGCTAATAAATGGTTCCCAAATAAACCGTTTTGGCAGCATTGGAATTCCTCACAAGAATGACTTCTCACAAGTGACAGCCTTTAGCAGTTCTTGGGCACTTCTGTTGCTCAGTCAGGAACTTTCATGTTTCATCCTTAGAAGTGGTATAAAAATGAATGCAGACCTGTTCTGCAGCTTCCAGGAGTCATCAGCTATGTGAGAATTCTCCTTCCAAACTGCAAACATGGTGACCCCACAGCTTTCTTTCTCACTAGGAAAGTCCCAAACCCTGAGCCAGCCCCTAGGGTTTTGTATATCACCCAACCAGAAGGGCTGTGTCATATAATTCATTTAATAATGAACTTGCCAAAAACACTACAATCAGGAAGACCGAGGGAGTAAGAAAAAGCACTTCCTGCAGTAGAATTTAGACTTATATTTCTAATGAGTTCATTTTATTAGCATTTCACATCCAAATTTCCTCTCCAAGTACACAGAAGTTTTAGTAATGTGCCTCTTGCTTTTCTTTAAATATGTCAGTCCATAACCTTATCACTCACTGGCTGAAGAAGAACATTGCTGTGTTGGATCCTGCTCTCTCACAACTTCAGTTCCAATGTAAAAGGCTAGTTCAGGCTGTGAGATATCCCTAAGCCAGGGGACAAGGCAAAGGGAATAAAGACAGTTGTGTAAATAGGAAAAATGGAAAGTGGAGATGAAAAATAGTACAAAATAGAAGAAAAACCAGAATAACAGTTATGAAGTGCAGATCCCAAGCTTTAGAAGATGCAGCCACAATCACTACATTCCCAACAGACAGCACCACCTCCCCTTTTTGTATATGTACCAACCACCAGCACAGGCATCTGATGAACAGGAAGCATTAAATACTTGTTAATAGGGACCTTTGTTGAGAGTCTGGAGGTGATTTATGCTCCTGCCTTCTTTAGCAAGTGGGCACCTGCCACTGTTTCCATTTCCAGGCATGCCTATATGTGTGTCAGCTTCAGTTTTTCCTGTGCCATATTCTAACTCAGCACTTGTGAGGGCAAATTATGAACATGTTTCCAGGAGTGTTTTCTCCATCTGCTTCCCAAAGAGAAAAAACCAAAAATATCTCGAGTCTGTGAATCCAAGCAGAACCTTTGGGAGTCTTTTCAGATGATCAGAAGCAGGATTTCACCAGGCAGCTGTAGCTCATTAGATCTGCCACAGAGCATGAAAGCCACTTGCCAACAGTGTTAGAGATTGTTCCTCATGTCAGACTCCAAGAGGAGAGCCCTGACAAAGCCCGAGGGGGGCACTCGGGGCTGGGCTCCAAGGGAACAGCTGGACACTCCATGCTGAATGCAGGGCTGAGCTGCAGGGACAGAGTGATGGCCCAGCCTTCACCCCCAGAGACCAGGGCGTCCTCCACACCACAAATGAAGAAGCTGTCTTGGAAATAAAACCAAGCTGGCTATGTGCATGATAATCACACACCTGGAACAAGCTATTTTCCAACATCAAGTTTGTACACCCCTCTGAACTTGTTAATCTGCCGTTGACAGCAAAATAAAATAATTCTGGGACCAGTCACATCAAAGGGATCTCTTACAATCCAGCATTCAGGTGAATCAGAACTACTAAGATGCCACTCAAAATAAATGCAAGATTAAAGCAAACAAAGAGGAAGCCTGGAAAATATTAGTTTTATTCCTTTCATTTAACTTCTGCATAAATAATAACAAAAATAAGGGGGTTTAACTGCAGTACATAACTGAGTGGGCTTAGCCCCGAGCATTGGGCTGGCAGACGCAGCAGCTGTGCACGTGGCATCAGGGTTCAGACACAACGCCGTCCCCTTTAGCTGGGTGCAATAATCTAAGGCACTCTAGTAACTGTTCTCTTCTGCCTTCACTTCCCTCTTCCCTTTTGATGCCAGTAGCAGCACTGTGGACAGGTCAGTGCCAGCCCCAGTCCCAGGCTGTGTCATGCCCTGCTCACACAGCACAGCATCATCCACCCTCCATCGCTCCTGGAGCACAAATGTGCCCAACACCGAGGCCTTCACCACCTCCTACCATAACCTGGTATCCAGCTCCACCCCAAGCACCCCAGCTCTGACATCCTATCTGCAACAGTGGCTGGGAAGAGTTGTCAGAAATTCAGAAGATGAACAAGAGATGATTTATCCATTAGTGTCTGTTAATGAACTAAACATCACCCCACCCAAGCCTCCTGACATTGGTATAGACTCTGAAGCAATGAAAAGGGCTTTACAGAAAGCATTCTCTTCATATCCCTGAGAATCAAGAATCCACTTCTACAGTTCACTTGGATTCTATTTTTAAAACTGTTTTAACAGATTACCAGGGACAATAGTTTTCCTTCCTAACATACACCTTACATAGAGAAGTGCTTGCAGAAAGTTGAAGAAAAGCATGATGAATATACAGCAAACAGCACCAACTAATCAAATACTTAACAATTCCTTAGCATTCCTGAGAAGCAGCAGATTAGATTTGACAGAGGAGATGTACTGCAAGAAGAGCAATCTTGTGCTCAGAGCAGAGCTGGCCTTTCTGCAGTGCTTTGCTCTCACTGGGATATGCTACATGCCAAGGGCAGCACAGCCACTGACCTGGCTGCCCCAGCCAAGAAGTTTCAGTGTCCTCCTGGCACAGGAAAGTATTTTAGGAAAATCTTCAAGAGTCTGATGTCACATAAGGTACCTTAAATGATCCTATAGACTCTTCATTAAAAAGCCAAACTCTGCAGCACAGAAAAAAGTAGGATTGCTGCTCTTGTATATCAAAGAGAATCCTCTTCAAGAGGGTACCAGAAAAAACACATTCAATAGCAAATTTTATGAGAGAAGAATAAAAACCAGGTAGTTCAACAGTTCCTGAAATCCCAGTGGTGGTCAATAAATCGACTTGTGCTTCACATTATATGAAGAGGCTGTACTTAGCAAATCACTGTGTAAGCTGCCTCAATAACAGCACTCCTGCTATCAAGTTTACTTGCAATGAGTCCAACAAAGAAATTAATTTCTTAGATGACACAAAAAGGTTATCTAGAACAGGGAAAACACAGGAGACAAAGATTTCCACTAATAAAACAAATATCAGAGTCTGAGCTGAATTTGAAGCTATCTTTTTTTCCCCTGAAAGATTTGAAATCCCTGTAGATCAAACACTAGAGCTAGAAAGAAAACATCCTACAACCTCCACTGCTAAAAACACAAGGAGAGCAGAACAAGCCAGAGCTCTTTTCAGCACACGAGTTTCTCCTTCAGCCACGTGCATGCTGCTCCTTGGCCAAGGCCCGGAATGAGGAAATGTACTGCAACCCAAGTGCCAGGCTTAAAAGCAAACCTCACTTTGAGCTACTAGTTGATTTACTCTCCAGAAATCTCAGTACATTATAATTCCAGAATCCAAGACATGACCTTTTTACAAGTACAAAGGTTCTTCTCATGACTCTAGAAAGTAACAAAACACACATCCTCCTAGTCTGATCTTACTGATTATGTTGCTATGTTTATTCTCAAGAGACAGTCCCATTTTATTTTCCAATGATCGATTTTTTCATAAATATTTCCACAAACAGGCACCACTTTCCTCTATGCACCCCTTTTTCCCTCTCTCTAGTTTACACAGACTTCAGTTATTGCTCTCATTTAATTCTCCTCACACTTTTCTACTCACATCAAGTGAGCAAACTGACCCGGTTTATCCACATGCCCACAGAAAGTCAGCCACAAACATGAGACAGCACAGTGGTTTGATTTTGAAAGTCATTATAAAAGAAATGGATTCTCTGTTTCTGCTGCCCAAAGATTTGCCCCCGTCAGTTCTTACAGCAGTTGAATCCATCTGACATCCAAGAACTCCATGGTCATGTCACACAACTGGCCTCTGTGCCTAATGGCTTGGTGACAACACTGCACTCACAGGATCAGTTTCTATACATTTGGGGTTAGTTGTAAAAGTTTGCTGAATTTCCCTATCCCATGGCTGCAAAGATTATAATCAAATTTTAATCAATTACAAGTCAAAGCCATGTAGCTCACTTGAAATAATAACCCAAAGAGATTTAGCCCCTCAGCTTCTGTCCCACCTCAGTCTGACCCTCGCTGCCCAAAGCAGTGTCAAGGCCTCCAGGGTCCCAATCCCCCATTTCCTGCTGCCACTGGCAGTAAAGAGGGAACCTCTATGAGCCACCATTGTGGGAAAGGACTCCCGCAAGTCCCACAGGAAGCCAGATGACTCTACTAGGATATTTATAACTTGACTGAGTGGCTTGAACTAGGTCAGGTGGGAAAGGGTTAAGGTGTAGGTTTCAATTTCCATGGTGGTTGGATGAAAGGTTATCTGAGGAGCTGTCTGGACCATTAATGTTCATTTTTATTATCCTCTGGAAAACCCAGGCTATTTGAGAGGGCAGAGGGAAACAATAACAGGGGTTTGTTTTGTTTTTTTTTAATCTGGTGCCTTCAGTAGGTATAATCTTGTCTGTGTGACACTGATCTCAAAGCAACAGAATGGCCAATACAAGACTCTGGCTGGAACAAAATTGAGAGGGTAATATAACATTAATGACATGAATTTTCAGTAAATATATTCTTGCGCTAGCATGATTTTTAATTAAAAGTTTATTGCTAATTAATAGCACAGATATAGCAGGTTTTTCTAAGGCATTTGGCTTGATGCAAAATGACATTTGATTAAGAAACTCAAAATCAACGTGACACATCGAGTGGGCTAAGGACTGATAGGCCCTAGAATGTAATTGCAGATGAGGCCAAACACTAAATAAATATTTCCAGCTTATATCAATTAAATATCAACACAAAAGAGAACACTTTCTTTTATCCCACCCTCAAGAGCTTGACCTTATGTTATGCAGCAGTTTTGTCTGTGCTCTGAAAAAAAGCACAAGATGATTACTGAACAAATTCATAGATTAGAGTGATATAAACAAGGATCAGTGGTAGAAAGCCATTTAGTTTGCCAGGTAAAGAAGAGTGGAGCAAAGATCACTGTTTTTAATATAGTTAAATATAAGAAAACATGCCTAAGCCCCACTTCCAGGCTGGCAGCCTCTCTTGAAAGCAGGTAATCTGAAAGGTCACTGTAGAAAAACATTTGTAGGGAGCTTCAGGGAGCTAGTGTGGGTAAATAGGACCATGGAGATAATTTTGCTTTCAAATTTCCTCCAAAGCTAAAACTACACAAGTGAGGCTTTGGAAAACAGTCGACAGCAGCTGGTGACAGAAGGTCCCACATTTTAAAAACAAAACCAACCTCGGCCCTAGGAAGCTGCCAAAAGTTTGACTGAAACAGAGGTAAGGAAGCATTTGGGCATCTCATGCCTTCCTTGAAGGTCAAATTGGACAAAACTCAGGTATCTGAGAGACAATTAGGAAGCAGATACGATGGATGCTGACTCTACTCACAGTTCTCTGAGCAACATCCTCGTGTGCCAATAACAAACATTCAATCTCTCCTGCTTCTTCCTTTCACACCTTGTCTTTGCAGATCATACAGAGCATTAATATTTCCTCTTCCTGAGGGAACTCTCATCTCTTGAAAAGCTAAACTTAAAGTGAGCTACTCAACTAAACATTTTGCTTTCTTCAGTGATGAAATCCCACTGCTACGTGTCATGGCTTTTTTCACTAGCGGTACAGAATTGCCAGGTAATGCTGTGATCTCACTCACCTGTTACAAAGCCGCTTAGCAAGCGCTCTGAGATCCCCCCAGCCACTGACAGTCCCACCACAGGATGTGGCACATACCAAAAGCACCCAGAATTTCTGCTGCTTTGTTCTGGCCATGAATACATAGAAAGGAAAGAAAGAAAAAGCCTGCAGAACAATTTTTCCTGGATTTCTTTACATAAAACCCCATCTATAATGCGCCTTCAGGTAATCCCTCCACCTTTATATCAAGCTGTATTTAGATCATCACACAAAGCTGAACAACTGAAAGCCTGAAACACAAAAGCTCAAGAACATACGAAGTGCACGAGGACACATAAGGAGCACAACAGGGCTGAGGAAGTACAGCCCTACTTCCTGGCTCCCAACCTGGGGTTCTCAGGTTCCCACCTGACAGCACTTGTCAGCCACAGCTGTGTTGAACAGCCCAGCTGTGATTCTGGCCATGACCAAGCCAGGTACAACATTTCAGCAGCTGTGATTAATCAAGAGCACTGACACGAGCTCTTTTAACCACGCTGTGGGGAGATTTCTGCCACAAGAAGTATTACACCACAGGATCAACTCAGACATCTCCAAACCAAGTTTCTCCCAGCAGAGCCCACCTGTCTACGATACAGTGGAGACATTTGTGGTTTACCTGGCACAGGTCTCTGTCCAACATCGATGTACAGCTTCAAAGGCCAAAGGGACACTCAATAGAAAGTTGGAGGGACAGAGAAGAATCAACGGCAAAACAAAACCAAAGAGCTTTCAAGTGTTTTGGGACTCCAGAAATGAGGGGGTTGTATTTTTAGCCTGCATACAGGCAGCTGAAGGTGCTTTTTCTTTCTCCCCGTGATAGTAGGTAAGTGAATACACCTGCCTCGCCTCACTCCCTGCTGATGGTAAACACGAGGTCTTGCATTCAGGTTACAACACGGAGTTACTTCAGAGCAGCCCTGTGCCAAAATAGCACATTTCTGAGGGATGCAAAGGTATTCAATAAAAAGCTTTTAAAGGCATATTTTTAAACTTGCAGGAGGAAAGCTTTTCTGTGTCAAGACAGTAATTCTTTTAACAGCATTGATCAAAATGTCATTCTTTTATGAGTGTACAATACCTTTTAATGGCATACAACAAGCCATTAGGGTTCTACACCTCCGTGCAGCACATGCTTACTGGGAAATCAGCAACACTGGCCGAGAGACAGCCAATGGGTTTTATACCTCTAAAAAGGCAGCGTTTCTTCTGTTCTTCCCAGCTCTGCTACACTCAAATACATACAAGTGAAGTGACCCAAAAAGTAAGCCACACTTCTCATAACTCCTACAAGAGCTATTTTCCCACATATTTTTCCCAAGAAATACCTCTCATAAACACAACGAATATTCTGGCTTTCTAAAGTGGGATTCTATCAGAAGGGTCTGATCTGGCTCTTTGTTTTCCACAGCAGTGATCACACTTACCCCAAATCAGCACTGACTGAGGAATCAGAGGGGGCTCAATTGCACAAAATGGGTTTGATTTTCAGAAATGGGAAGAAGTGCCACCTGCCCTTTTCTAACACTGCAACCTGGGTCAGAATCCATCTACAAATCATCCAATTTTTTTCAAGTGCTCCAACCCTTCAAAGGGTGACAACACTGGTGATTGCATTTGCTCTGCTTGAATAGAAGACCAGCATAGGCTTTCTGGATGCATTCAGCACTTTACAGCCTGATTTAAGTAACAAATACCAAAAGGAAAGGGAATGGTTCTGTCAACCCACCTTCAAGGCTTTTACAGCCAAGGGTAAGAAAGTATTTGTGGGATTTAATCATCACTGTTAACTGCGAAGTGGCAGCAGCAAAAGAGCTTTATTTCACTATCTGAAATACTTAAGGATAATAGCAAGGTCTTCTCCGCTATTTCTGAAAGTGCAAAGCCATTGTATAAACAAATAAGACTACAATTCCTATAAAACATAAGGTAAAATTGTAAATCAAAGACAGGAAAACTGACTAGAAAGAGGAGACAGAAAAAACTGAGGTTCCATCGTTCTCCAGATGCTGGAGTGAAATTAATTACAGTTAAGAAAAGATTAAGGGGCTGCTTGTTTCTTACATGCTCAGAACCAGACTTATCTCTGACTGCCAGTTAGGAGATGCTGCTGAGTCTCCTTAGTCACATCTAGAATGTAAAAACAAAGTTAATTTTTTTCTTTTACAGAACTTTTATAAGCATACATAAATCCAACTCAAACAATACAATCTGTGCTCCAGAAGATGCCATTGTCTCATTCAGAACATCACAAAGCCAGCGGTGCTCACATCTCTCCTGCATTCATTATTAACACGCGGTCAGTCACAGAGAGGTCACCCCCAAAGACCAGACTTGTGTCACATGGTCCAACTGATAACCCAGACCAAAACCTGGCCAGAGTCAGAATTTCATAGTTACCAGGGAATGATTTCTCGCTGTCACATACCAGAGAGTTCAGAGTTGCTTCTTTGTGGTTGTTGCAGTCAAGAGAGTGAATATACATTCAAGCACGTGTTTGGGGATTTTTAAAGAAACACATGATTTTCTAGGTTACCTGAAGTATATCAACTAAGAAAACCTGAATTTTGCAATAGCAAATTACAAATCTGTTGTTGACCTATACTAAATTCTGTGCAATAAAGATTGTGGCAAATAGGAGAGTTGTTCCTGTCCTTTTTTCCCTTAAGAGTTTGATTTAGTAAAAGCAACTCCCTATTTCTCTCTCATCAGTGATGTAGAAATAAACTAAGGTTTTGAATTAAGGAGGTCAAATAGGACCAACATAAACAGAAACCCAACACACTGAGCATTTCAGCTTATATCAGCTCAGTGTTTCACTTTAAATCTCCATCTCTGAAGGCTTTTAATAACAGGTTTGACATAGTTTGCCAGAAACTACATGGATGCACCTTTCATCAAGGAATCAGAATCAGTTTGGCACCCAGCTGTTACACTCAGTGACCATGACAGTGTCTTGCCGAGCTTTGCCTCTCAGCCCACCGTTCTTCTCTACAAAGAACTCAGGGAACTGCTTGGACACATGGGATGCTCCCAAGCACCCAAGACCTGCTCCGCAGTTCAGCGGGTGCCAGGTTTGGATGGTTTCCTGTCCCATCAGTCCTCCGGAGGGGAGAAGCCAGTGGAGCAGCGCGGCCCGTGCCAGCTGCGGGTGGGTGGCACGGAGAGGGAGCTCCGAGGGCCCGGGGGGAGCGGGAGCCGGGGCTGCACAGGGGGCACGGCGCACCTGCCACGACCCTGGGGGCTGCCCGGGGCCCCGCAGCACCCAGACGCCAGGAGCGTGGGCAGCCGGAGGCACCGCACCACATGGCACCACATGGCACTGCATGGCATTGGCACCACATGGCACTGCAATCTCATGGCACTGCATGGCACCACATGGCACCGCATGGCACTGCATCGCATGACGCCGCACGGCACCGCACCACATGGCACCGCATGGCATGGCACTGCGTCGCATGGCACTGAATCACATGGCATGACACCACATGGCACCGCATGGCATGGCACTGCATCGCATTGCACTGAATCACATGGCCTGACACCACATGGCACTGCATCGCATGGCATGGCACCACATGGCATGGCACCGCATCGCATGGCACTGCGGCCCGGCCCATCCCATCCCGGCCCGTCGCGTGGCACCGCATCCCATCCTGTGCCATCCCATCCCGTCCCGTGCCATCCCATCTGGTCCCGCCCCGCCCCGGCCGCGCCCTCGTCCAATCCTGAGGCGGAACAGGCACAACTCCGCCCCGGGAGCGACCAATCATCACTCTCGGGAGGCGGGACCACGACAGCGCCCCTTCCCGGGAGACTTTGATTAACATCAGAGTAGCCCAATAGCAGCTCCGCTCCCGCCCGCGCGTGGCGGCGATTTGCCATCAGAGAAAGGGGCGTGGCGGAGGCGCGTTGCCGTGGCGACGAGCGGGGACGCCGGGCGGCCCGTCCCGGCACGCGGTGCGTTCGGCGTGTGCAGCCCCGAGGGGCAGCGCTGCTCCCGGCCAGGCCCTTCAGACAGCGAGACTCGCGTCCTCTTTCGTGCAGAGAACCACTCAGTGATGACACAATAGTTTGGGGGTCTCAGGTCGGGTATCACTGTCCTGCGTTGTCCCTCAGCGTAGCCCCAGACCCTGCTGCCGTCGCCTCGCCAGCGTTCCTGTCACAGCTGTAACCCCGTCAAAGCCACCGAGGCTGGACCCTGATTTATGTGTGTTACCAGCTGCTGAAGGAGTTGCTGCAGCCTCTGAGCCGCACACATAGACGTGATTCGAGACAGGGTAATGCTCCAAACGCAGGAGATGCTGTAGCTGGATTGCTCTCCCTCAGCCAGTTTGGGGAATGGAAGAGTTGGTCAAAGAGGTGAAGCATAAGCCAAGCTTTGGAATTGGGAAACCTGCATAACTCAGATATTTGTGCATGAGACCATACAGCAACCCACTTGCCATAGGCAAGAAAAGAAAAATACTTACAAATGCACAGGCAAATGGTAAATCATAGGAATAAGGAATTGCTTGGCTGTCCTGACACTCGATGGAGAATAGGGAGGGAATTGAGCTCACTGAAACCCTAAAGGTGTAAATAATGACAAGGGAGCTGCTGTTTCTCCCAGCCCTCACTCCTTCTTGACAGGATGGAGCTCCGCTTGTCCAGACCCTGCTCACAGTGGCAGACCTTGGAAAAGACAAGAGGCAAAGTTCCAGTCTGTGATCTTTGGGAGGAATACAGTACTGGAAATTCACTTCTTCTCCCTGCTTAGAACTGGAGTGTGATCACAGAGCGAGAGAATGCTTGGAATTCTGTCTGCTGTTTGAAGAGGATTGAATAAAAACAAATATTTTTGCAATAAAAATTTAATATCCTTTTTTTGGGTTTTGTAATCAAAGCAGCTTTCTAAGCTATGCGGCATGGGCAGTAATCCTCCGCTAACCGTGCTCGCCTCAGGCATATGAGATGCCTAGGAAATAACCACGCAGTGCCTACTATGGGAGAAACTTCTAATTTGTTTTTGTCTAGCTCAGCATAAGGCCAAGCCCCAGGTGCAATGGACCATCACATGAAAAATGTAACAGAGCTCAAATGAAAAATACTCTTGCAGCCATGTGTATTGTTCAAATACCAGGTGGCATGAATGGGGTAACTGTGTTGGGAATCGATGTCCAGTTCCGGTTTCTTTTCCAGAGCAAGTTATCATTTAAATATGTGAAATCTAGGGAGACCACCAGAAAGCCAGGGTTCTGTGGGGGTAAAGCCCAGTTATGGTCACTGCTGGGCACATTACAACAGTATTTCCTCAAATTATTTCCACTACAACTCTTTCCCCATCTCTCACAATTTAGTAACAATTTTCTAACCAGAAACTTTTCTATCTTGAAAAATATATTTAGAACTTTTTTCTCTTAGTATTCCTTCAGCTGAAATCCACACAGGTCAAAAATTTGAAGTTTGGAACAGCAGTGATCCACACTAACACATGACTTTATGTAATTTGGCTTTGATTCATCACTTATGGGTCTATGAAATTGGGTGTGGTTTTACTCAGCTTACAGTTGGGGACATCTACAGGGGTGTGAGGGACCCTGCAGAGGCCAACTCTGAGTTTATTTTATTATGGTCAATTGATTAAGACCCATCCTAGTTTGGAATTGAGCCAAGGCCTGAATATGAAATTGCTTTCTTGTAAGTTGGTTTGCTCCAGTCAGTGAGTTGAGGGAAAAGTTCCCTTCTCATCCTGCTAGACCCGCTGTCTTGGCAATGTTAATCAAACAGACCCCAGCCAAGGTAGCAGGATGCCAGGACAATGCATCAAAACTTTTTCCTGAAGAGAGTCAGCCAGCAGGTTGTCAGCAGGAGCTGTGACTCCACCAGCCTGCTAGGGACTCATCTGGAAGAGCCCTGCACAACTGCAGTGAGCTGCCAGATGGGTATGTGAGCCAGAAGCACAAACTCATGTGCCTGCAGCCATCAGTGACATCAGTGACATGGTGCTGGCTCTGTGCCATGAGGTGCATCGCTCAGTGCCTCAGTGTCACCTCACCAGGCACAACGATCCTGCAGGTGTAGAGACCAGCTGGTGCAACCTCAAGACAGGCCAGGAGAGACACACCAAGCCCTGCCCATCACTGCTCTGTCAGCCCAGGTGGGAGGCAGAACCTCTTTGTACAGCCCCAGGGATGTACCCAAGGCGTGTGCTGGGAACTCCTGTTAAACCTGAGCCCTTGTCCTGGTTACAATGGCTGGGACCAGCTTATCACTGTGTGGATCATTTGCAGGGAGGGACACAAAGCTCCTGTGAGTGCTGGAGGAGTTGAAGAGAAAACTCTGGATTTGGCTGCTCCCTTATGCACCCTCCATGGGCCTTCAATCCACACTAAAGAGTGCAGGGTGCACAAACTCACTGGCGTTGTTAATCCAAGTGTGGGAAGGTGCCTAGATACGCTGCAGCTGAGCAGTCCTTTAAGAGGTTACAAACGGAGCCCATTTGTGGCACCTGTGCTCACAGCTGTGACAGATTAGAATCACTGACTTGGTAAGGTTGGAAAAGGCCTTTAAGGTCAGCAAGTCCAACTGCCAGTCCAGAACCACTACTGTGTTCACACTAAATGATGTTTCCAAGTGCCACATCCATATGTTTTTTGAACACTTCCATGAATGGTGATTCCACAACTCCCTGGGTAGACCATGCCTGGGCTTTACAACCCTTTCTGTAAAAAAAAAAATCCCTAATAACCAACTGAACCTCCTCTGGCTCAACTTGAGGCCATTTCCTCTTGTCCTGTCACTTGTTAGTGGGGAAGAAACCAATCTCCACCTGGCTCCAACCTCCTATCAGGTAGTTATAGAGCATAAAAAGGTGCCCCCTCCAGTGCTCCTGCACTTGGGGTGAGATTAAAATTGTAATGTGAACTACCGAAATATTAAAATGATCTTTTCATTTTTCTTCTGCTTCCTAAGGAGCAATAGCACATGAAAGAAAGTTTGTTGTGATTCCTCTGAGGTATGAGACAGTAACTAATTACTGAAGAAGATGAGATACAGTCCTGTGATTCCCTGGAATATCTGCTAAGCTTCAGGACAGTTTGTATATGTTGGAGCCCCTCTTCTCCAAATAAAATATAAACAGACTGAAAGACTGCTGAAGCAAGCAGCAGCTCTGGATAGTCACTAGTCTCAGAGCTAATCCAGAACCTGGTAAATAAAGTTGCAGACGGTTAATTAATTAGAGGAATAAAGCCTAGAAATAATATTTTAGAGTAGGACTAGTTCATCTGGAGGGTACCTGGTGAACTCATAGGAAGTGTGGGGAGAGAGGTAAAGAAGATACTAAATTGTCTCCAGCTCTTTAAATCATTTCTGCAGATCCTATTACAGAAGAGAAAGGGAAATGGCTACAGAACAAATCATGAGAGTTCCTGTTTCTAGTGGTCTGACAGCCCCTCTAAAAGAGAGAGAGAAAATGCCTGTGTGCACTGGAAGCAATAAAAGACACATTTGTTGCCCATTCATCACTGTGTCCTCCTTGGGCACACACAGACACTGCTGAGCCCGCTGGAGCGGTGCATTAGCACAGCCCCTGGCTCCAGAGCCTCTCCCCCTGTGCTCCCTGTGCCTCTTTTTGGGGTCAGCTCCTGGCTCTGCCCAGGCTGGTGGGGCAGACAGAGAAGGGGAGCAGGCACAGGCCGTGGTGTGCTCTGATCCTAAACCTGGGCACGACAACTACCCGACTTGGGCACAAAAAATGGCAAGTCCCGAGCTACAGCATGCCCCTATCACCTGTCTGAAGGAGCTGCCATGTGTGAGCTGACACAATAATGAAGAGAAGGAATCACAGAGTCATAGAATACATTGAGGTGGAAGGGACCCATCAGGATCACTGAGTCCAACTCCTGGACCTGTGCAGGACACCTCAAGAATTACATCATGTGCCTAAGAGTGTTGTCCATATGCTTACTGAGCTCTGTCAGCCTTGGTGTTGTCACAGCTTCACTGAGGAGCCTGGTCCAGTGCCTGAGCACCCCTCTGGGTGAAGAATCTTTTCGAATATTCAGCCTAAACCTCCTCTGCCGCAACTCCAGCTGTTCCCTTGGGTCCTGTTGCTGGTCACAGAGAGCAGAGATCAGTGCCTGCTCCTCCTCTTACCCTCACAAGGAAGTTGTAGACTGTGATGAGGTCTCCCCTCAGTCTCCTCCGGACTGAACAGACAAGTAACTTCAGTCGCTCCTCATAAGGTTTCATCTCCAGACCCCTCCCTGTTCAAAAGTCTTTGAGAGAGGTTTTGTGATGACATTTTTGTCATCACAAAAGACTTTTGAGGATTGTTGGATAAATCTCATCAAACCCCATACATTTGCAGAGATCCAGCTGGAGTAGCAGACCCCACACAATTTCAGGGGTGACATGGAGTTGATCATTCTCAAGTCATGGTCCTGCAGCTCAGGGCACTGAAACCCCCTTGATCTGTTATCTGTGTTGAAGACAGAGGCAAAGAAAGCATTGAACAGCTCTGATTTGTTACTGTCCCTATTTGGGAGGTGACCATCCTCATCCTGCAATGGGCTGATGTTATTTCTAAATTGCCTATTGCCATTAATATATTTGGAAAAAAAACCCACAAAAACAAACAAACAAACAAAAAACAAAACAAAACCCAAAACAACACCTTTTTATTCTCCCACATGCTTCTGGCAGCTTTGGCTGCACAAATTTTCTACCTACGGTGGTGAACAGCATCTTGGTTTTCTTCCCATGTTGCTTGACCTTGCTTCCACTGGGCATACACCTTCCTTTTCTGCCTTATTTCCAAGAGAAGATTACTGCTCAGCTAAGTTGGCCTTTGCTTCACCTGTTTGACTTCTGACATTTAGTAAGTGCTGCTCCTGTGCCCTTAAGAGGTGATGTTTTAAAAGTAGGAGGAGGAAGTGAAGGTTTCACACAAGTTCCTCAGAAGTGATTGCTTCAGCAACGGGGGCAACTTTAGAGACTGTCTCCTTCTCTTCATCTACATTTTGCCTGGCAGGGCTGAGCCCCACGCTGCTCCTGGGCCATGGTGGCATGGCTCGTGCTGCCCCCATGGTGCGTTACTCGGGACTGAGAGTGGTGGAAACCTGCACATCTTCTTGGGGGTCAGTGGTTGTTACCTGGGAACAGGGATGAGCAGTGCCTGCCCTGCAGCGTGCCCAGTTCCACTGCTCTGAGTGCTGAGCTCAGCCTGTAACTACGGCCTGTGGTTAGCCCTGAGGGGCACAGGCGACAGTGCCCATGCCTGAGGTGTTGGCTAACACTGCTGCTCTGACACAGGAGCGTGCAAATACTGCATTTGAATCCTGAAATGTCACACACAAAGCCTCAGCAGCTGTGGATTCAAAGCAGACTGCATCCTCGGTGGTCCCTCTGCCCACCCACAGGACATGACACTCTGGTGGGAAGCTGTGTCTGCACACAGGGCTTCAAGGCTGTTGCCGTAAGTTCCATAAGTTTATAGGAAAAGGGTCAGCTCTGTGGCTCCACTTCTTTAAGTCCATACATTGCCAGCTACAATTGTTGAGTATTTTCAGGTGCTGTCAAGGTGTCCCTGTAAATTGGTTTTATGGGGTTAATTTATAGCATCTGGGAGTTTTGTTATTTCTCGATGTCTTGTCCTGCTTCATGGGACAGTGATGCTCCTGTTCTGTTCCTGCTGTGATCTCTTCAGTCCTTAGCAGTGGAACTGTATCTCCGGTGCAGTAGACAGAGTGATCCACCTTCACCTGCAGTGCTCGCACACACTCACACCATCGCCTTTGGAAAATAATTACAGCATGGAGGCCGATTCTGTTAGATTAAGACAAATTAAGAATCTAATATATAGGTTTGCTGTCAGGCTCCCAGGGTCAGGGGTCGATACAGTATATTGCAGGGAGGCTATAGGTTACCCCTGCCCCAATATTTTATCATAATAAACCAAATGGGGATGAAACACCCAGCAGCAGCCCATAAATCTATTAGCAGTGAACTGTCAATGTCCCACATACCCGGGTAATTTGTTAATTCAGAGCTGGGGCTGTTTTTTCACTAGACCTTGTAAACTCCTTTCTGAAACATCAATAAACCATCTGCTTTGACTTGTTAATCAAACGACTTTATTCAGTCCAAAGCAATTTTTTCCTAATAAAAACAGAGTATTTATCTCCATGGCTATAAAAGAGGATTGTTTTCAACTGTTCACTTATAGTTAAGAAGCACATTTAGTTTGGATTGATTTCCAATGCTTCGGTCATATCTTGTCACTTCCCATTTCTTACACACAGCATCTCAGTTTAGCTCCTTAGCAGGGAAAACACAAACTGCCCCAGTCAGTGCTGGGAGTGGCACTGGGGGAGCAGCAGCCAGCAGTAGAAAGGTCATGGAAATCAAACTTTAAAGAGCTGAACACATTCCTGCCTTCTCACGGGCTGTTCCAGCTTTCTCACAGTCTCCCCTGCACCTCCTCCCAAGCCAGCCTAGGATTCCACCTGGGATATCTTCCCCAGCTGCCCTGTTGCCTTATCGTGGGTCTTGCCAAGGTTCTCCCAGCAAAACCTTGGCACAGTTCCCTCCAGCCACTTTGTCGGTAGCAGGTGGTGGTTAGCAGTGCAGTGGATGGTGGGATGCAGGGCTGTGGTGGGCCCTTAGGGCTGTGGATGGTAGGACATGGGGCTGTGGTGAGTGGACTCAGGGCTGTGGTGGGCTCTCAGTGCCTACTGCCCCCCGGAGCACTGGCTGTCTGGCATGGCCATCGCCACTGTCAAGGTGGCATGTGCCACACTCCTTCCTGCCCTACAGAGCACAGTGGGGGGTTGGGAAGACCCCTTAGGACACTATTCATGAAGGATGCAATTCCATGGGGCAGCACAGAGTGGGACAGCCGGGCAGAGGACCTGGGGATACATTAGGGGAAGAAACTGTGCGTTCAGTCAGGCTGGTTGTTTTCTCCAGTGTTTTGTCACATTTTCAGTAGGAGGGGATGAGAGCAGCCCCTGGCACCCCCCAGCACGACCAGAGCAGCTCACAACAGCTGGACCAGGGCCAGTGACAGCCAAGTCCTGAGCCTATCCCCTCCAGCAGGGCAGTACCATTCCTGAGTGCTCCTGGACACCAACATGACATAGGCAGGTTTTGCTGTGCCCGTAGGACTTGGAGAGCCACTCGCTCTATCCCCTCACATCTGCCTTGGCTTGCATGGGTGTTCCACAGGTGCTGGCCATGACACACAGGCTGGGGCTGGAATCCCTCCAGGGCACCCTGGAATCATGCTGAGGTGGGACAGAGGCATAAGGAGCAGCCACGTGTCTGCTGGGCACAGGCATTGCAATTGTGGACAGCTGGGGGCTGTGCCAGAACACAGGAACACCTTGGAAATATCCATCACTCAGGCACATTGTGGAGGGTTGTCTGCACCACCAAAGGGTGTCAGTGCCTACCTGTGCAGAAACACTGTCCATGGGGCACGGCCCAGCTCTCCTCTACAGCAGCTTCGAGGAGCTAGTGGGAAACCAACCCGGTCTGATCCTAACCAGATCCCACCCTTGTCAAGCACCTTCCGTTGCAGACTGAGGAATCACAGATCTTCTGTCCAAAGCCTCCCTGACGAACACCTTTTCCCTGAACACAACTGGCAGGTCCTGCGAGCGGAGATCAGCCCCGCAGTTCGCCGTGGGTGCAGTCTTCTCCCTCCGTGCCGCTGCCCAGCACCCCTTGGTTGGTGGGCGGTGGGGCCAGTCGGGGCAGTCCGGGCTGGCCTTTCTCAGCTGTTCTCGCACGGTGCTGCTGCCGCCCCAGCTTGCCACACAGCGCCGCAGCCTGGGCCGCGAAGGGTGCTGTTAAGGAGTATGTCACCAAATGCCTGAGCAGCATTCCCGTTGTGCCAGGGCCACCATGGTTTGATGGCAGCTCCCCTGAAACCCGGCGGGGGCAGAGCCGCGGGTCGGGCTGTGTCCCCAGCCCCGGAGGGTCGGGCTGTGTCCCCGCCGGGTCAGGCTTTGCCCCCAGCCCCGGCGGGTCGGGCTTTTTTCCCCGGCGGGTCGGGCTGTGTCCCCGGCGGGTCAGGCTGTGTCCCGGCGGGTCAGGCTGTGTCCCCGGCGGGTCAGGCTGTGTCCCGGCGGGTCAGGCTGTGTCCCCGGAGGGTCAGGCTGTGTCCCCGGAGGGTCAGGCTGTGTCCCCAGCCCCGGCGGGTCGGGCTGTCCCGCACCCCGGGGCTCAGTGTGGCCGCCGCCGATGCGGGGTGCGCGGGGCTCCCGCAGCCGCCCCGTGCCTCCTGCTCTCCCCGGGGTGTGGAATCAGCAGCCCCCAGCCCCGTCCGAGCCCCCGTGGGGGGGAAGGGGCAGAGAAACAAAGTCATTTATATAATGTGTCTCCCCGCTGAGCCCCTAATGGCTGGCGCTTTTGTTCTGCAGTGGCTGCCTGGCTGTGATGGGCAGGAAGCCGCAGTCTCCCTTTGTTCCACGGCCTTATTCAGCAATTTAGATCCATCATAAAAATCAAATATGCATGTTGCAATCGCCTTGCGTACAACAGCTTCAATTTTCGCCTTTCTTTAATTGAACTCCATGGGAGAAAGAGGCAGGGCCGGGGAGCAAGGGGCAGCGGGAGAAGCGCTTTGTGTTTTTGTTCAGCAGGCTGTGAAAATAGGGAGTAATGAAAAAACTGAATTTTTATCTTTGCCTCGTTATTTTAAAAAAAAAAAAAAAAAACCAACAAAAAACACACCCCCCCCAAAAAAAACCCAACAAGCACGCAACAAAAAATCCCCACCAACCACAAAACAAATAAAAAAGAAAACCCAAAAAAACCAAGCAGACAGAAATTCTTGATAAAGCCTCCCTGGCGGAGGAGAACCTGTGGGGCAGGAGCTTTCTTTTCCCCTCACTGTGGGGACGGCAGGGTTGGCCGGGCAGGGGCCGAGGGACAGCTGCTCGGAGCCGCGACCGCTGCTCGGCTGACACACACGGCTCCGCTCCTTTTATCGTTCCGGAACGCCAAGGTAACTTTCTGTTGCTGAGAACAAAGGTGTATCCTCACAAATGTTGCCGCCCCGTCCCTCGGCTGCGGCGCCGGGGCCGCACCCGGGCCCGGGGAGGTCTCGCCGCTCACCCGCGGCCTCGCTGCGGCCCCGCAGGCTGAGGGGGCTCCTGTGGGGCACAGAGCCACATCCTGGGCTCCGGAGCGTGTGCACGCAGCCCTCCACCTTGTCTCTGCCGCTCTGTGCGAAGGGGACACGGCTCCCTGGGCGCAGAGCCCCGAGGTCCGCTGTGCCCCCTGCGCTGTGTGGGCAGGAGGGCCGCGAGGCGACCGGGCCGACCCGCTGGGAGTGTGCCAGGGCCCTTTCCACACCACAGCTAACCTGCCCTGGAATGGAGGACCTTTGCAGATGTCCTTCCTGAAGCTGCCGGCCTGCCCAGAACGAAGTCCCAGGCCTACAAAACCCAGCACGGATGGGACAAGGCAATCCTGTGTCTGTCCCCGTGGCCCTTCCTGGCCATGGGCACATGGGGCCCCTTCCATCTGCCGCTCACTGGTGCTTAGCAGGGCCAAAGGAAGGGTGATAAGGCCGGTCACGTCCCGTGTCCCTCTCTCCTACTGCGTGTGCTGATCATGGGCACTGCTGGAGCAGGAGGGACATGGTGTCACACAACGGGCACTGAACTGCTGCTTGAAAAAGAACAGGTACTGCTCTGCCAAAACACTCAACATTCCATACCACATCAACCGGACTGTGGGGGGGAAGAGGGGTTTTGCCTTCTCTCTCTGCCCTGATGACAATTTCCTGCCAATTCTGATTTGGCATTAACCTCCCTTGACCGGCCTGGCATGTGCAGTTCTGTGCCTTGGCCGTGGCCAACCCCACTGACCCTCCACTGCAGCTACAGGCCATGCTGGGAGGGCACTGGCAGCTCAGGGAGGGTGGAAGTGCTGGGGGAGGAGGGCGTTGGGCACTGTGCACATGTGTATGTATGCAGCACGTGTGTGTGCATGTGCAAGTGTGTGTGTACATGTGTATGTGTGTGCGTACATGTGTATGTGTGTGCATGTGTGTGCATGTGCACATGTATGCCCATCCTGGCCAGCAGTGGTTTGGTAGAAAGCTCCCCTCCCCCATGCTGAGAAAAGACCTTTTTTCTCTGTGACAATTCAATATAATTGAAAGTTTGCTTAGGAAAGAGAGTCTTTTTAACTGAACATGCTCACAGCTGAATCGATATGAATTATACGGCACTGAAGATGCCTAGGGTATTAAAACATTAATTAAGTAACATCATGCTCCCATCTAAACCAACAGCACAATACCATTTATAGGTACCACTATCTGTTCTCTGGGGCACAGTGTGAAGTCTCTCCATCACTGCACAGAGCTCTGCTGTCTCCTTCATGCTGTCATGGCTCCTTCATGGCGCAGGTGGGTGCTGTCCCTTGGGGTGGGACAGTGGGCACAGCTCGGTGCCCTCAGCCCTGTGGTCCCACGTGGAAAGGTGCTGATGGCCGCAGGGCTGAGTCTGTCATTCCATAGTGCTGCCAACCCCCTGCCACCTGTGCCCTGCCAGTGAGGTGGGGACAGCCAGCTGCGTCCTGCTGGGGACGAGGCACCAGAGCCAGCCCCACACAGCCCTGCCGAGGGGCCACAGCCTTGACCCGTGGATGGTGCCAGCGCTCGGTGCTGAGCTGCCCTTGCAGAGCTGAGCTGTGGCTGTGCCCACGCAGTGGTGGCTGGATTAGCTCACGTCAGCCCAGGGACTAACACACCTTTCTGCAATACACCAGAATAGAAAGTCATTGGAGTGAAATCAGTGTCTTCACCACATCCCCTCTGGCAGAGCGTTAATTAAAATGACTCTCTAGTGCTTTAGATCATCAGGTGTACCTTGTTAACGAGCTCGGAGGAGAGAACCCACACATCTGAGTTTAAGCACTGATGGATTTAACCCTTTGCCACTGCTGGCACAACCTGGGCCCTGTGGCAGTTTCCCAGCACATCCATCGGAGATGTTGGCTCTCAGCAGCCAACACCTTCCAGCCCAGGTGTGACCGTGGGACCTTGCCTGGCTCAGCGGGGATGCAGCGGCAGGAGCGACATCGCTGCAGCTGCCATGCTGTACCAGGGCCAAGCTCCCCTGGAGCCTCCAGCTGGAAATGCTGCTACAAATCCATTGGCAGCACAGGTCCTTCTCCGGTTGTGTAAATATGCGGTTTTTTGGTCTGTAGGAGTGCACTAGTGAGAGCTGAATCTCTTCGAAATGATGGCAATGAAAGGTCATTAAAAATGACTCCCAGCCTCCTCTTACCAGAATCACAGCATGGAAAAACCTTTTTATTCCTGTCAGAGGTTTGCACAATTCCCACGGATGGGCTGCTCCGAGCAGGAGGCTCATGCAGAGGTTTTTAGTTTGCAGTTTGTGCAGCTACTCGAGGCCATTTACACCTTCCTGAGCATTAACGAGGCACTTCCTCAAGCGTGACTGTTTTACACTGGAATTCAACCCAGGAATAAATGGCAGTGTTATATAATAAACTTCTAAAATGTCTGGCCTAAGAACAGCAGTGATATTAATGCAGTGCAGTGCAAACACTGGCTGCAGGAGGGTCACACCGATGACCCTGTTACCACTGCAGTCCCATCCACCTGTGGAAAAGGCAGGATGGAGCTTTCCCATTAAAAAAAAAACCTCAAAAACAATCAACTGAGAGACAATCCAGATCCCAGTCTGTTTAGGCTCATGCCAGAAGAACACTGCCCAAACCAGGGAATCGACCAGGCAGCCTGGCCAGAAGTGAGTTTTGTAGTCTTGAGTTGCAGTGAGTCCAAGAGGACTTGGCCCCATGACCCTGGTCGTCTGCAGCACAGGGTCTCCCCTTTTGAGGCTGCTTCTGGGCAGGAGATGGTTGGGTATGGGCATGTTGGGTATGCCAATGTCCATCTGGTGTTATGGGGGGCTTGGAGATTTTGACCCACTTCGTAATTCATGGCTTGTGGAGGTTGAATCAGTATGAGTGTTAAGCAAAGCACACTCTTCGCCTGCAGGAGCTGCCAGATTCCTCTCCATGCCCTTTGCTCCACTTGGACACTGTGGACACCCACACTGGACAGACATTCACCTCACCTGCAATGGTGGGTGTAAATTATTTATTTTTTTATAAATAAATAAATTTGTTATAAATTAGAGACGAGTGGTGGCCCATGTGACTTCTTTTGGATGGATGTGGTCCCTATTGATGAATTTCAAGCATTTTCTGCTGCTAGGGGCAGTTTTTGTCACGAGATTTGTGTACTGAACACTCAGCAGTTCCTGTGGGTTCCCTCTCTACCGAAGAAGCAGAACAGAGGGTTGCCACTTGCCTACTTACCTGCATCTCCTTTTGATTTACTGTCAGAAGGAAACAGATACAATTTTAGTTTGCAGGTTTCATAATGACCATGATGGCACTGTGCTTTCCCTTGAACGATTCATTACAGCACCATGCCCAGAACCTTTCACAATTATTTCATAACATGAACTTCACTTATGATGTCCTTTTCACATGTAAGGCATCCAAATGCTGGGGTACAGATGTCACTGCTTGGCGCTCTGCTTCCAGTGGGATGGGAGTTCGCAGTTATCAGCCAGACACAGTCACCCTGATAGGCATCTGGATCCCCACGTGGGGAGGGATGCAGACACGCGTGTACTGGCATGTGCATGCCAGTGATGCACGAGGACACGTGTGCACACACACAGCTCTGTGGTGGTAACCACCTGCATGGGGCAATGCATGTGCCACACTAAGCCATGCCACGCCATGTCACAGCGTGCCACGTGGCACACGCCCACCCGACACGGACCCAGCACTGCACACGCGGGACATTGAGACGAGAGCTTTTGCTCATTTTTTTTTAATGTATCACAATGAGCAGGAAACATACGTGATGAAATAGTTCCAAAGGAGTATATTCAATTACCATCTACAGTCAACTCAACTATGACAACAAAGTCTTTTGTGACAGTTTTTTAAAGTTTTGAAAGTTCCATGTGGTTTGTTTCTGTCAGTCTCATGTATTTTGGTACAGTTCGAGATCAGCATTGTTACAGTAACAAAAAAGCTAACAAGACTACAGTATAGAAAAACACCAAGAACATCATTTTTGGTTTCACTTGCTCTAGTTTTTGTACATTGCAAAGGCTGTTCGTAACCCTCTTCACCTCATTTATGCTTTCTGTTCTACCCAAACTTGCCCCCCCAAATAAAAACAAAAAATAGTCAAAGCTTTGTTTCACAGTGGGCAGTATCAGCGCCGACCAACTGACCAACCAACCTACCAACCAACCCACCCCAATTTCTGCTTCTATTTAAAAGTTTAATTTTTTTCTTAAAGCAAAATATATTTCAGCAAGCGTGCTGGCTGTGTCCGCCCTCCATGTCCCCTGCCAGCCCTGGGCGGCCCCACACACCCCTGACGCCTCTCTTTATTCTCAGTCGTATGAAACTTTGGCCATCTTCACCACTTAAAAAAGCTTTTTATTAAAAATAAAAAAGAAACCTGCTCAATGCTAAGTTTGAAGTGTTTTCCTCATGCCCAGCCTGGTCCCACCCTGTTGCTCGCTGGAAAGGCCACGTGTGGGCTGGGGGTCACGCAGGGGCTCCCACGTGCTGACGTCGCTCCCGCAGCCCCCGGGACGGGCACTGGGGCTCTGCGGGCACGAGGTCGGTGCTGGCAGGGCCACGGGGTCCCCTCATGGGCCCCAGGCAGCCAGACTGCAAGAGGAGGAGGCAACCTCGCACTGAAAATTTTCTAGAAACATTTAGAAAAAATACAAGAAAATGAATTTATAAAACCTTTTAGTGGGCGGGAAGGAGGAGGGAGAAGGAAGAGAGAGAAATTGCACTATGACCAAACAGTATAATTAAAAAACTGAAACAAGACAAAACAAAAGGATTTCCAAAAGAGACCTTGTGGAATTGGACAGATAAAGCTCATGTTAAACTGGGAACTGGCATCACAAAGAATCCAAAACAAAACAAACAAAAACATTTCTATATGATACAGACAGAGTAACATACAACAGTTAAATGGCAAAAAATATATATATATTTCATAGAATTACAAACAAGATAAAATAATGGAAAACAAAAAACTGTACAACTTTAGAATTTAAAAAATGTTCATCTCAACACGGGGAGAAATATAAGAACTTCTGTTAAAGAAAACAGTTTGTTAAAACAGCAAATGCTCCGTGGGTATGTGGTTCCGGTTTCGACACCTTGTGCTACAGCTGGGTCCTGGGAGGAACATCCGGTGGTTCGCGCTTTAGTATTGACTACTTAAAAAACAATTAAAAAAGGAATATGCACTGTGCATTACCCTAGAAATATGTACAACTGTTCAGGATCTAGTCTTTCATTGAACTAAAACCAAAATTCCATAAAAATATAAGTGTCCCGCTAGAAACCAAACCCGTGCTCATCTCTCAGATGCTCCAGTCTCTCGTGGAGGCAGCGAGTGGCTTCGGCCTGGGGAGGAGCGGCGGGAGGAACCTGCATTCACAGTCTTCCAAGTTCCCTTTTGAAGCAGGAGGAGGATGATGATGGTGGGGAGAAGGCTCTCGCGCTTTTGGGAGCAGAGGAAACGGGGGAGAAGAAGGTTGTTTCTGTTGGCATTTGGCTACAGAAGGGAATAGCAAAGCATCTACATCTCCAAAATCTATGTTTTAGCAGCACAAAGTTTTCCTTTCAAAGTCAGGCTGGCCAAGGTGTGCATGAGCGCCCGGAGGGGGCTGGAGGGCTCTGGGCATCCCTGAGCCCGGCACCTGCTGCTGCCATGGAGAGAACTTGGAAAGAGAAACCTGCCTGGGGTGCGCTGGGTGCTTGCTAAGAGTTGTCTCTCTGCTTGCAGAAGAAGCACAGATAACAACCTGGGTACTTTTCTTATTCTTTATTTAAACTTAGACTTGTTTGTTTAAATCAGAACAAATTCTCAAGTAAAAAGAATCCTTTTTGCTCATTCTGCACCAGTGGTGAAGGGTATGTCTTTGGATTTTTATTTAAAGCATGAATTTTCTTTAGAGAAAAAAAATGTAACAAAACCTTTTTTTTTTTTTTTTTTTCCAAAAGAAGGAACAGAGTGCAGCCTAATTACACAAACAGAACTGATGCTCAGAGGTCAGGAACAGAGTCTTTGAAGCATTTACAAAATGAGGAAAGAAAGAGGGGAAGAGGAAAAAAAAAAAACCAAATGAAAAATAAGAAGAAAATAAGTGCACAAGGGTAACAGACATAGGTAAATCGTATGTATACGTCTTAAAAAGTTTCAAACCCCCAACAAAAAATATTCTGCAGGGGATCCTACTGACCCCCAAAACCCTTTGAACCTCTTTCTTTAGTTTTTATAAAATAATTATGCAACCACCCTCTAAGAAATGAAGGTAGCAACCATAAGTGGAAGATTACAGGTGGGGACAGGAATAAAAGTACAAAGGGGAGAAAAGCTCAGGCGAGTCGATGGATCGCAATCTATCTGGCTAGGAATGAACAAGACAACATCAAATGAGAAGCCGTCAGCTGGACCATACAAAAGCTAAATGTACACAAAAGGGTTTTTTCTTTTAAATCTACCATACTGCTTCAGTTCATTTCCAATGCAACAATCTACTAAACACCAAAAATGGTCATATCTATCATAAATACAGAAAGTCAGTTGTTTTAAAACTTTTTTTTTTAAGCTCCGNCTGAAAACAGAACAAAGTGTGAGTGATTGACCTGAGAATAAAAAGACATTACATTTCTTTTTTCTTTTAGCAAGCCATTGGTATTTGAATGCTAAGATAGCAAGAAATTTAAAACTGTCTCCAGGTGGGCTGCTTTCCCATACAGCGCTGCCGGGCTCTGCTGTGCTATTGACGGGGGATCGGACAGGGGCAATGTACAGGGGCGCGAGCTCCGCAGGCGCGAGGAGGCAGCACGGGCCTTCGTCTCCCAAACCAACAGTACCTTCAAGAGGACAAATGTAACAGATTTTTTTTTTCTTTTTTAAAGTTTTATTTTATTAAAAGGAAAGGAAAAAGAAATGTAAAACCCACCGGCATCGTTATATGGGAAAACAACCCACGCTTTTTCTTT
>VXAU01000303.1:396106-516130 GCA_013399695.1 Formicarius rufipectus | reverse complement strand
GGGCGGGGGGCTGTCGTTTGAGTGAGCGGCCGACTGCGAGGTAGATGCGGTGCTGGGGTCGGGGGGGCAGGCAGAGTGAGGTAATAGACTGGGGTGCTCTTTGGCGTTTCTTGCTGCTCTTGTGATTGTTCGGTGTTTGTGCGGGGCTGACTCGAGATGCTGACTGAGGGCTTCGTCCCCACACACCGTGCTCTCGCACGCCACGCACTGGTACGAGCCGCTGCCCTGGCCGCTGCCGGTGGGCACGTGAAGCACCATCTCATGCAGGTTCGCCACGGACTGGCCGAAGAAGCAGAGGGACTTCAGGTGGTTGCTGGCCGCCTCCTGGTCACCGAAGCACGCCTGACACTTGCGGCAGACCAGCTTGTACTGCACCTTCGGGATGATGAAAGGGTCGCAGAGGGAGTCCGCGCCCTTGCCTTCTGCTTCAGGCTCTTCTTGGGGTTTGGGCAGGAGGGGGGACACCTCGCGGGGTGCATTCTTCTGCTCTTCTTGCTTGGGGGGTTCTTTGGCAGGGTCTTTGTCCGGGGTGGCAGCCCCCGTGGGGACAGGGGTTTGGCTTCCTTTGGGCTGCTGCGCTTTCTGCTGCTGCTGCTGCTGCTGCTGCTGCTGCCGCTGCTGCTGCTGCAATGCCTCCTGCAGACTCTGCTGGTATTGCTGGTACTGCTGCAGCAGCGAGCCGGGCGACAGCCCCAGCAGCGCCTGCGACAGCGCGGGGCTGTAGGGGAACAGCCCCTCCATCCCGTACATGGGCTGCAGGTACCCACTCTGCAGGGCGCCGGGGATCTGCGGGGCGTAGTAGGGGGAAAAGCCGGGGACGAAGTAGGGAAGGAACTGGCTCGTCAGCAAGGTGGTGGGGTCTGAATTCAGGGCGGCCTGCAGTGCTTGGAGCTGGGTGGGCTCCACCGCGTACTCCATGGTGGGCAGTGGGGCCGCCAGGGCACCCGCCGGTGCCTCCCCCTTCTCCTTCTTGGGCCCCGGCAGGGGGTCCCCCTTCCCCTTGGGTGTCTTCTCCTTCTCTTTTGCCTTCTCGCTCTCCTTCTCCTTGCGTGGCGGGGGGGGCGGCTGCTGCGGCTGTGGCTGTGGGGTGGTCGCCGGCGGCTGCTGCGGGGCCACGGCTGCCGTGGCTTGTGCTGGGGTGGGCGAGCTGAGCGCGGCCGGGGGCTGCTTATTTGGTAATCCAGAGGTGGGGAGGCCAGGTGAAGGGACGCTTGTGCTGGGCAGGCCCATCAGGTTGGGTTTGGGAGAAGTTAAAGCTGCAAGAGAGGGAGAGGGAAAGAGGTGAGGAGTCACTCAGCACGGCAGGCAAAAGCATGAGGAGGGTGACCCCAGGCCACCCACAACTGCTCCAGAGCCTCTGTCTCCTCTGCACGAGGACAGCAACCGGCCCAAGCTGGTGTGTTGCCACAGCACAGGTTGGAGAGCCTGTCCCTGCTCCTGCCCACTCTGGGAATGGCTTCTATCTCGCTCCACAGGTCCCCTCAACCCCCACCACCTGCGGCTGCGCTGCCCAGCGGCACTGACCGCGGTGCCTCTGACAGGGACACCACCAGCACCCAGAATGCTGATGTCTGATTGACTCTTCTAAAATGATTAACATTAATATTGGAATCCGCTCCAGTGTTCTGGACCAAAAGGCTCCAGGAGCAGGACGGTGCTACACCAAAGGGTGGAAATGCTCAGTACTGAAAATCTTGTTAAAACCTCCCCAGGCTGGGAAGTTCTGGTCATGGCAACTGGGAACCAAAAGTCTAGATCAGAGTTATTTTGTCCTTATTAGGCTGGTGTTCATAAATCCACAAATCTCAGATGCAACCCCTTCCAATGTCAGAGACTCTGGGCACTCAACTTCTGAGCAAGTCCAGAGTTTCTGTCGTGTTCAGACATTTGCCCTGGGCACAAGCACTGAGTTTTGTGTGGAATTAGAAGTTCTGGGATACTTCCTCATTGAGATGGATTAATGGCAGAATGTGAAGCCTGCCTCTTCCCAATAGCAGGAATAGCCAGTAACAACACTGTCCCTTGTGCCTATTTCTGCTCTCACAGCCAACAGTGGTTGGGGGCGAGATGAGTGTGGCTCCTGGAGTAACCTCCATTAGTCACAGCTGCAGCAGATGGCAAATGTGCTTCTGAAGAGCAAAGTTTTGCCTGGGAAGTCCCTCAATGCCATTTGGGGAAAAAGACCCCAGAAACAAAGCTTCAAAGTCCTGCTAGCACAGACGCTTATGCTCCTGGCTCTGGAGCAGGAACCTGCTGCAGGATCCACCTGCTGCAAAACCCTTGAGCAAAAACCAACCTGTCTCTGATGAACCTGAGTCCCACCACTGTGGCGAGGGCTGCTGGGGGAACAGCCTGAGCAGGAACAGTGGCAGAGCCTGGAACTAAGCCTGGAGGCACTGTAACTTCTATTTTAGCTTGTACTGCCAAGGAGCCACAGGAGGTCTGGGAGGAGGGCAGCTGGAGCTATAAGGGTTCAGCCATGTCTGATCCAAACCCCTCTGAAACCTGTACCTGCTCCTGATGTGATGCTGAGACTACAGTGATTTGTGATGGCAGGACAGGTACAGAGTAAGGCTCCACACAGCAGGCCCAGAGATCTCGGATAAGGGCACATTATGGATGGACATCCTTGAAAGGATGTTCCTCAGCTGAACATTCCTCAGAGGTTCAAGTGCGGGAGCAGCAGGTAATTCATAGCATTCCTGGATGCATGGCCTTATCTGCTCTGACAGGCCTGGAGCTGCTGTGGCCTGACCTTTGAAGCTTTATCTAAAGGTCACAAATAGTCTGTTTAACTTTCTAAAGAGTTCAGTCCTGTCTAGGCAGTCACTGACACCATTTAAGATTCATCAGATTCAGTCCCATCTCCTCAGGAGAAAAATAAATGCAACAGTATAGACTGAAGTGCAAAATAAGGAATTTCAGTTGTGATAAATTTGGGGCACTAAGGAAACAGTGCAGAGTGACCTGCAATAGGGTGACAAGATGATCTGCCAAAGAGATGCTCCTGGCCAAGCGTTCTGAAGTGAGATATGCAGTGAACAACAGAAGAGTGGCTGGAAAACTCTGGGCATGTGCAGGGGTTCTTCAGGTTCACAGTGAAACAAGGTTTTTGGATCATGTTTTCTAGATCACTGCTGGTGACTGACCTGCACCCTCCACTGTGGTTGCCATGGCTTAGACTTTCCACCTATCCACCAAATACAAGGGAAATGAGCATTCTCTAAAGATAAAGTCCAGTATCTGAGATTAGGCCACCCAAGGGACTCTGCCAAATTTCATTTTTACACAGCATTATTAGGAAAAATCTTATTAAAATACAAGCTAGATTGTCCCACAACTACACTGTTCTTTGTTGAGCAAGTACTTTCAGGTCATGCCCACTCATCACTCAAAACCCATCCTCACTGCACCTGGGGCTCACCACAGAGACACAGAGAGATGCTCCACGTGTGTGTCACCAGTGCTACCAGGCACACCATACCTTTCCCTTGAAAGAATTTGGATTTTTGAACATCAGGGATGACACCACATAAACCAAACACTATCAAAAGGAAAGGAATAATACACAATGTATTCACCACATCAGTCCTACTCTTCCATTGGATAAATCCTCCATTTTCCACTTCCTGGAAGGTGTTTCAGTATTTCTAGTCTGTAATAACACACAGAGATATGCATCATGTCTAGACACTGCTCTAGGTCAGACTTTTGCCAGAAAACCTGAGTTGAGGAATTAAAGATAAAATACCTACTGCTTATTCACTGTGAAGTCAACATGCTGGACTAATGGGGCCAGGAATCCTGGGGAATGACTGGTTGTGCTAAAGATGTGCCAAGTGAAGGTGTGCCTGAGCAGGATAACACTCGTACCCACCTGTGTTGGATGGAGTGAAGCTGGGTAAGGATGGGCTGTTGAGGCCTGGAAGTAAGACTGGAGGGATGCCCTGGAGCGCGGGGTATGCAGCAGGAAGGTTCAGAGCTTGCAGAGGGGTGTTGTCAAACATGCCCTGCTGTTGAGCAGCCAGACCAAGAACCTCATTGGCTTTTTTGATCCGGTCCAGCTCCTGCTGAGCCATCAACTGACGTACAGTAGCTGGGTCAAAATACTCCTTTTCCTTATCCAACTGGCTTCCAATGGTTTCTTTAACTTTGGAGATATGCTGCTGAGAGAAGATATGGTCACGTACAGACAGCCGAGCGCTGTACTTGATGCCACACAAAGTGCACTCTGTTTTGGGTCCCTCGTAATTTGTTTGGTTTATACCAAAATGCTTGGCCATGCTGAGTTTTGACTTCTTCTCCTTTGCCCTCGCATTCTGGAACCAGACCTGAACAACTCTCTTTGGCAGACCAATGTCATTGCCCAGAACCTCACACTCCAGCATGGTTGGTGTCCTGTAGTCATTAAAGCATGACTTAAGAACCTTGAGCTGGAGATTAGTCATCTGAGTGCGAAAGCGTTTCTGTCCGGGCCGGTCCCCACTCTCGCCAGACTTGCTGGCTGAACCACTTGCACCAGGGCTGGGCGAGCAGGGGTCTGCAAGGCTGGAGGTTTCACTATAGTCCACGGTACCTTCATTGTCATACTCTTTGCTGTAAAAGCTCGGAGCTGGGCTGACCAGGCCAGAAGACAGCCGATCTTCATATTCAGACATCGCTATCATGGCAGCTTTTGTCAGACCTTCACTGGGTCCCGATGCGGATTTGGTTTCAGTTGCAATGCCGGTTGCACTATCGTTGTCTGCGTTGCCTTCATCTCCTGTGGTGGTGTCTGTGATTGCAGTGTTGACAGAAGAGCAGTCGTCGTTGTCCAGCTTTGTCTGGTCAAAGCTCAGATTGACTGAAGACATGGAGGGACTCTCAAAGTCTTCAATCCCTTCCACCTTAATGGAGGATGGACTCAGCAGAGTTCGAGGTGACAGTTCCATGCTCTTGTTCACTGGGGAGAGGGGAACGCTCTGTCCATCACTGCTAGTTGGTGGCATGTGGGAAAAGCTGGCTCCATCAAAGATGTCTCCTTTCATCTGGAGTCCCCCGTCACAGTCCAGAAGCATAGCAGACAGTGTCAGGTTGTACCCAGCTCGCTTGGCCTCATGCCAGTGACGGGATCGGATATGAGCTTCCAGAGCCGTCTTTGCTTTAAAGAGAGCTCGGCAGAAGGGACACCTTCTGTGGGCCTGGGCTGGCCCCACAGCTCGGAACTGCCCCTTCCTCTCCCGTGCACGGGTGTTCTGGAACCAAACCTGCACCACACGCTTCTTCAAGCCCACTTCATGTGCAATGTGATCCAGCATCTTCCGTGTAGGGTTAGAGTCAAGCAAGTATTTCTGGTACAGAACTTCCAGCTGCTCAGGGGTAATGGTTGTTCTTAGACGTTTATCCCTTTGGGGTTCTTCTCCCCCAGTCCCACTGTCATTCTCTCCAGGACTTGCACTGGCCTTTTCCTCCAGCTTTCTCTTCAAAGTGTTCATGGTGGATGTTGGAGTTGATGGTGAGGTGGCCGAGCTTGCTGGAATCTGTGGTAATGTTCCAGACAGCAGCTGGCTTGCCAGTAGTGGATTACTGGGATCAAAAAGCATGAACGGCATATCCAGTGTTCTGTCCAGGAATGGGGGATGGATAAACTGGTTCTGTGCACTCAGGAAATGGAGCTGTTGATGCTCCTGCCAATGCTCAAAGGAAGGAAATGCCAGTTTACACTGGTCACACTGGTATGGGATTAGCTGAGGAGGTAGGTTTGCCAGCTGCTGCGGGGTAGAGGTGTGAATGGGTTTGAGGGAGAGGTGTGAGAGCTGAGATGGACTTGGGCTTGACTGTGACAAGGAGCACTGAGGGGGCTGAGGAGGAGGAGGTGGTTGTTGCAGTGAAGAGGGGGAGGATAACTGTGAAATCTTTTGGTGTGCTGAACTCGTCTTTTGTTCTCCTTGGTCCTGTTGCTGCTGAGACTCTTGCTTTGGTTGCACTTGCTTCTCTTGGGTTTGGTTTTGCTGTGTACTTGGAGGTTCAGACTGCTTTGGTTTCTCATCTGTAGCTTCTACTTTAGAACTAAAGGTGGAGGAATCGTCTGCCTCTGCCGTGAGCTGTAGAAAAGCTGAGGAGGTTGTGTTGGCTGAAGATGTAGGTGTGCTGTAAGCTTGTGAGGGCATTGGCGTGCTGCAGGAGGAACTGGTTGGAGTCAAGAGCTCCATTGCATCCATAGAGTCTTCGTTCTGGCTATCATCCTGTCCATCCTCATCCTCATCTTTGTAACAAAGCTTTTTCTGGTGTTTAATGAGATCAAAAATGCGCTGGAAGACCAGACTGCACTTTTTGCACTGGTAGTTCAAGTTGCTTGTTCTAATGTACCTGTCGTTTGTGAGCTCACGTCGCTCCCCATCTTTGCCTTCTCCCTGATTTTCATAATTTTTCCTAGCTTTCTGACGGGCATTCTGGAACCACACCACTATAACACGCGTTGGGAGGTTCAGCAAATTAGAAAGCTGCTCAAATTCATCATCTTTTGGGTAAGCATTGGCATCAAAGAAATCCTGCAGGACTCTGAGCTGGTAGTCAGTAAAGCGTGTCCGAGAGGACCGCTTGCTTCCCCAGTACTCCTGCTTTTGAGGCTCTGGAGAAGGAGGCCGTGAGTCTATCTTCAGCTCTTCCAGGCTGGTAATGGGAGGGTTGCTGAAGTTGTATGGGGAGTCCTTGTTACGCTGGCGCTCCTTGAACAGGGTGTTTCTGAACCAGTGCTTGATCACTTTCTGGGGCAATCCAGATTTGTCTGCCATCTCTTTGATCTGTTCCTCACTTGGGGAATTGTTAATGTCAAAATACTGCCGAAGGACTCTCAGCTGGTCATCGGTGATCCGTGTCCGTGGCCTCTTGTTCTGCTGCTGCTGGAGAAGGCTGGGGTTGAGCTGATGCTGGTACAACTGTGCCAAGTCAGCGGGCAAGGGGTCTACAGGGCCCAGCTGTGGTGGCAGCTGCGCGGGTAACGTCTGCAGGGGCATGGTTTGCATCATGAGTGGTGAGAATATGGGGAGTTCCATGGGCATGGAGAGCTGGGTGAGTGGCACAGATGCCTGGGCTGGTGCAATNGGAGGAGGGGGTGGTGGAGGTGGGGGTGGTGGCTCGGGGGTCTGAGGCCGCAGTGGGTACAGTTTGTCGTAGTGTTCTCTGTACTGTTTGGCAAATCTCTCTAGCTGCTTAAAGGGAAAGTAATGTTGGTGAACGTGCTCTTGGTGACTCTTCAGGATGAGGATGTTTGAGAAGAACTTGCCACATGTATTGCACTCCAGCTTTTCCAAGTTCTCACCTTGCTCTGTCTTCCCATTTTTCTTCTGCACCTTCTGCTTGTTCTCATTGTACTGAATGACGAGCTCAAAGCCAAAGTTTTCCAGCAAGGCTTTGGTGGCGTTGCCCCTTGCGTCAGAGGCGATCCGCGGGGGCAGGATGGAGGGCTCCGAACTGCTGCCTGGCACAAAGTCCTTCTTCTCCTTAGGCTTTAAGTTATCAGGCAGAGACTCCTTCAATGTTACATTATTGTCTCCCCTCTCTGCACTTTCCCTTTCCCGTGGGGTTTCTTTATCTTTCTCCTTCACTACGGATTTATTCTTCTTCTCTGAGTGCTGGCTCTGCTGTAACAGGACGGAGTGGGGTTGTGATAAGGACAGCTGACCTTGCTGCTGCTGCAAGAGCTGTGGATGGCTCTGCTGAGGGAGCTGAACTTGTGCCTTCAGGTCCTCCAGCAAACTTGGACCCGTCCCAGTCAGTGTCAGTGCACCGCTGGTGACAGGCAAGCTGACTTCTGGATTGAGCTGAAACTCAGCACTGGGGATATAGAATGGGAACAGAAGATGCTGCTGCTGCTGCAGCTGCAGAAGGGTCTCGGTGGTCATTGGAAAGTGCGGCAAAAGTGCTGGGTTGAAGAGCTGGGACTGCAGGAGAGCGGCTTGCTGCTGCAGCTCCTGCTGCAGGTGGGCCTGGACCTGGGCTTGTGCCTGTGCCAAGGTTTGGGCTTGTTGCTGTTGCTGCTGTTGCTGCTGTTGCTGCTGCTGCTGCCTGGATGCAATCATGTCTGCCAGCTTCTTGCGGTTCACCTCTTTGGGCTCTGAAGGGGAGGAGATGTTAGTGCTTACAGGGTTGCCCAAGGGAGGAATTCCCACGCTGTCGCTGGACACCTGGTTGAGCAGGCTGGGAATGGGAGTAGTGCCTGAAGTGCTTGTGCTGGTGGTTGCAAAAGCATTGCTGTTGCTGGCACTCACAGGGCTCGGTGTGGATGAACCCAAGGAGAGACTGCTACTGCTGCTGTTGCCAGCCCCGTTGCTGCTGCAGCCTGCTGCCTCCAGCTTGGCCGCACGAGCCTTGGTCTGGTGCAGGACAGATCTCATGTGGATCTCCAGGGTTGAGCTCTGGCTGTAGGCCACATTGCAGGTGTTACACTTGAAAGGTTTGTTGTCTGGGCTGCTGGTGGGCTCAGGTTGCCCAGTAGCAGACTCTTGGAGGGCTCGTTTCAGTTTATGCAGATGAGAAACAGAATTGTAATGGACCAGGAGAATGTTCTTCTGCGTGAAGGACTCCTTGCAGACTGTACACTTGTATGGGCGAGATGGATCTAGGAATTTCTCCATAGTGAAGTTAGGGCCCTTCCTGAAGGGTAAGGCCCTTTTTGGTTCTGAGCCAGAGTCCTCCTGCACCGAACCTGAGTCACTGCCTGTCGGGCTCTGCTTATCTTCCAGGTCACTCTCCTCTTCCTTATCTTCCTCGACTATTATTGTGTGGTCCTCTGCAAGTGAAGGGTCGCCCATAGCAAGGAGGTCTCCATTGACCAAGAGACCACCATACAGCTGCTGAATGTCAGCCTCACTCAGCTCCAGGTGGCTAGTTTCCAGGTGCTTCTTCAGGGCCTGGAAGGTTCGGAAACTGCGCTGACAGAGGCAGCACATGGTGGCTGCCCGGATGACATGGTACTGGGAGTGGAGCTGCAGCTTCTCAATGGTTTTGAAGGCAAGGCTGCACTGGTTGCAGCGGTACTTGTAGACATGACGGTCAGAGACCGGTAACTGAGGCCGCTTGGCGTGGACGTCGTTGAAGTGTGTCTGCAGGGCTGCTGAGCTCTTGAACACCTGGCTGCAGCCCTTCTTCCAGCACAGGAAGCCAGAGTCCTCCCGGGCAGCACTTGCATCAGCCGGAGCAGGTTTAGGGTCCCCACTGTGCTCTGCGCTGTCCGATGGCAAAAGGCTCTTGCCTGCGTCCTCAGAGATCTCTGTGAAAACAGAATTAGAGCAAACCTGCAAATTACACCAGCACACCAGGGTGGATCAACACTCTCCTTCAGTCCTGAATATGTCCATGTTTTTTTCTCTCCAAGCCAGTGAGTATTTCCAACATTTCTCCTCTATCTTCATTCATTTATTTCAGTACCAGTCCATCACCCTCATCATGGCCCATTGCAAAAACCTACACAATTTACTTCCTTGAACACTTTGAATATCTGGAAATAATTTACACACACATCCCTTAGTACATTTATCACCTTCAATTCTCCTTTTCAAGTGAAGGGCATTCAGCTACTTCTGTCTTTACTGTTCACTTTTGATGTCCTGCTCATTTTCAAAAAAGAAGGTTCATCAAACTAAACACAGTATTTTTGTCTTGGTCCTACAAAAGCTAGGATCAACAAGAATGAAACTGGTCCTTGCCCAGATGATGGAGCTGGGGGAGTGGTGGGACTGTGGACCTCACTGATCTGCACTCACCAGGCTGCTTCCCCAGCTCCTCTGTGCCTGAGTTCCCATCCTTCTCTGGAGCAGCTGCTGGGAGGAACATGCTGCTGGGCATCATCACCTCAGGGGTTGTCACCTGGAGACAGGGGGAAATGACATGGGAAGAGGAAAAACACAGGAAAATATTTTAAACATCTTCACTGGCAAAACCAGACATCAGTATTGTGAAGTCAGAGGTGTCACTTTTCACAGCTCACTGAAGACTCATATTTATTAGACAAAGCTCACATCAGTCAAAAGTGTTTCTACAGTTACATTTTGGACATAATTAGCAGTGCACACTTGAAGAATAATCTTATTATTAATATTTTTTCTTTATGTAGAATTCAGACTTTGATCACTGACAATGTTTTGTCATGGGCTGTGAAAGTTCTTGTGCAACCAATTAGGTAGATAAGTTGAAAGGCCCACCTTAAGCTACTGAAAACATAATAAGGCCCCTAATTAAATCATACCTCGTAAAGTACACTGTAATCTTGAACCAGGGAGCATTGCAGCACTGTTTTCAAAGTGTATCGATGCAGGGAAAGGAGGGGCATGAGAAAGAAAAGTACAAATACAGAGAAAGGTGACAAAGGAAAGGATGAATAAGGAAGGACTAAAAAGAAAGCAGACTGTGAAATGAAAAGCTTTTGGTAACCCTTTCCTTGCTCAGACTTACGTGTTCCCTTTGCCCCTCTTCAAGTGTTTGGCTAGATCCTGCACCAGCAAAACCAGTGAGGTGCTGGGACACACACTTCTGAAGAGCTGGAGAGTCTACATGGCTCATCTGGGGAGGCCTTTTGGCAGAGCCAAATGCACACGCTCATCCTGTTGTGGAAAACCACTTCTTTGGATACACCTGGTCACACACAGGCACACAAACCACCTTGCCAACAGCCTGCACATGGCTGGCATCAGACACAGAACAACGAATATCCTTCTGAATGTCCACAGCCAACGACTCACACCACTGGAATGCTGCCTCACAGCACCTGGATGGACACCTGTGTCCCCACCACCATCCATGTGTTCTAGCACATGGCTGCCATTGCTGGTCAACGCCTGTGGAAAGTGAACACACCTCCACAGCCTCGAGCAGCTGCCCACACCACCTGGCTGACACCCAGGGAGTGCTGCCCTTTCACCAGGTGCTCCTGGGGACTCCTGGGGTGCTCCTGCTCCCAGCCTCCTGCTGCTGGGAAGGTGAGGCACAACTAAACATTCCCAGACAGGTGTGTTCCCTGGCAAAACACACCTCTTCATCCTGCTAGATACGGAGAGGCCATCTGAACCCTGGATTTCAGGACAGAGAGTGTGCGTGCCACAGCCCTGGTTTTCTGCACAGCCAAGATCCACGGAGCTCCAGCTGAACTGCAGAACGCTTGTGATGGGAGCACGCTTGTGATGAAGCTGAAGCTGGAAAAACTCAGGATGAAATGGTGGCACAGGAATGGCTGGAGAGCCTTGACCTGAGCCATGAGGGATGTGGAGCTCCCTTCCACTTATGCCGGTGCATGGAGGTGAGTGCTGGGTCCCATGAATGCCAGGAGGGAAGGTAGCTGACACATCCCAGGAGGGAAAATGAGCACACCGAACTCATTCCACTTTTTTCTCTAAGCAGGAGTGTCTCATGGCTGTGGGAGGTGGGCTGGGAGACGTGAAAGGTCACTGGTTAATTCCCAGTAGCTGGGCTTGGAGGAGGGGGACAAGCAGGGAGCCCAAGGAGGGGAGGCAAGAAGAAACCGTCCCTCTCAGCTTTAGCAGCAGGGAGAGCACTTTCCTAGGATCTTTAGGAATTATGAAAAATAAATCATGAGAAATTAAAAAAAACCCCAACAGAGTAGAAAAAGAATAAAATTATCTAACACCTCAGCTGCACATCATTATAGAGCTGTGGCTTTTCATAGGCGTTACAGTACAGCAGCCATCCCCACCACCATGCTCAGTACGACGGATCAGTAATTGTTTTCATACACTTTAATTAGAAAAACTCAGATGGCTATGAATAATAATGGAAAAGAGAGACTTTTGCACTTGAAAGGTTGAAGTCAATCAAGTGTGAATGACGGCAAAAAAGAAAAAAAAAAGACACCAATTCATCAGGCCTCTGTTGTCTCGCCGCGTCTTTAATCATAATTCCTGATTGGGATTCAAGAAGGCAGTAAGCAGCGGTTCTTTGTCTGCCTTCACCTTCCGTCAATTAACTCTCCCCGAAATATAATCATCAACCTCACATGCTCCTCTGCATCTTAATCTGGGGCTCCAAACCACTAAGTCCTGCCCTATATGTGTTTATGTAATTACCTTTATCTACCTGCATCTCCACAGCCACAATTCCTTCCCTTCCTTCCACCCACCCTCCACCACAGGAAAAAAAAAAAAAAGAGTTTAAAAAAAAAAGCTGTGAAGAAAAAAAAAAGCTGTGGTACATTAAATTGCTACAGGCACAAAATTCCCAAAGGCAAAGAGAAAAAAGCTTGGGGAAAAGTGTAAGGCAACTAGAAATTCTGGATATAGATGCGGGGAATTGCAGCGGTGCAGTTACAGTGGCCAGCCCTGGGGAGCAAACCCTTGGAAACAAGGCATTGGCCAGCAACTAGGCTCACTCAGGTTGACTGGATTCATCCAGGCTGCTCCTGCCCCTATCCTACACCTTTATCCAGGGGAGGACCCTCCGGCCCCTCAGCCCTGCAGATCAGCCCCAAGCAGGTGTCAAAGATATAAGGAGTGCAAATGGGCTGCACGTCCCAAATTATTTCATACTCACATGGAATTCCAGACTGCCCCTTTTGTAGGGTTTGTCTTTTTACACTGCAAAGCCATCCAAGGACACCACATTTCCTTGGACTTGCAAAACTCTGCTTCCATGCTGGGGCTGCTTTTCATATAAACAAAGAGCAGGGGTACGATGGGGCAGGAAGGTGCAGTGCCCCCGGCAGGTGAGGCAGGAGCAGTGCCCTGTGACGTGGCAGTTTGTACTGCAGATGTACTTCATGACATTAACTGTTCCAGTGATAAAGAGGACCGTGTTTATCTGGAGCACAGCCTGTGTTAGCACACGTGGCTGTCAGATGCTCTCCACCTCCCTCTCACCTGTGCAGGTGATACGTGGCATATCATCTTGGCATTCCTCCTCAGTTCAGCATCCCTCCCCTTCGATTCCTGTCTCCCTGTTTAAATGTCTCCTCAACACCCTTTCACGATGGCAATACATCAGTCAGTGTGAGCCATTACTAAAACACAACCCTACAGCTGTGAGTTCAACAAATGTCACATTTGTCTCCTCCCTTCCCTTCTCCTGCACATACCTGTTCTTCTCTGTCTAACACCAAACCAGACCCACTGTGCAGCTGCAGGCACCATCTCCTGGCCCACAAGCCACCAGCCAAGCCCTTCCCAGCATGGCGCCCCCATCTCAGGGACCCCAGATCCACATCTGTGCACAGCCCGAGTTCACCATTACCTGTGGTTCTGACAGCTGACTTCCCTCTTGGTTCTCCCACTGTTAGCACACACAAGGTCCTTAGGGGATGAGAAGCTTTTGGACAAGCCTCTTTGCTTCCAAGGACTCTTCCTTTTGAGTGAAATTCAGAGCCCTTTAGCAGACAGAAGACGACCAGATCCATGGACAGGCAGGGGCAGCCCACTTCAGTGGCCATTTCTATGGATGGAGTGGCCCAGGGAGGACTGTTATAGAGCACCTAAGGGCTGATGGACCACATCTCCTGCCTCCCTCCCCTTCCAGTATCCTCAGCAGACTGCACGTGCCCTGACATCTACAGACCTGTCATGCTGGAGAATGACCAGCCAGCCCACTCCTCACCAGGGACAACCTCCAGCAGTGACAAGTGCAGCTCCTGCCACCACCGGCTCTACTGGATTTTTAACGACTGCCTGTAGAGCTGCTCGTCTGTGGGGCTGGAGGCTCAGAGCACAACACCCACCCATATGACACCCACATATTGCTGGCACATCCGAAACATTACTCTTGGCCAGCAAGAGCAGCCAGCTCCCTCTCATACTGCACCTGCCTGTCCTGTGTGTGGATTGAGGCATCAAATGCAGGACAGTTCCTCCAAAAATGCCCCAAAATGCTGAAATCATGTGGCTCTGGAAAGAAAAACCTTAGAAGAGGTCTGAGGAGATACATCACTGTCCCCCTGTCCATGCAACCAGGGGAAATACAGACAGGAGGCAAGGTTCCCCACCAGACAAAGGAGGTAATTTCCATTACAAAGAGAGAGAGAGGGTGCTGGAGTGAAAAGCTTCATTAGACTCCGAGAGGCAAAGCGATGGCAGTATACCAAGGTCACTTCTAATTTAGACCATCTAATTGGCAAACATGGCTCCAAATGGCTATCATCTCACAGGGCTCAGAATTAATGAAGCCCGATTATTTTCATTACCTTCATCCGAGATGGAGAATGAGACACAGAGTGAGAGGGAAAGGGGGGAGAGGGAGGGGGCGACAAGGAGGGAGAGAGAAAAATTGAATGACAGCAGAAGGGAGAGAGCAATAGGGAAAGACAATGGGAATGGGGGAAAAAATGTAAAGATAGCAAGAGGGTGAAGTGAGATGGCAGGGATGGGCAGGAACGACTCCTGAAGCAAGAGAGAAAAGGAAAAGGTAGAAAGATGGCTGGAACACTGGGAAGACGCCCTAAACTGAGAAAGCTGACAGCAGAGATGATGGGAAGGAATGTGCAGGAGGATAAAGCAGCCGTGGGAGGAGGGAGAGCTCCCGCTCCTGGAGGCTCTCGGGAAGCCGCCCTCTCTCCCAGCTCCAGCCCATCAGTCTTGTCAATGGCCTGCGCAGGCCAACTGCACGTCACCCTCATTATGGGGCCCTGTGGAGCCGAGTGGGCCCAGGAAGAGACAGTGATGGGAAAGATGGTGCCTGGCCCTGCTCAGAGTGGCTGAGATGCCACGGAGAGTGAACCTGGCCACATTCATCCATCAGCGGCGTGGAAGGGAAGTTGCAGGAGACGGGGGGACGGTGCGAGCCCCAGCCTCTGTCCCCGTGGCGCTGGAGCACAGTGTGCTCTCCATTCCCCTTCAGCCAGCCTTGCCAGCCCCTGTCCCTGCACTGGGGCTGGCGGGAGGACGTGGGGGTCCTGTGGGACAGCTGGTATGAAAAGGAGGGAGCACGACCAGGCAGCTCCGAGACGCGGAGTGCGAGCGGGAGCCGTTACCGTGGCAACAGACATATCAGACACTGCAGGTTCCTGAGCGGCGTCTGATAAGGTGTTATTAACTGGAGCCTCCTCCGGCGCCCAGCACAGCGACACTGCGGCCACAGGGACTCCCTCCCCACTTACAGAGATGCCATTCTCTCGCAGTGGCACCAACACCCGACTCACATGTCAAACTGACATGGGATGTTCACAACAATGAGCAAAATTAGGACCCTCCAATGCTGCCATGTTCTGCACACACAGTACTAATTGCTCGAAATATTTGTCATTGAATACAGAAAGACCCACCTTCTTGACCCTGGACTGTAAGACCCAGAGCAAGACAGGCAATCCTCCTCCCCAGATGTGTCTCTGGATGCCAAAGGAAAGAACCATATGGCCAGTGGCAATGGAAGGTAGGGAAAGCAGAAAAAAGAAGGAACATGAGCATCATGGCTGGGCTAGTCTCTGCCAATCCCAGGCATAAAGGTATTTATGGAGCAGGAACTGGAACAGGCTCCCCAGAAATACTTCTTTCCTGGAGATGCTCATATGTTGTCTGGACACAATCCTAAGCAACGTGCTCAGGGGACCCTGTCTGAACTGGGAGGTTGGACTGGAGGAGCTCCAGTGGTGCCTCCCAGCATTACCCATCCTATGATTCCATGACGATGCCTTTGAGAAGGAGTCACAAGAGGAATCACAGAATTATTAAAGTTGGAAAAGACCTTTAAGATCATCAAGTTCAACCATCAGCCCAGCACCAACCATCAACCTAGCACCACCACCAGGTTAAACTGTGCTCTCAAGTGCTGCATACGCACACTTTTGAACACCTCCAGGGATGGTGACTCCACAGCTTCCCTGGGCAGCTTGAGCTAGAGCTTTACAACCCTTTCTGTGAAGAAGTTTTCCCTAATACCCAATCTAAACCTCCCCTGGTGCAGCTTGAGGCCACTGCATCTCACCACTTGTTACTCAGGAGAAGAGACTGAACCCACCTGGCACCAACCTCCTTTCAAGGAGTTGTAGAGAGGAAGAGTGACAGAAAGAGAAGATGAGAGAAGTGTAAGAGAACAGTTGAGCCATGCTGTGTGTGCTAGCTCAGAAGATGTCACAGGAGGGAGCTGATAAAGAACATAAGTATTACAATGAACACAGAGTTATTCACCTCCACTGCCAGGAGTCAGCAAAGAAGGGAGAAAACAAGAAGAAACAGAATGCAAGAAAAAATCACAAACAGAAAGAACTGCTAAAATAAACACATATTCTATATACTTGGTGATGACTTCTTAAATGCAGACATGACCTTGCCTTAGAGATTACACATAAGAGTGTACAGTGTGACAATACATCCCATCAGCTGCTGCATCTTCCAAAAGCTTCTTGTAATCTGCCACCCCATGCGCTCACATCACCAGCCCATGGAAACTGTATTTATCCTGACTTCTTCACAGGGAAATCACTCAATACTGGTTCACAGGTGTCAAGCAGAGACAACATGTCAGGATGGGATGAGTGGTTATGGCAGAGCCCTGACAGATGAAGAAGCTGCCCACCACAGAAACCTGTTGCTCCTCACTGTTGTGGGGATGGAAGCAGACACATTGGGATGGCAGTGGACACATTGGGATGGGAGCACCCACACTGGGATGGCAGTGGACAGGCTGGGATGGCAGTGGACATGCTGGGATGGCAGCAGCCACACTGGGATGGCAGTGGACACATTGGGATGGCAGCACCCACACTGGGATGGCAGTGGACATGCTGGGATGGCAGTGGACATACTGGGATGGCAGTGGACAGGCTGGGATGGCAGTGGACATGCTGGGATGGCAGCAGCCACACTGGGATGGCAGTGGACACACTGGGATGGCAGTGGACATGCTGGGATGGCAGTGGACACATTGGGATGGCAGTGGACACACTGGGATGGCAGCAGCCACACTGGGATGGCAGTGGACACACTGGGATGGCAGTGGACAGGCTGGGGTGGCAGCAGCCACACTGGGATGGCAGCAGCCACACTGGGATGGCAGTGGACACATTGGGATGGCAGTGGACACATTGGGATGGCAGCAGCCACACTGGGATGGCAGTGGACACATTGGGATGGCAGTGGACACACTGGGATGGCAGCAGCCACACTGGGATGGCAGTGGACACACTGGGATGGCAGTGGACACACTGGGATGGCAGCAGCCACACTTGCCTATGCAGCCACTTACCGTCATGATGAGTTTCTCGACACAGTCAGGTGACACACTGTGCAGGTGGGTGAGATGCAGCTGCAGGTGGATCTTGTTGTTGAGCATGTCCTGGCAGAGCGGGCAGCGGAGCATGGGCTGCACCGAGTGCTGGGTCATGGCGTGCACCCGCAGCCGGTTCACGTCTGTGTTGCTGTACTTGCAGTACGGACACTGGTACATCTGCAGAGCAGACAAATGAATCATGCAGCACTTCCAACTGCTGCTTTCCTCTTACAGCCAGGCTTCAATAATTTGATGCCTTATCCTACCACCAGTTATCGCCTTTCATCCTCCTTCTCCCATTTTATTCTTTGCTTTTGGCACATTGAAAACAAATTACCTGCACAGAAATCTGGGTTCTTCCGCCTTACCTGCTCTGATTTGGTCTCCTCTGAAGTTTTTGACCATTTAAAGGAGAGAGGCGACTCTGAGCTGCTGGGAAATGATATCCGCTTAGAGGACGCTGGAGACTCTGTCAGGTCCTTCTCTGCCTGGCTGGCTGGTGCTGCAACAAAAAGTGATTTACATCAGGCCATCTCCAAAGAGGTCTAGGCTGGACAGTGCTCACATTTAGTGCTTGACACACACCCCAACAACTTGGGGGAGGATAAGCCTGAGGACTGATCTAAGTTCTACAATGCACACTTGGCCAAAACCAGTTCATTCTTGCTGACGATCCCCCACAGCAAAGGAACTGTGTGACCAGTGACCAGAAGCAGCCATCTCAGGGGTGTCTGGGGGCTGCTTACAACCTGCGGGTGCAGGAGGGCCTGGGCCTGTGGCTATGTCCAACACGCAAATTCTTGGCCAGACATGAAGGCCCATGTATCACCCCCAGGAGCAGCTGAACTGACTTGAAGAGGTAGGACTCATACCCTTGGCTCACCCAGGACATTTTACACGTGGATGCTCTGGAATAAGTCTGCCCCACAAAGCCCAGGTGGTTGTGGCCATCAGCCCAACCACTGGCACCTGTGCTGGCAGCAGCAGCACTGCTGGATGGTTCTGGATGGCTCAGCCCGTGCCCCCAGAGGAGTGTGCATCTCTAGTGTTTCTCAGCATGTGGACCTGCCAAAATCCTGATTTTGGTGGGACACAGCCTATGGGACCCAGGCACTTCCACCGTGACAAGCCAAGGAAAAGCCACTTTATTCCAGCCAAACAAGTCCTGAAGTCAACAGCAAAATACTCTGAGTTGAGGCACTGGGAGAAGCACATCCCTGACCTTTCCCCTCCCCCGAACCCTGACCGCCTGCAGTACATAAATTTGTGGGGCATCTATTATTTAAAAACTGTAAGGACAAGTATATTATACACAGCCCCCGTCTCCTCCTCCCCGAACACACATTCATAACAGTACTTTAATCTGTCTCGAATCGACTTCAAACCCATTTCGTCCTTAATGGGAGTTATTCATTTTCACTTGAAAGGTAATATCTGACAGCTGGATATTTAATATGATGGATTGGCTGCCGACTAACAAGGCACTGTAGCAGTCTCAGGCCGGTCCCCCACACTCTTCCCCCTGTCTTCTACTCTCTTTGTGAACCTGCTGGTAACCCTTGTTTCAGAAGATGCCATCAAGAGTCAGATCCCAGCAAACTACTTCCTTCACAAAGACCCTTCTGTGCACTGGTATGAGCTGTATTTCCAAAGGTACCACATCCCAGAGGGGAATACAGTCCCCATTTCTAACTGCCTTCCCTACCAGTCCCCACCTCTGTGTGGTCAGTTAAATAAAGGCAAAATAAGTTCCAAGACAGGGAAAACAGGTATTGGAAACAGGTAACGGTAGTGTCAGAGGGAGGCAGGGATCAGAGGAGCTCTGAGACTGCTGAGTTCCTCCTGGTAGGTTTGGAGGTGACTTCATTCCTTGCAGCGCTGCCAGCTGCACACCTGGTGCTTCAGTCCTGGCTGGGCATCAGCCCCCATGCACGGATGTACAGTCCTGGCTGTATCTGAAACCCAAACCACAGGACCCTGCTGTGCTGCCAACTCCAAGAAAATGTCCAAATCAGGCATTTCCTTGTGTAAAACAGGTCTGCATTATCAATGTCGACTAACAGAAACCGAGGCAGATCCTGTTCTGCCTCTGTGGAAGGACAGGCTGTTCTGCTCAGCCCCCTGCTTGAACTGAGACCCTCCCTGGGCTTCACAAGTGGAAAGGGGTTAAAGACGCCTGCAGGGCCAGCACTGGCCTTCCTTGCTTCCTATAGTAAGCATGCTTGGAGCACTAGGAACAAGGCACCACCTCGGTGCTCCTCTGCTGAGGAATGCAATCCCTCCTGGAGGGTTCGCGGAGGCAGAGATCACCACTCACAGCCAGCACTGTGGCGGGTGAAGGACCACCCTGCCTTACAGTGCCCTACCCGAGCCCCAAGTGATGTGAGTGGCCCTGGTCGGGAGTCTGATCACGGCTGACACCGTCCTCTCCTCAGTGTGAGCTCAGACACTGAAGTGCCAGCCTCCACCGGGCGGCTGCAGAGCACAGGTCTGCTCAGGCAGACACGGGAGCCCCTCGCCAGCCCTGCACCAGGCTGGGATGACAGTGACAGTCAAGGCTTTGGGTCCCCTTAGACTTCTCTGCCCCAGGTGGCAACTGTGGCTTCCACGTGGTCCAGACTCTGTTTCAGCACCGGACACTGACCGCTGCCAGCTGCTCACCAGTGGGATGTTTTTGGATGCAGTGACTGAGCTCAGCCCAACTATCAGCTACCCACAGGCTGCTTAACACCAGCTGCAACCTTGGGAATCACAACAGGGTATTTTCTTGCCTTCTTTCTACTGGGAAACAGCCTGCTTAGAATTAGTAACAGGTAATTAAAATGTACTTTTCCTCACCATCTCCAAAGTACCCAATTTTATTAAATGCACTTGATCCAACCCATAACTTCAATCCCTCAAAACCAGAACTGATGATTGTCCAGCTCCCAGAATAACTGATTTGTTGCAGGGTTCTGAAAAACACACATGGAATATTTGTTCTAAGTATTTTGAGTTGACAGCTCAAGTGGGAATTTTAACACTGAGACCAAAGTTTATTGTTGATAAACAGGCAAATGCATGAAGTGACACATTTAGTCCACATCACAGATCAGAGGAATTAAGAACTCTCTGCCGCCTGGAGAAATGAGGATGCAGCTCAGCACATGCCTGCAAAGCTCCCAGCATGGCATGGGACCTTCTACCTGTGCAGAGAAGACAGAGCAGAACATCCCGGGCTCAAAACAAATAAAGAGCCACAGCCCTGAAGGGCCACGAGACACAGAGCACATGGAGACACCACCTGTACTGTGACCATGGCCAGCATCTTGCTTCCAGGTCCAAGCCTTGCAGGACAGAAAAAGGAATATGGTTTAAAGTATGATGTAGGCCTATGCATTGGGTAGTACTGCTACACACTAGATTTATTGATGTAGAGGAAAATCCAGATCTAAAATCTAAATAAAATTTCTCAACGGATGTTCCCTGCAGCCAAGAGTGACTGGATGGTGCTGCCACAGCACTTCTGGAGACCTACTGATCCTCTCACTTTTCTCAACAGCTTCTGCTTTTCAGAGGAGGAGGAGAGATCCTCCCTGGCATTATTCCAGAGATGAGATGGGCACTTCCTTCGAAGTAGGGACTTTTCCTTAGCTGGTTCCAGAGGGAAAGCCAGCATGGGTCACCCAAGCTTCTGCTCTCCATCCTGGTGGGAAAGGAGTTGCCACCCACCTCCCAGCCATCAGAATCTTTTAGCTAAAGTACTACTGACAGCCCCTTCATCTAAACTTCCATCTCCCAACCCAGCAACATAATGGAAAAGCCAATTAAATGATTATTAATTCATGCTGCTTTCCGTAAGCCAGAGGTTCTCATCTCCCTGAATTCCGTAAACCATCTTGCCACTTGCCCTAGAAATTTACAGTCGGGTTTCTGCTATTGCCATTGATTTAAACACCACCCTCCCAACCCAGCCTCCAAAAATTCCCTGTCACAAAGTCCACTTGTTGGCCTGGGAAACTTCTCGGCGGGACCTGGGAACTGTGCTTTCACTGCCCTATGGAAAACAACATTCTGTATTTGGTGGTGCTGCGTTCCTCAAACCACCCTGACGTGTTGACAGAGCCATTGTTCAGCACCAGGAGCCCTCAGACCATCTGGAGTCACCACCATGCCACACAGCCCTGCGCTGGCAATGCCCACAGCCCCTGTCCCGTGCCCTTCCAGCACCTGTGGCTCTCGCGGCATCCAGGGTTGGTTTATCCATTTCAACCATTCTCCAGAAACGGCCTTGACCCAGGAGCACCCAGAGCTCCCTGGGACCCCTGGGGAAGGGTACAGGGTCCCCAGCAGTGCCACACTGCTGCAGTCTCTTCAGCAGCACATGGCCAATGTTTCCTCCTCAAATACTCTGTTTAATTCCTTGTTCTCTAAACATACCTTCCGTTCAGCTCACCTGCTGCAGCCACACTACCAGGTCTGTGCACTGCCTGTTGCTCTGCAGCATTTCTCAGCTCTGTATTTGACAGTGACATGATGGACAGGTGAACGCCCCGCGCTCAGCACTCTGCACCCGCCCTCACTGCCGCCTCGCACGGCTCTGGCCCTGAAAATGGCCCAATAATTTGTTTTTCTAATGCTGTGTCATACCTTCCTGCCTGCAGTGAGTGCCCACAGCTGAATTACTATGAAATATTCATATCACAGTACCCGCCACCACCAGACTTCCCTGCCTTCCTCCGAAGGAACACCGAGCACCCGGCAGACGCTGCGGGGAGACGCCAGACAACACCAGGGGCACGTGGAGGCAGCACTCTGCTTGGCACCATGGGCACCACAGCCCTTCCCTGTGGCCCCACAGCCCAGTGCAGCTGCCCCAGCACTCACGGATGCTGCTGCAGACCAGCGTGCCCCGAGCCCAACCACCCGGCCCGACCGTGCTGCTGGGCTGGAGCTGCTGCCCAGGAACCTTTTGTATATCCTTGGAAAAACACACTCAGAGGCAGCTTTCCATGCCCTCTCCCAGGTTTCCCTTGCACAGGCGCCAGTGCTGAGAGCAGCTCCACCGTGCCCCTCGTCCCCTTCCTCCCAGCCTCTCAGGCCCCCAGAACATCCCGGCCATTAAGTGCTCCACAAATGCCAGATATTAAAAAAGCAGCAAAAAGCAGCCGGGGGGAGGGGCAGGAATAGATTTCTGTCAGGATGTGCCTGACCTGTTTTTTTCAATTTCAGTAATTAGAAAGGCAGTCGGCCTGTAGGAATTATTCATAAACTGCAGGAGCTGTGCAGTATACATTTATGTTAAACATGTCAAAGCCGATTGAAATCATGCCTGCCAGCACCATAGTCCATAAACACACTTTTCTACAACAATTTCCCAGCTCTCGGCAGCCCATTAATACCTCCTTTAATAGCAATCTACCCCGGATTTGAATCAGAGACGCTCCATTGCACTAATTGCTCTGTTAGGTGAGCATCATGGATTAAAAAAAAAAATCATTAACAAAAATAAAAGCTCTTCAGGCCAGTCCTCCAGAAAGATTTCATTTCAATCTATATTTTAAGTAGACTTTGTTTCTTGTTTTTGTGGAAAACCCCCTGATATTCACTGAATATCCGACAGACAGTGCATTAAGGAAGTCTCTGGGCCACTGCTGGTGATGTGCTTCTCCATCAGAGACGCGAACCAGCACCATCCCGAACCTCAGAGGCCTTGTACTGGTCTGTGCTGGCCCGATCTTGGCTTCAGCTGAGTATCCATCATCTACATCTTGCCTTAAAAATGGAGTTGGGATCAGCCGCAATTCATTTTCCCCTTGCCGGTCTGCTTGTGATAAATCTCATGTTAGTCACGACGAGATAATGTCTAATGCTGAGCCACCAGGCACAGAGCACCTCCCTGCTTTAGTGTGGAGGCACTGCCATCTTCCAGAACCTTCTAGGAGCTACAGAGAAGTCTGTGAACATCAAGATCCAGCGAGTCCTTAATTGGGATGGTGTTTTCCACGTGTATACTCAACTGGAAAGCATCACCTTAAGAAATGTTTCTGCTTCACATTATTCCATTTTAAAATAAACACAAAGAATGAATCGATACATTTATTTTGCAGTTGAGACATTTTGACTAATTTGCAAGGGAAACAGACTTTCTGTCGTGGTGCTGACACTGACCCTGGGGCAGGCTGCACCCGGGCTGTGCCCACTGTGGTGCAGCCTGCCAGCCGTGCCGGGGCAGGGGAGCCTGGCATTTCATTACAGAGCTCACGAACCTTTACGAAACTGGAAGAAATAAACCCCCTGCGTGCAGTGAAGAAATCTAGGCACAAAGGGGAGCAAATTGCTGAGGAATGTAATGATCAAATTGAAGGTGATGAGCAGCAAATGGGTCTGTCCCCCTCCCCTTCCACGCGACAGTCACCGGCTTTGAGCCTGCACCTCTCCCGCCCCCATCTCCACCTTCACAGAGTCGCCTGGCGCAGAGGCTCCTCTGAAGGTCAGCCAGTCCATCCAAAGCAGGATAGACTGTGCCTGCCTTATTCCTGACAGTAGCTCCTCTAATCTTCTTGAAAGACCTCTGAAGAACCTTCCCAGAAAACCCACTCCAGTGCTTCACAGGCTGTACAGGAGGATTTTTTTTTAATTTATTATCTAACCTCAATCTTTCTCCCTTCAATTTAAGCCCATTGTGTCTTGTTGTCTGCATCCTGAACATGAAGAACAAATTATTTCCTTCCATTCAGAAGCATTTAATGCACAAGAAGACTTATCTTGTTTGGTCTTTTTTTGGGTCAAATAAGCCTGTTCATTCCATTTTGTCCTCCCAGCTGATGTTGCTCTGTTCTGGATCATTCCTGCTGTTTGGCCTTTCTGAAATTGCTCCCCACATTCCCCAACACCTCAGCTCAAGAACGGAGAGCTTTCCAGTGCTGATGAAACCCATACTGGCACAACATTATCACCTACATCACAACGGCTGTGCTTCATTTCAGCCTGTCCTGAAAAGTGGTGTTGAAAGCCTTCCCAAGGAGACACTGACTGCAAACAGGACCTTCTTCACACAGAGGGAAATTGGGTCGTGTTGACATGATTTGTTCTTGACAAATCCGTGTCGACCGTTCCTCATCTCATTATCTTCCCATGAGCACTTACAAACAGTTGTTTGGTCAATCCCCAGGAAAATCTGGGGCAAATTGAGCTGGCAGGTGTGTGATTCCCCAGCCACTCCTTCAGCCAGGGACAAGCCCCCTGTCTGTCCCTCGCTGCACCTCCCCTCTCCTCTGCACAGCACAAGACAGAGCAGCTGGCAGGTCTGAGATGCTCCAGGCACTGTCTCCCAACACCCAGGTACGAAGCAGAAGGTCAGGGACAATGTTCAGTGTCACCAAGTGCTTTGCAGCCCATTCCCTGGCAGCTGGAGGACAGGCCCTCCCTGCCATGCTGCTGATATGGGCTGTGCTGCTCTGCTCAGTTAAAGTGAATCCAAAGAAGGCTTCGTGCTCTTCAGCCTTGAGACAGCATGGTCACAGCCTTCCCCTGCTGCTGGGAGAAGACTTGGCTGAGCACTGGCAGCCTCCTCCTCCTCCTCCTCCAGCGAGAGCTTCTCAGTACTGCCTGCTCCCCTCCCTGCTACAGCCCCACTGGTACTGGGGCTTCTCATGTCCCTCTATCTGGCTCTTCTGCAGCTGGCAGGAATAACCTGACTCAGTTTCCATTCCTTCCCATATCAGAGGTCCAGAAGGACCCAGCAACACAGTCATGTTCCTGAAAGGAGCCTTGAGATCAGAATAATGACTGAGGTGTGGTGCCTACTCTGCACACCCACTGGACAGCAATACTGGGTAACATCATAATGCTTTGAAGTTCAGGTGGTGGTGTTACATGTTTGAAAGCAGGACCTGAATTCAGCACCAGTACATCATGCACCATGCTGAAGCTGTGCTCCAGCTGGTCTCATGCTCTGTGGGCTCACATGCCCACTCTGCACACTCCCCACACAGATCCCTTTGCAGACCTGATGGAGTCATTCCATTTCTGATTTGCTCCTTGGATGACAAACATTGGGTTAGGAATTTAACTAGCACGATGAAGAAACAAACGCACCCAAATTCAGAGTTTCTAGACACTAAAGGGTTTAAAAAGTAGGCGCCTGGTTTTTCCTTATATATTTTGAGATATAAAAATAATATTTTCACATAGAACAGCCTTTTTAAGCACTTCAGGGGGACAATCATAGACTCACTGAATTATATGCCTAATCCCACCCTGTGCTGACTGCTGCCACAAGGGGCTGTCCCCTTCTCCCTCCTCCTCTCCCAGCTGCCAATCCCCCCTGCCTGGGCCTGGTTCTGGAGCACACAATGCCCAGCACCAGCCCGGGGCTGGGAGGGAGGATGCACGACTCACCATGACTCAAACCACTGAGTATGTCATGAAGCTACACCCAAAGCCTTCACAGAGGACAATACATCACACTGACACTGACACTGACACACCGTGGCCAATTAAAGAAGGGTTTTCCAGAATGTTGCTCTCCCCACCTCCCTTTTCTGCCTTTTAAAATAAGAGGGACCAAACACCACCTCTGCTATTTCACAGAATCATACCTGTCCATTTACTCTGGTCCTTGTCCCCTCCACTCTCTTGCTCCTTGGTAGGCTCCTCAGCATCTCTGGTTGTTTCGTTGGGCCCTTCCACATCTTCACTGGGTTCTTCTGAAACAAGAGAAGCAGAAAGCATAACACAGACATCGAAGGCAGAACAGAAAAGGAGCTCTCACTGAGTAAGAGCAACAGCCAAGGCTGTGCGCAAGTGTTGGGTGGCAGGTATCAACACCACCGAGTGTTCTCCCAACTCACCTGCTCACTGATCAGGACAGAAACTACAGAGGAAAGCACTAAGATGAAGACAAAAATGAAGAATCTCACCGATTTCTACCAGCGGCAGCTACTGACATCCTGAGGTGTTGTTTACAGTGACATGGTTGTCTCTACGAGAAGGTTTTAGCCAGGCACACCATGAATTAGAGAAGCATGAGGGACTGGTCAGAGCCTCCAGTACATTCAGCTTCATCCTTCCTCCTCCTCCTCCTCATCACAAGCTCTTTGGCCCCAGGGACACAGCGCAGTACTGACCCTGGTCACCAAGACACCCGAGTTCACCACAGACACACCACATCCCTCCTGCTCACACTAAGCTTGGAGCAGCTTGGTCTGCTGCAACTATGGCCCAGACACGAGGCACAGGAGGAACCTGCTAGAGGCTGTGAAGAGTTTGCCAACAGCAGCAGCACCATGCAGGGGGTGCAGAAGCACGGAGGAGAGACAGCACCTGGTGACGTGCTGAAAGCTCAGAACAAAACGCAGAGCACCTTGGCCCTGCCCACACCACCGGCAGTGATGCGACAAGGCCGGGCACAGAATGTGTCCACCCGGTGTGGTCCAGCTCCACACCAAGGTACCTCACTAGGCAGTGACAGCCACATTATCATCTACTATCATGGGTATTTACGTACAGTCCCTAGAGCTGACAGGGGTTACCACACCACTGGGCTAAAGGGCACTTCTAGGACATTATGTCAATTTTTAGGCAGGACAGTTTATAATTTTAACTTGCATTATCTGGTCGTGGTAAATCCCAGGCTAACCTGAGGTCTACCTGAACCACCTAACCAATTCAAGCACCATTCTGACTGACACCCTAACAAAGACAAGGCTAGAAATTCAGATTAAAAATATGTATTAGGAGCTTGTAGATACTCATCAGTGCACTTTGAGGATGTGTCAGCCCCAACTGGGGAGGAACTTGTGAAATCATTCAGAGATCAGCTGGTATTTGGTGGAAGCACTGTGATTTATACTCTACCCCTTTCACTCTTGTAAAAGCTGGGAACTCTTGAGAACTGCAGGGATCCCATGGGCTTTCCCTGGGAAAACAGGCCCCTGGAGTGAGAGGGGTGGCAGTGCTGACAAAGGCACTCAACACGCAGAAAGACACTAATTACTGATGGAGGGGTGAGACAGGCAGTCTGCCATGTGAGCCGAGTGCTCGAGTTTGCTGGGAGAGGGGCTGTGAAACCAGCAGCTGGGTTCACATTTCAGAAATTAAAATTCCAATCTTTTTTCCACTCTAGGGAAAAAACACAACAAACCACCCCCACCCCAACGCCACCACTCTGGTGCCTTCAAACCACTTCAAGTAGGGCAAGAGCATCCCCTCTGCTGGGGCAGCTGCCTGGAAGCAGATTTTAGCTGGTTTTATTAAAAACCGTATTTAATGGGGGTCTGTGTTTTATTTAAAATTCTCCCTAGACACCCAGTGTTCTCTGCAGGCTCAGACGCTCCCTGGCCCTCCTGGACAGGATCAATAGATGGCTCCCCCTGCCCATCATTGATGGCCCACGGCCCATGCCCTGTTGCCCATCGCTCGTCACCCGTGGCCATCACACACCCTCTTGGCCCGGGCCATGGCTCAGTGCTGGCCCCCAGCCCAGAGCCCCCCAGAGCCCCCCCAGCCCAGAGCCCCCCAGCCCGCAGCTCCTGGCCCAGCTGACAACAAAGGGCCCTCGGTGCGGCGGCACTGCCGGCTGCGACCCAGAGGTGTCAGCATCTGCATGGGAGGAAGAGGAAGAGGAAGGGTGAGCCGAGCTCAGCCACTGTCTGGGCTCTAACCTGAGCATGTGGAAATAATACACGTCTTCCAGTGCGCTGTCTGGTTCGAGGGGAATAAAATAGGACATTCATAAGCAGTTACACCATCTGTCTTTAAACCATCATCATCATCAACAAGGGAAAAAATAGCTCTTTAAAATGGATGAAAGCCCAGGCTGACAGTAACTGGAAAAATGTGAGCTATGAATACCAATAATGGGAGAAAATGATTAAAAAACAAGGCTACAAATCCAAGTCCCCAGCATGGCTGGGGCTGCTGCCCTTTGTGTCCGTCCCCCACCAGGTCGGGCTGAGCCCCCACATCCTTGGCACCAAGGACTCCCCAGCCCCGTGAGTCTTCTCTCTGAGGACATGACCTGCTCCCAGCTCAATACCCTGTGCTGGGCAAGGGGGCAGGAAGCAGATCCAGATCTGAACACTCATCCTAAGCCACTCTGAGGTATTTTCTTTCTGAAGAGTAATTTTTTTAAAGCAGGATGGAAAGAGAGCAGAGTCCAACATACCTGCCCAGGGAGACTCTGAACCACATGGGCATGGTTCTGGTACCATTCCCGCTCAGGACCTTGTTCCCACGGCCTATGGCATGGAGCCTCAGGGAACGGCTGGCTCGTGATGCCCTTCCAGCAGACTTCTCTGAAGGTGGAGGCAGATGAGCTCACTGTGCTGAGCCTGGCCCATGCTGCAGCTGCTGCTGCTCCCGCCGAGCCCAGGGACGCTGGGGAGAGCAGTGCTGGGCTCCGACCTGCTGAGAACTTGCCTTTGGCGTGTGTGGGCTCATACCTGAGTCTGACCCAGCTCCTGGCAAGGAGACCTCAACACTGATGGGAAAAGCAGCGAAGCTGCTGCTCCTCACAGGCCTGTGCCCGTGCTCTCTGGTGACAGCCCCACGGTGCAGTGCAGGTCTGAGCAGCAAACACCCGTGTGAATCCATCCCCTGTGCTCCTCTGGGGCAGCCCTCTGCGAGGACAAGGCCGGCAGCACATCTGGGAGGGAAAGGTGTGCTCCTGCCTCAATGCACTGGACATCACAAGGAGCTGTCACCGTCTGCCAAGGCCGGTGTCACGCTGTGCCCACGCTGCCCACGAGCAGAGCCCACAGCTGTGCTCACACAGCAGTGCACACACCCACCGGCAGCTCAGAGGGCAGACCCCCATCGGCTCCAGAGGCTCAGTGAGCCACAGCCAATTTACCTTCAAGTCACCACGACCCTTTCATTATCACCCGACACCCTCGCCCTCCAAAGCTGCACACACTGTTGGGACTTCAGAGGTGCAAGAGCTGTTGCTGTGAGATCTGCACAGGGAATCATGTCGCCCTGAAATCCAAACAACACACCTTTATGCATGCATCCCCATGCCAGAGTTCTATCCATGAGTTCATGATGCTTTATTAATAACTTCTAAAAGGAATTTTCCAACTGCCAGGGCTGAGGTCAATACTGAGAATGAGCAAGTGCAGCCCCTGGAGCCGGAGGAGCTGCTTTTCCATCACATCCCACCTGCCCCATGCAAAATCTTAGGAAGAGTCTTTGCTTTCTTCATGAATAAATAATTTCAGAAAGCGGTATTTCCTTTTAATTTAAAATTAAACCATTCACTGCGGGGGAGAGGGGGGAGAGGAGGAGAAGAGTCTGGAAAATCACGAGTATCTGATTCCTGTGGAGGTCAGGGAACCTCTGACTCAGTCACACACCGAAATGTGTGCAAATAGCTGTGTGCTGTTACACAGGACCGCACTGCTGCTGCCTGCCCCTGCCCAGGCTCAGGAAGTCTGAGGGCTGGAGAAGTCAGCAAATGCTGACGGGATCCAGACTAGCCTTAAGAGCCCAAGACCTCTCACCTCTCATTCCCTCAGTCAGGTTTTCCTTAACAAACCCAGATCTCTTATCCGAAGGGATAAGGGGCATTTCTGGGGTGGCAGAAATGCAGGGATGGGAGAGAAAGAGCGTGCACTGCCTCTCCACCCTCCGGCAGGCTCAAGAGCTGAGAAACATTAGCTGTCATGAACCACAATCAAATCAGGTTTGAAATATTTAGCAGTGGCTTGGAAAATGCGGCAGTGCAGCTCTGACAGGCGAGATGTGCAGACACCCATTTTCCATTATAATGGAAATATCAAGCCTGTTCTGAATATGTATAACCTAGAAAAATGTATTGATTTTTCATTTGGCATTAAAAAAATGAAATACCCTGCAGCTGTCAAAAGCCTTTTGTTAAAAGCTCATCTTTCCTGGAATGAGGTTTACCAGAAACAAGTTTTAATTGTACACAGGGTCTCTTCTTTGGAACAAAAAGAAACCCTGATGTTCCCATTTTCAGGATAAATAGCCAAAAAAGCCTGCAGAAAGCCAGGACTGAGCCCTGGCTGACTGCTGCACACTGCAGCTGTTGGGGAGGTGATGGTGATGGCTGCGCAGCACCAACACCGTGCTGGCACTGCCACGTGCCATCATATGGTGAGGGGCGGCCCCACCATGGGGTCCCACCACCCAGCCCGTTTCAGAAGTTCAACTGTTTTAAACTAGTTTAAACTTGAGTCCCCCAGAGCCCTGGGAAGGGAAGTGCTGCAGTTTGGGTCTGCATGGGGGAGCAGGGCGGTCCGCACTGGGTTGATGCCCTCCCAGGCCCTGGAAGCCCAGAAGCAGCTTGGCTGTGCCCAAGCTGTGCCAGGGCCACTGTGCAGGGTCTGGTGCTGCTGACTCAGAAGGGGTCCCCAAGAGGCATGGGGAGGGATGGTCCCACCTCAAAGCACGCTCAGAGGCCTCGTGCACTCAGCGGAGGGAACAGAGCAGAGGCAGAGCTCAGGATTGGGAGTCTGACCTCAGCTCCCACTCCAGAGGCAGATGTATGCTCCAACACCCCCCAGGCCAGCTCCTATCAGGACTACTCTACAGCACCCTGTTTATTCCGACTGTTCTCCTGAAAGCAAAAGGACTTCAAGCAGTAAGAAGGCAGTCCTAGGCACAGGTTCTGAGGGAAATGCCACAGAGCTTCAGCCTGGATGTAAAGCTGGTGAGTGAATCCCACCTGACAAAGGGCTGAAGGAAAACAATACAATCCTATGTGTACCTTGGATTAATGACACTGTTTTCCAGACAGCTTCATTCCAGAGCATGGCTGGAACATCTCTGCTGCTTTCACTGACAAACAGAAACTGCTGACTATGCCTAGCTCAGCTGACAGAGCCATCAGAGTCACCAAACGGGCTGGGTTGGGAGGGACCTTAAAGCCCATCTTGTTCCAAGCCCCTGCCATGGGCCCGGACACCTTCCACTAGACCAGGCTGCTCCAAGCCCCACCCAACCTGGTCCCTCACAGGATGGGGCAGCGACAACCAAGAACCCCCTCCCTGGGACAGCACTACCTTCTCCCTGCTCCTGGCAACATGGAAAATGCACACTGGGCTCAATTTTAAGCCAGTGGAATCCAACAGGGACTTGCTCCCTTGAATTTCAGCAGGATTATAACAGTTGCTGTTATTTTCACACATGAAATATAAAAAAAAAGGCAAATTCCTTGAGCTTGTTTGTAGTGGAGCGTGATGTGATTGTGTTGTCATTTACGGGAAATAATCGCAAGCCCATCTCTCCCTTTCCCCCCATTTTCCAGCCCAAATAACCATGAAAAATTACACTTCAATGTCAGGAGGACAACAAAGGAGGGGCTTTCTCCTGCGGCTTGACGGCTTTTCTGCCTCCCCTTCCTTGGACAAAAACTACCTTCAATTCTGTTTCATTTTAAACATGATCTAACAAATGCATCTTGACAAGTTCCTTTCTCTTTTTCTTTTAAACAGTATTTTGCACAGTTTAACCTAGCTCCAAACTGGAATCAGCTGGAAAGGAGGCACATGCGATAACGCAAACACAGATCAAACAGCAAAACAAAAGAGTCCATCTCCAGGTCTGCAGGGATACGACAGAGTGCTGTCCACAGGGGGACCCGCAGGACAAGTGTCCAGGGACAAAGGGGCCGTAGGGGATGAAGAGGATGGAGGAGTCGGGTCCCAGAAGTGACAAGGCAGGAGCACAACAAAGGTGGCTGGGGGGCGGGAAGTGCAGTGCCCAGTTTGTGAAGGAAGGAACCAGTGCCAGCCTTGGCCCTCTGCTAAAAACACACAGTGGAAATTCTTGAGCAGAGAACAGTGTGTTTTACAGAATCATGGAATCATTTGGGTTGCGAATGCCCTCTAAGATCACAACTGTTCCCCCAGCACTGCCAAGGCCACCACTAACACATGTCGCCAAGTGCCGCATCCACAAGGTTTTTAAATCCTGCCAGAGATGGGGACTCCACCACTGCCCTGGGCAGCCTGTGCCAGTCCTTGACAATTCTTTCCAGGAAAGAATTTTCCCAATATCCAACCTAAACCTCTTCTGGCACAATTTGAGGCCATTTCACCTTGTACTGTCTCTTGTTCCTTGGGAGAAGAGCACTGCAGGCCCTCGGTGGGCTGTGCCAGCAGAGCAAAGTGCTCCAGGTAAGAGGTGCTTTGTGTTCACTGGGAATAGGCTCACTCCAAAAAATCTTTGAAGATTCACAAACAAAACCAGTGCCAAGGCCAAACTGAAGTTAAAAGCCAACTTTAACAACTCTGCAACAAGGTACATCTTGAGAACACTGTAACTATAACAAAAATGAGCTATAATTAATTCATGCTTAGCCTTAAGGGCTGGATATGCACAGGAGAGCTCTGAAAAACTTTAACCCACCATCATCACAAACCACACTTAAATCAAGCACTAAAATGCTCTCTTTCTGCTTAGTTTTTTAAAAATATACAACTTCTACTGCTCCTACTCTGCTCTCCCTCTCCATGGTATCGCTCCAAGGAAAAGTTAATTAATGTCTTGATGACCCTCTTTCTCCCCCTACCCAACTGTTTCCCAGCCTCAGCACATTTGGAGGTCTTTCAAGCTCAATAAAAAACTTGGGAAAGCCATAATTGCAGTGCCCTGGTTTAAGGACAATTAAAATATCCCCACAGCCCATGGTACCACAAGGTCCCGACAGAGGAGCTGACCTGGGGCAGGGGGAGCAGGACTAGACTACAGCTGGGCACAGGGCACATGGCAAATCATCTCTTCCTGTTCCCAGCGAGGAAAGCTTTTGTTACAAAGAACGTAGATAAAAGACCAACAGTGCTAAGGGAATGTCCCTAAGAGTGGTTTGTACACAGGGTGAGTCCCAGTGAGCGTGACACACACGGTCTGGTCTCTTCATTATTGACTAGGGTCCAGCGCTGTGCTGCTGGGCTCTTCCCAGGGCTTGTTTATAGGAAGTAGCAATATCCAAGAACATGGGAAATCATAAATGGTCATAAATACTATGTATAATCGAAAAATAAAAGGATCATCCCTGGATGTGATGCTGCCTCAAGGCAGAGTGGGTTGAGCAAGAAGCTGAACGTCCCCAGGAGCCCTGAGAAGGACAGGGCAAATACACCCATCAGTCTGAACAGAGACAAGGCAGGTTTCAGTCAGCAGAGGGGCTCCTGACGCTTCAGTACTACAAGGGCAATACCTGCTCAGGTTCACCAGGCAGGAGAACCAGTCCAGCAGAACTGCAATACCAAACTGGTCGGTGTGAACAGCTGTGGTCTCACTTTGCTGCTGAAGGACAGAGGCCACAGCAGTGATGCAGTCCCTGGAATGTAGAGTCCCACTTTCAGCCCGGTCAGTTGGGAGCCCACAAGCCACATCTCCACACTGCCACCCCTCCACTGGTCCCTCTGCCAGGCCCCCAGAGCTCTGATACCAAACCCCACTGGGGCTGGTGCAGAAGAGGGACCAGGTAACACAGGTGAGCTCTCACATGCACAGCAAACTGAGGAGAACAGGGAGGGGAGACACCCCCATAGCTCCACAGCCCTGAAGCTGTCCTCGAGGACATGTTCGAGGGGCCCCACATCACCTGCCACAGCAGGGATGGCCATGGCCTGGGCTGAGCTGTCCCTTCCCAGCTTTGGGTTAGCAGCACTGGCAGAACGTCAGTAATTGCTTTTCCCCTTGTACTAACGAGCTTTCAGCACCAGCGACTTCAGCTTCCTGAAGCCAACAGCCCCTTTTTTCTCCACCTCTCTTGGCTTTGGGTAATTGAAAGCGACTGCAATCTCAGTGCTGGCTCTGCAGCACTCAGCTGCACCAGGAGGTCAGGGAAAGCCAAGTGAAGCCTTTCCACTCACCTCCCCACTGCTGCAGGCACTGGTGGAGGCAGCTCCGTGGCCCTGAGGAAGGGGTGAAATCTGGAGGCAGTGAGCAGCCGAGGAAACTCGAGCACAGCCCCACTGCAGCAGGGAAGGGGCTGCCCGCCATGGCCCTGTGCCACAACGAGATGCAGGGCCCTGCTACCTCTGGACTTCTTTTTCCTTTGAATTTAAAATAACAGATGGGATTATTTTGGGGGAAACTATACCTTCACCTTTATTTTTTCTGTAGCATCACAAAACCCTTTCCCCTCTGACGCTCAAGTCCCATCTCACATCAGGAAAGGATCTTCCACTCACCACCAAACCTCAGGTAACAACGAAGGGAGCTGAATGGCTGCTCCAGCTCCCAAGTGAAAGACGGAGGATCAAGAACAAGGGAACAACACAGAGGAGCTCCCGAGGAGACGCTGAGGGCACTTGTGGCTCTCAAGCTGCCAGCCTGTGGCAAAGCAGGGAGGCAGCACAGAGAGGACCATGCCGGTGGACTGGGTAGACAGAGATGTTGAGTCACTCTGGGGTGCTGCTCAGTGCCTGCAGCCCCTGAGCCTGGCTCCTCCTGCTAGCAGGGGTGTGTTGGGTGCTCTAGGGACCGGATCTGCTCCTGGAACCTGGAACAAGGCGCACGCACGGGTGGTGGTTCCAGCGGAGGAGGCCTGTGATAAGAATTTATTTCTCCCAATTACGGGTGCTGGTCCCCAGCCTCAGTTCATCAGTGCAGCACGGCCGAGTCAATGAAAGCCCCGTAATGCACTAATCAGATGCACAGCGACTTCCCGGAGCTGCTGCCTGCTCCTAAAACATGTGGGTTTTCAGCCTGGCCCTGCCTCTGCTCCCAACTGCCCTGGTCTGCCCCAGGTCAGAGCAGTTTCCCTGCAGGGTCTGAGGCACTGGCTTGCACCACACACTGCACGTGTGTGTGGAGTGGCCAGCAACACAGTGCCTGCCCATGCCTGCGGGAGTCCCTCTATGCTAGAAGCTTCCAGGAGTGTTAGATTTTAAGGCTAAGCTTTTCGGTTTTTTATTGAAATTTGACCAAACATGTTCCCTTCAGCTCAAGACTATTCAGAAATAACCTGTGAATGTCCTGAGCAGACAGAGAAGGATCTACATACTGCCCTCACAGAGAAAATATAAGACAAATATGCCAGGGAAAAACCACTGCTGGGATCCCTTCTAGTGCCCTCAGAAAAACAACAGCCAGCCCTGCTTTTGGAAACCTCTATTTGAAACGAGCGTATCAGGCTGCACACGGGAGGTGGGAAGCGGGGGGAGAGCTGGTGGGATGGGGAGAAGGAGGGACGATGCTGAGTGACTGTGAGGTCCCGCAGCCCACGCGCCCAGGACGCGGTGACACCGCCTGCTCCGTGGGACGCCTCTGGACTCTGGCTGTTCGGTTCAAAACAAGTGAGCAGCCCTTACCCTTGTTCCCCTTCCAAAGGGAGCCGGAGGAGCATCCTGCTCCTCCACCACCGGCGCAGAGCCTTCACCAAACTACCCTGGCATGCAGCTCTGGGGCGTGCGGGACGGGGACGCTCTCCCTGCAGCCTGCTTGACAGCACTATTGATCCGGCACACACTTGGTGCCTTCAAAGTTGTTTATGATCAATATGCAAATTGCCCATGGCATTGATCTGGTATTAATTTTCAATTAGAGAATCCACAAGGGGTCTCCCAGGGTCAATATCCAACAATCCAAGGTAACCCCACAGTGGAGCCATGGGACCGACGCTGCCCAGGGCCAGGGGCTGCTCCCACACCTGCTGCCTCAAAGCCTGTGCACAGTCCAAATGCCACGGTGGTGCTGGCACGTGGGGCAAAGCTCCTGCCAAGTGGATTTAGGCAGCAGCCTTCATCCTACACACTGTGTTACTGGCACTGATGGTGCTGGGAAAGCCCAGCACAGGGCTGTGCACAGCAGCACCCGCAGCCTGGCAGGGGCGTGGGGAGCTTGGGGGGTGCCAGCAGCTCCCCAGTGACAGTGCAGGGCACCAAATGCTGCCTTACACCATGAAACTCAAGCTATGGAAACCTGCACATCTCTGAAAACAGGTCAGAAGGGGGAAAGGCCCTCGTGTGCTACACCAAGGTTCCAAAAAGTGACAGAAATCATTGAAACTGCCTTGAAAATCTAGAGAAAGTGTCCTTTCCCAGCAATGTGACCCATCTCACCAGTCACCCTCCCAGCTCCCCTGCTCTGGGAGGCCTAGAGGGACAGAGCTGTTGTTTCAAGGCCCATGGTTGCACTGGAGAGGTGATTGTCCCCAACACGCCGGGGAGGTGACAACGTCCCCTCTGTACCAGGGAGGTGACATCCCCTCCACCCCGCCGCCGGTGCCCACCCACAGCTCTGTCACTCGCTGTGCTAACCAGCACATTAGCTACCCAGGCTAATTGGTTTATGGATAACATTAATTACCATGTTGCTCATTAATGGATGAAATCTTTATTGGTTCCATTGATCAGCGGGACTTGTTAGCCAGCCTCCTAACCAATGGCGGATGTAACAAGCTCTCTTATTGGCATATCAATTAATGCAATCAATTTCTGGCCAGCGGCTGCCATTCGCTTCTCTGCTTGTTAGACTGGGGGAGACAGAGTCATGTCAAGTAAGCATTTATTTAAAGGGTTTCTAATTCTTCTTGAGCTGACTTCCCAGCAGGCTTTCTGCCACACAAGGGTTTTCTGCCTTCAGAGACCTTGCCCTTTCCTCTGCTGCAGAATCAGATCTATGACAGTCCCTCCAAACTGGATAATTTGTGTGAAATTATTTATTGAGTCTGGTGAGTAGGATCAGCCACAGCCAGAGGTGTGGGATTGAGAAGTCAGACTGTGTGACTACCTCAATTTAACACACTGGGGAGATGGGCAGAAGTACAGACATGCTCCCCAAGGGCAGGCAGGGCCTCACAAGCCATGCCACAAAGCCTCCCCACACCCAGATTAATGCTGATTCTAGGGTCAGTTCCCCAAAGCACGGTCAGGGAACAAGCAGCCCTAGATACTTCCACCCCATCCCACCTTCCAAAGTGAACCCAGACCATGTCACATGGGGCTGCATCCATACCCCAAGAGGTGCTCACAGCCCCTGCCTCAGCCTCTATCACACTGCTTGTGGGGAAAATTGGCTGAGAATGGAGAAATGCCATGGGCTTCCATGAGTCCTGCTGGCCTGGCAGACCAGTCCTGCTTTCCTGAGGAAGGGGGCACAGTGGATAGCCCGACAGCACACAGCTGGTCACGGTCTCATGAAGACAGAGATTTTCTGAGCCATTTTCCCCATGGGCAAGAAGGGACTTGCAGATAACTGGACAGGAGGCCAGTCATGTTCCCATGGAGTAAGAGCCTCTGCTCTGATTCACAGAGACTTTGCTCAGTTTTCACTTGGTCTACTGGCCTGAACACAAAGAGCTAACCCCCCGTTGTATCTGGGCTGAGTTTCCCCTGCCAGCAGGATGGTCTGTGCGCCCACTGCAATCCTGCCCAGCCTGAGCCACACCCCGGATCTTCACCCAGGTGATTGTGCAGGAAGGACCTTCCCCACCTAAGACAATAATAAAACAAACCTTTTCAGATCTGAACTATAAATCTGTTAAGACTATGATAATTTCTAGCCATGGGAATAACACCACAAAAGTACTTTTTAAACTAATTACTAGGATTCCGAAGTGCTGCCCTAATGAGCCTTCCTTCTGCCCAGAACTTGCTAAGAGAAAAAAAATCTACCTTCAGTGCAGTAATTACTGCTTTCCCCTTCAAACTTCTAACTGGAGATCAATGCTGCATTTTAAGACTCATTGATTTACAATTAGCCTGGCTTTCCTGCTAAAGTGTTTTTAAAGCAGAGTTTACTTTTATTCTATTTTGAAATCTCAAAGATCTGGTTCTTGGATTTTACGTCCTCATGAGAGGTGTGCTGGGAGCTCACAGGGAGGCAGACACACGTCAGAATGAGAAAAAAAACGGGGCTTTGTTAGGCTGAGACTAGAAATAAAAGAAACAAAGCTACAGGAAAGGAAGAAAAAGTGGAAAAAAGGAAATGTAAATGCAAGGAGAAGTAAAAACGAATCACAGGCGAAGGAGAGTCGCTGCCAGGTGCCTTGGAGCTCTCACTGCTCTGCTATTCATCAGTATCCTCGGGAAAACCCAGCAGCAGCTTTGTGTGCCTCTGCAAAACAAAGCATTGGTTAAAAATAGCGTGTGCAGCAGGGCCCTGGCCGCCCTGCAGCCTGGCCCCCGAGCACAGCAGGAGCAAGTGAAGTCACCAAGAATGCCGTGCTGATTGCTTCAAACATGTTTCCTCTATGCCATCAGGATGACAGCCTCATGGATGCATCTGCCTGCTCTCTCCTGCCTCCTGCCTTCCCAACATCATCTGCTTGGCACCCCCTGCCATGGACACCTGGCACTGGGGCAGCTGGACACTGGACCCACAGAGGCTGGGGGTCTCCATCCCTGAAGGTGCTTCAGACCCCAGGAGAGACAGTCCCAGCAGGTCTGGCTCTAAGCAGGGCCTGGGTTTGGTGGCCTCCAGAGGCCGTGCCACCATCCGCTGCTCTGGGAGGCTCCGGCCATTCCTCAGTGTCACAGCACTGCTCAGTTCTGACTCCTTTTTGTGTCATTTCTGCAGGGAATGAACAACACTGGACAAGTCACTTCAGCGCTCTTCAACTTTCCTTTGCCACCTACTTGTTCCCTCAAAACCAGTGTTAGGAAAGTTCTAGGATTAGCATGAACAGTGTCCCAAACAGAGCCAGTTGGAGGAGCTGGGAGGCAAAGAGATCACTGGTGAAGGGTTTCCAGTTCTGGGGCCACCACAGGGGTCCAACCTTGCCCTTTGCTCTCATAAATTCTGTTCTTTACCACTGTGGGGTCCCAGTAGCCGCTGGCAGATGATGATCCTAGAGCGAGGAAAGCAAAGCAAGAAAATAGGGAAGCATCTCTCCTTTTTGTGTTGTGTTTTACAGAAAGCTGCTTAGCCCCATTTCAAAGACTAATATGAAAAAGGTGCAATTAAATCCTTGAAAAACTGACAGATCAGCAAAACAAAACCACCCGGAGGAGAGCACGATTGAGCCTCATTAAGAAAGAGTTCAGTCTGTTTTTAAAACCTTTCTTAACACTTAGCTGGTACTGCTCAGCAGCCGTCGCTCCCAACGCGCCCGGCGCAATTAGTGTCAGAACGGAAAGGAAACAATCAGCCTAGGAAACAGGAATGAAACCACCAGATCCATGCGAGAGAAGATTGGGCTGTAGTGAGAACACCTGAATTTGGACAATAACCCCTCCTTGGCATCTGTGGGAGCGCTCAGCCCCGCTTCCTGCACACACACACACGTGCCAGTCACAGAGCACAGCGCGGGGGCACATCTGGGCTGTGCGATCCCCATCCCCAAACACTCTGCATGCCAGTCACATCCCCCACGAGGGCAGGTTAATGACAGATGGACAGTAAATTACACTGACCTCGACGGCGATTACAGCCAACGCCTTGGACAATACAGAAACGGAGACACAGGGACAAATCCTGTGCTGTCCTAGTAGGACCCTCGGGCAGGAGAAGGGTGCCGGTGCTGACCGGCCCCACACACCAAACGGCCAGCCCCAAAGGGGACCTGACACAGCCAAGATCTATTATTGTGCAGTGGGGGTGGGGATGAAACGCATAGGAGATAGAAAAGATGGCAGAGAGATGAAGCCATTTTATTAAATCAGGCAAATTCTAATTTATTCTGGGGAGATGGAGGAGAGAAAATGGATTCACTCTCAGCATGCACACTCTGAATCGTCTGATCCAATCCCCACCGCCTTGCCAGAGGGGGAGGGGGCCGTGGCCGGCTGCAGTGCTCCCACAATCGGAGAAAAAGATTGAAAAACAGGATGACTCTCCTTCTGGACTGTGCAGCAGTCGCAGGGGGAAAAGGCTTTTCCTGGGAGTGTGAGGCGCCAATCCCTGCTGTCAGCCGTGCCGGGATCTGGGGGTTTGTCCCTTGGGGGATGTGAAACGGGCAGCACAAGGTCCAGGGCTCACTGCAGTGCCTGCACCACGCAGGCAGAGACACTCGTGGGAGAACATCCTGTGGGGCTGCCATTTTTGGTGTTCACCCCAGCACACACCTTCACAGCTGACACGGTTATCACCATCATTCTTCTTCACCATGTAAGTGACTCTGGATTAAAAATGTCACATGGGCAGTACCAAGGAGGCTGGTGGGACCTCAGGTACCTCCAGGCTCACACGCCAGTGCAGAGCACCCCTGCAACACCAACCACAACACTATCACTGAGCACCACCATAACATCACTGGCTCTTTACACCTCACGCTGCATCCAGCACTGCGCTGTCACAGCCCCCTGCAGACCCCGGGAGCTGAGCTCCTTCACAGCTCCAGCCAGCACTGCAGGAACTGAGCAGCTCACCAAGTGCAGCCAGGCTGGAAGCCACAGGCCAGGGCACTGCTTGGGGCAGGACAGCTCGGGTTATCTGAAACGACACGGAGAACACAGGGCACTGAGCAGTTCTGGAACAGGGACCAAACAAAAACACAAAGGTTTGGTTAAACAGCACTGACAAAAAGCAACAGGACTGCTGCTGCACAGGACAATGATCTCTTGGACTCGCAGGCCAGCTGTGATACAAGAAGAACAGACCCCTGCAGCCCCAATGCTGCCCACACTGGGGGGGAGGGCGGTTTGCTATGGGCAATTCTGGTGCACTTGGAGAGGGGAAGGTGAGATTATGCTGCACAAAACTCCATGGACACCAGGATATCTACCTCTTCAGAATTAACCATAAGAAAATGAGAACAACATGCAATTAATTACCAGTGGCCAAGTTAGTACAGAAAAACAAACAAGACCTTGGACGAATGAGAAGAATGCCAACCCTGGCCAGGGCAGAACACCTTGGGCCTCACTGTCATGTTTAGAAACCATTCTAGTTATGCTTGCAATGATTAAATCAACATTTTATACAAGATCCTTCCAAAAACACCCTCCTGCAGGAACCCTCCTTCCCTGAAACCATCAACACCTGTCCCAACTCAGACTGGAGCCTTGGGGGAACAACTTTGCAGGAGGGAAAAGACTGAAAGCCTGGGGAGAGGGGCAACCTCTTCACAAATTCCTAGCAGCCTAGCAGTAGAAATTCCTGTTTTGCATCCAACTCCAGCGCGGGCAGTGAAGCTGATTTTATGACTTATTTATTTATTTCGTCTTTGATGAACAGAAGGTTAATATAAGAACAACTCCTTGGCAAACCTTTAAGGGTAATTCAAGCGACACTGATGTGAATCAATGTTCCCTTTGTGAACGCATTACTTGGCAGAAACTGGCTTTTTGTAACCCCCTTAAACCTAGCTGGCAAAACAAAAAGAGAAAAAAAAAAACGTCCTTCAAACAAAAGGATGAGGTGAAAATAGAGAGAGAGTCGACTGCACTTTATTCTCTTTCATAGAAGCAAATGGATTTGGTGCTTTTTATACATTAATCAATCAATATCACTGACTGTACATCAGCGGCGCAGCCAAGTTATGAATGACCTTTCTGGCAAAGAGGACACTTTTAATGCTCATAAGACTGCTCATAGCTTAGCAACTTTCCGAATTTATGCCTGCATGATTACCCCTCGGAGGCAGGCGCCCATGAGTGCTGCGCTAGATATGACAAGGTTAGTCCTTGCCAATTTGTGCAGAAGGAAGGGGCTCTGCCCGTGCACCGCGTGGCTGCGGCCGGCCGGGGATCACCTCGCCTGACACGGTCCTTGGGAGCTGGAGGAGACCAGTGGGGTCCAAACGTGGCTGTGGGCCAGCAGGTGTGAGGTATCCCGTGCAGAGCTCTCAGCCAAGAGCAGCAGAAACAGCTCTCCCGAGGGCCAAAAGCCCGGAGGTGGCGACAGGCACACGTCGCGGGGCTGGAGGCCAGGCTGAGAAGAACATCCCCCGTTCGTTGTGCTGCTGCCCACAGCGAGCTGCAACTGCTGCTCGGGGCAAAGCCAGGGCAGGCACTGCCTCACACCACAACAGGCTGGGAAACCGCTCCCAGCTCCTCTGCTCCCTGACGCTTTGTTTAAAGGAAAAGAGAAGAGATCCAGCGCTCAGACCACAGCGGGGTCACCGCTCCCCCATGAGCTGTGCCTCAGCTTGAGCAGGAGCACGGTGGCTGCTGAGGCACTTCCATATGCCAGGCTTCACTTCACAGCTCTGAGCTTTCCCAGTGCACAGTCAGCTCTGTAAGAACTCTGCTGAGATTCAAGTTTGGCTCTGCTGGCCTCAGTACCACACTGTTCCTCCCCACCGCAGCTCCCAAGTGCGTGGGGTTGCCATCCCACCCACAGTAAGGACAGCACAAACAATCCCTCTGCTCGTTTCAGACCATCCTCCCTTTCTGAAAAGCATTGTGCCCTTCCACTTGATTTATCACACTTTTAGGGAGTCCTCACCTCCAAAACTTACACCATTTGGAGCAGCCTGCAATCTGATGGGAGTTCTACATGCCCTTTATTTTGCATTAATTACCTCCTGGGGTAGAATCAGATTTCCCCTGCTCCAGTTCTCGAACCTTCCTTTCTACTGGTACCCAATTTTGGAGGCCTTGCTGCCTTTCCAGCATTTTTTTACTTCTGCCACTTTAGGATGATCCTGGTGATTGTGATGAAACCTCTTTTCCTCCCTTCCCTTTCACGAGTGCTGCTCCCCGCCCGCGAGAATCCAGCACTAGCCCTACAGCCCTGTGGCTGGGGCTGCCACACGGGGCTCTGGGCTGGCTGAGTGGGATCACTTCCCCTAGCACATCCCTCTTCTAGTGGAAAAGCAAGGGGTTCCTCCTGCTCCCCAGGCACACGGCTGGGAGGGAGAGGGTGGCATGGTGGGGATCAGGGGCCAGGTGGCCCTGGTGATCCCCCCATGTTACTGGTGACATAACAGGGGCAGGACCTATCTCCCATTCCCCAAATCTCATCAGAGCTCCATGGGACAGCACGGTGTGGGCTCAGGGAACACGGCTCAGCTGGGAAAGGATGTGCTGCACGTCGCCCACATGTCTGTGCTCCACATCCAGGCTGTGGCCTCTGATCCTGCCAGACCAACACCAAACAAACCCCCAGCAACCCTCCACACACACGGAAAGAGAACAGGAGGAGCCAGCGAGGAGATGACTGGGAAAGCAGAGGTGGCTGTGCAAGTGAAGTGGAACACGGCCAGCCTGTAGCCAGCAAAGGCCAAATTAATGCCATTGTTTGGCCACAAAGGAGGCAGCAAAGTAGCAGCAAAGGCTGGGGAACAATCCCAAACACCCAGCCTTAATTCACCCTTCATCACCATGAAAGGGGAATGGAAAAGGCCAGAATGCTTCAGCTTAATTGGTAACCAAATGTGAGAGCCCTTCCCAGAGAAGGGGCAGCAGTGTCTGCCTGCACAAACACAGAGAGCAGAGAGGAGAGGTCATGCTTGGGCTGTGCCACACACACCATCTCCCAGAGCAATGCTGAGATTTAAGGGCTCAGAGCCCCAGGCTGGAGCAGGGAGGGCACTGAGCAGGGATGCCTGGGGTGCTGCTTCACAGAGACCATAACATTCCCATAGGCCAAGAGAAACCTACACCTGACACACTGATAGGGAAGAAACCATGTCAGGATGGGTGGAACGGAACAAAAAGCCCAAACCACTGCTACTTGTTTAATGAAGTGGCCAAAGATGAGTAAAAAGGTTGAGAAGGGGCAGGAGGAGGTGGCCACATGGAGGAGAGAGCAGAAGGTGGCCCTGGCAGGAGCCTCCAAGTGAAGAGTGGTTCGATGTAGTTGGACCAATGCTGCTCCTCTCACCTGCCACTCTTGGGAGGACCGACAGGGAACACAGAAAAAAATGCAAACTGGAAGCAAATATGGATAATAACTTCTCATACAGCTCCCAATTAACCTTTGGAACTTTCAGCCTCAAGAAATCATTGAGGTCAAAACAAAATATATGGTGAGGGCATTGAGATGTACAACTCAGAGAAGCAAACTGAGTATTTGGAAGAAACAGAAACCCTCTTGCTTAAGGGCATGAACTGAATTTTAGTAGGAATAAGGATGAGACCTTGATTTGAGGAAGACTATTATTTGTTTATGTGTCCCCAGATTTCTCTCTGAGGCAGCCAGAGCAGGACTCTGGTGCTGGCAGATATGTTATGAGCCACTCTCAGGGTTTCAGTGGAAAAATAAATGCATGTGGTAGCTCCTTCCCAGGCAGTTCTGAGGACGTTAATGACATCACCAGAGGATCAACAGGCCTTGCAGGACAGCAAGGAAGCATATGTATTTCAGAAGTACAAACAGGGGACCAGGAGCAGGGACAGTGAGCTCCAAGGTGCACACCACAGGTGGGAACGCTGGAGTGGGTCAGGCCAGGGGTCATTGCCAGCCTATGCCAGCTGCTGTAAAACCTTGGTTCACAAATCATTCCCCTGACAACGTATGGAATCTTACTTTGTCTATGGCTCTTACAGAAAAACAGAATCCACTTCAGAACCCAAACCCTCTATCTCTCCCAACTAAGTCCATAATCCTGGAGATGAACAGAGAAGGAGAGCACTTACCATTCCCATAATGTCTCCTCTGAAAAAAGGTCTCAAAGCATTTTTTCATTTCAGGCAGTGCACTGGGTTTGCATGGCAAAGTTTGGGTAGCAGGGGGGCTCCTCCTTCTGTTCTGCCAGTTAAAGACCACCAGATGTGCTCCTGCAGCAGAATGAACTGCAAGAGAACCAGGGCAGGGAAAAGGCAGGAACAACCAGGAAAGGAGCTGATGCCCAGTGAGGATACTCCCTGAAGGGGGAAAGGTGCAGGACATTCTCTTACAGTGTTGACCTTGACCCTGTGGACTTTTAACAGCTTTAATAAATAATCTTTTACACAGGACAACAAACCCCAAAATGGGCATGTTCAGTGGCAGCAGGCTTCAAATTCACTGTCCAAACAGGATGGCACATCAGCATGTTGCTACAGGTCTCACACTACCCCACTGTTTATTTACAAATCAGTCCAACATACTCACTGCCTCTGAACACAAAGCCGGGGCCCAGCTGAACATGACTGACTTTTTGCACTGTGCCCACCCAGGGTGTGACTGGACACACCAGCAGGGAAGAAGGGAGTGAGGTACCATCAATTCTCCGTGATGGAGCTCCAGCCCCTCTTGGCTCCAGTCAACAGCAGAACAGGAGAAGAGACTCTGAGCCAACACACCAACAACAGCATGGCAGCAAGGCAACTCTCTAAACTCACTAACCTGGGAACACAGGAGGAGGCATGTTCATTCCAGTGATATTTAGTGTGATGCCCAGTAGCATAGAAGGGAGAAAACAGCAGTGCAGCAATGGTTGCAAGTGCCAGACCTTTGGAAAGGAGCTGGAGATGAGCCACTGCCAGTCTATGAGAAGAATGTTGTAAATCAGGAATGACAGTGGAGGAACAGTTGCTGGAGCACATGTATCTAAGGTTTTGCATGGTTTATTTTTCTCCTTGCCACCAGAACGTCAAGGCAGGTGGTTGGGTTGGACACGGCAGCTGAGCAGGGTCGAGGCTGGGACAGAAGCAGCACAGGTGCACTGATGAGACCTTCACTGTGAGCTGAGTTTGCTGCCAGTGTGAATCCAGTGTCACTCACATGGACGTTGAACCCTCTGCAACATGTCTGAGACCAGGCTGCAGTACCTGCAAACGTCTTTAAGGCTCTACTGATACACCTCACACAGGCAGAACCCCTCAGTCTTGAACTGAACCTGCACCACTGCAACAACCACGTCCAAGTCCTATTCTAAACCGGAATGGGAGAGAAGGGAAAAGAGCAACATGGAAGAGAAGTGGAAGGTGCAACGGGCACCATGCACTGGGCACTGGCAGCAGAACTTCAGGGATGCAGTACCAAGGGACAGGGATGCCACTCTTTGGTCCCAAAGGAAACAGAGCCTATGGAGACACTGTACTCTGACAGCTGGGCTTCAGCCTGGCTCTGGACTTTGTTTGGACGTGGAGAAAAAAGCAGAAGAGAAGAGGCACTGGATGCCTCTCACAGTGCTGTACTGCACCATCTGGTGATGTTTTCCCCTTTACTCTTCCTAACTGGAAAGGGCTTTAAGATGCAGCCAAACAAGAAAAACATTCTGGAACAAGTCAGCCGTCAGAGCTTCCTCTCTTTCTGCTTAATGAAAGCCACGAGCTCTGCAGGACAAGCTGCGGTTGGAGAGGGCTGGAGGTTCTGTGGCTGCTGCCACGTGTGGGTGATGCTGCTGCCCTGCCCTGCCCAGCCCCGCCGCCTCCTCCTGCCGTGCTTCCATCACGAGGGGGACTGAGGGCTCGGGGAGGTTTCTGTTACTCCTCTTTTGTAAGAGGCACGGGAAAAAAGTCACAACAAACTTTAATAAAAACAAAATTGAAATGATTAAACCTTTCATATCCTTTCAAGATTATCTCTTTGCTGCTGGCTGGTCAAAGCAGAGCTAAGACAACTGCTCTGGACTTTAAACTCAAAACCAGCCCCAAAAAATAAATAACAAAGGGAAACTGCCTCTGCCAGATATTAAAGGGAACCAACTTTATCCTTGCATTCTACAGAGCCAGACAGCCTCATGGTGTCCCAAATGAACAAGGACAGAGAGATGCTGCTGGGAAGGGAATGGTGTTCTCCAAAATTTGGGTGAGGAAAGGACACAAGCAGGGAACAGATAGAAATTATGTTATAGGGTAACTAACAAGAAAGAGAAGTCCCCTAAAGGTTTCTCAAAACATCTGACTGTCCTCACATCCTCAGGCCTTCTGAAGGAGCCAGCTGAGTGCAGCCATGCTGACCCATGGCTGCCAGGAGCACCTTTGCTGGATTCCAATGACCACTAAAGCAGTGTGAAATTAAAGCCAATCCAAAAGCTTCCCTCAACCTCTCTGCCCAGCCATGGAGGAGAGGGAGTGAGTTTGTCATCTGCCCAGCCTTGGAATGGCCTGCAGTGCAGAGACTCTGCCAGAAGTAACACAGAATCACAAGAGTGGGAAGGGATCCACAAGGATCATCAAGTTCAACTCCTGGTCCTACACAGGCCCATCCCTAAGATTCAAAGCATGTGCTTGAGAGTATCATCCAAACACTTGTTGAACTCTGTCAGGCTTGGTGCTCTGACCACTGCTCTGGGAAGCCTGTTTAATGCAACTCCTTCACGAACTCCCTGGAAAGGTGAAAGGTCTTGAAGCCATTCAATCCACAAAAAAATGCCAAGGTTCAGCAGAACAACAAAGGGGAAGGCAAAAAGCTGCCCTTTCAATAAACACACGTGACACAAGATCTTGGAAAACAAGAGATAATCCTGCATGTGGGGGCACTTTGTGGGGTTGGCAGGGAGATCAGAACTGCTGCAGTGAAGGCAACTGTGAGTTCAATCAGCCCAATGCACACATTGCCCAGGGCTATTTGCCTCTGCTGCTGTTCCATGTATGTTAGTGCACCACGGGTCAACGTTTTATCTAAAGGGGACGATCCCTTGTCTCAGTCTCTGTGTGTGAGGAGATGACAGAAAGGGATTTCCCCCTCAGCCAACCGAGCTGCTGCACACCCTCAGCTGCAGGACACGGTCCCCAGAGAAGCGACCGGGCCCCGACACCTCCCGTGCAGCCTCATCACACCCAGCACGGCTCTGGCCACACACACCAGTGGCTTGGCTGGACTTACACACAGCACTTCAGAGGCTCCTGCCCTCGGGGCTTACCCATCACACGTGGGGAAAAGGTAGTATTGGGTTCTGGAGAGAGAGAGGTACAAGGGCCAAGAGATGCCAGATGAAGCTGGGCAGCACTTGGCGTTGGCACACAGGAGCTCAGGCTGTCACCTGTGTCCATCAAGGACAAGTGTGGAAACAGCTTCCCCAGTGCTCTGCCAAGGGCACGCACTCCAGCCAGGTACACGGGGCACTGTCAGCAGAGCCAGAGCTGCAGTGTGGTGCTGGCTGACAGATGCTGTGGCATGGGCTCTCTGTGCTCTTCTGCTGCAGGCACCACACAGGTGACCTGCTTTGGGAAGTTTTTAATTGACGTGTGCAATCAAGCTCCACCGAAAAGTGGAGAGAGGCTACAAAAGCAAACTAACAATTCCATTCTGAAACCCTCCATTACCTCCAGCAGATGTTGGAGAGTAACAGGCATCATTAGCAATGACCACACTGCTTTTAGCGGAGACCAAGTAGAAGACATCAAATCCCACCAAATTTGAGTTATTTCAAGCAGGGAGAAATATCATTTGGCACTACCAACCTTCATTTCAAAACTTTTGAAGTTCTACTGGAAGTAGATAATCTGCTACTGTGAAAAATTCACACCAAAGTCACATCTCACATCTCTGCTATAACAATTCCATCAATAATTACTCCATGCTTGATGATCATGAAGGAAAAATGCCTTGCACAGATGCCCACTGTTAAAGATGGGAAAATAACAGGATGGTTCCTTCATGGGAGTTTTTTGCAGAAGATTCCCTTTCTCTTTCTCCACAGTTTGTTTCGCTTTACAGATGGGCTGGTCACAATTCTCAATCCAGGGCACGGCCACCAAGGAAAGAGAGGAACTGGAGAGTCAGGACAGAAGTGGGGGAAATAGAGAGCAGCACCTTGGTCTCAAGGAAGCAGCTGAGGCATCAGGGCATACTGAGGCACTGCCAGGTCACAAACGGAATGGACAGGCTGGCACTGAGCCTCCCTTCTGCTAGAGAGAAACTTCGTGTCTCAGAGAAACCTTACACTGCAGACCACATCCTGGGCACTCCCTGACCAAACCTGCTCACCAGCATATGGGACCTGCTCGTGTTCCCCTGCCAGCGATGCCTTCACACCCCTGGGGTGGCCACAGAACTGCTTGTGAGAGGGACACGCGTGACATGTTTCACGTGACTCGGTGCACAGAGGTGCCAGCACCAAAAGAGCACTCTGCTGTCTGCAGGCACCGCAGGTGATTCTGAGGTGGGAACTACTATTTGTAAACTACATGGGGTTTTCTCATCTGAACATTGCTCCAGCTATACCCTGGGTCTGTTTGCATACTTAGTTTCATTAAAGATTCACATCTTAATTTCAGCCCGCAGCTTTGCAGCCCTTCAGAAGGTTGAACACTGAAACACAAGGGAGATGTGGACAGACTGCTTGGGGGGCAGATGGAGAGGCAAAGTGGGGGCTTTGGGGCATCTTCCTCCTCCCAGGCAACCAGCAGCTTTCCAGGGGCTCCCAGGGCACAGCTCTGCAGAAAAGGGATGCCATAAAATAACTGTAATCCACGTTTGGAGAAGGGATAGTGGCCAGTCCCTCGCTGTGGGCTGGCAGAGGGAGCAGTGCTGGTGCTCCAGCAAGGTCAGATGGAGGGGGCAGATGTGTCCCCCCCAGCTCCCATTCCCGCCTGGACAAAGGGCTGTTCATGGTGGTTGGTGTCCAGCAGGGCTGTCAGAATGCTAACCCTACTCCTCATACAAGGGCCCCAAAAAGGACCTTGTGTTGGAAGGAGATGCTGCAAGGGATTTGACAGCAATGAGCAGGATTGCTGTGACAATGTGGCCACCACAGGAACTGCCCTCTGCGGTGAAACGGGAAGAGGATGGTGCAGGCAAGGAGCATGGACACCTGATGGGCACCTATGGATGTCTGACCTACACAGGGGGAAGGGCAGGGAAAGCCCCTCTGCTTGTCTTGCACTGGGACACTGTGGGAAGGGAGAGCAGAGATGGAAAACAGGAGCCAGGAGAAACAGGTAAGGGAGGAAACACATTAACAGTGACCAGCACTGGCCCAGGGGGACACAGGCTGAGCAGTGTGGCTGTGACAGCCCCAGCTGTAGGGGTGGCACATGGAGAGCAATACCATGGGATGAGCAGGGGCACCATGGAGCTGGACATGGAGCAGCCATCCTGCTCTGACTGGTGACTCCACGGCAGCTCCCGAGCTACAGACTGGTGCTCAGTGCCTTCTGGGAGGAAAGAAACACTTCCAAAGTCAGAATGAAAATTCGGTGCAGGTTGTTTCACTCTTATTTCTGTCATTATCTAATGAGCTGTAAGTGCATCCATCCGACATCTTGAGAACGTTTTGGTTTTTATTATGGGTTTGGGCTATTTTATTTCTCTAAGCTCCCATCATTAAAAATCAATTAGCTTATGGGTAACGTTACACAGATGCTGCTCCAGAAAGGGGCTGACATCTGCAGTGGCAGCAGCCCAGATACCACAGCAATATATATCCAAAAATACCCAGAGAGGACAATACCCCTCCCTGAAGCTGTGTGCTCTCTGATCAACAAACCAGCTGAACGTCAATCCACTTCCCCATCTCCTGCATAATGAGTACACTTCTCAGAGCAAGCAGAAAAGTTTAATTGTCTTTAATTATCGAGTTCAAGGAGGATTGGGTTTCCTGCCTGATGTCCATATAATTTCCCTGCCAACGACTTCATCATCCCTTTACTGGAAGTGGAGGTCAGCTCCTAAAGCTCTTCCCTAAAAGACACACGAGTTTTGGGGATGGCTGAGCTGCTGTCACAGGCAGGGACAAAGGTCCTTGTGTCCCCAGAGTGGCTGCTCAGGCTGCCTCTGCTTCTGTGGGGTGGGAGGGAGTGAGTTGCAACTAATGTGCAATCAAGAACCATCACAATTACAAATGTAAATGAACAGGCAATTGGCACTGACCTTTGCAGATTGTTAGAGGACTAATTAAGGTGTGATCAAAGCTCTCTTCCAACAGATTGAGATGCATCCACACAAGCAAATATCTATGCACCGCCCCCAGCCAGCCATGCTTCCTCCATGCTTGCACACACCATTGAGGAGGTACACACAGAACAGACACACAGACAGATACAGACAGAGCTGGTGTTCAACCTTGGCACCTGCACTCTCTGCACAGCAACGGGACAGAGTGGGAGGGGAACAGGGCGACTCCATTCTGTCTTGAGGGCACAGTACAGAACAGACCACTGTACTTGGACTGCATCCAAGCAGCAAAAACGCCACTGTCCCTTAGGGCACTGGCAGAGATGTGCCAGAGATGAGAAGAGTGACACAGACCAGTGTCTGCTCAAGGTGTCTGAGCCTGTTGTCTGATACCACCAGAGACCCCTCATCAAAAAGCCATGAGGAAAGTCCAGCCATCCATCAGAAAACAACACTAAAACCCATGACGGGGATACAGGAGAGACCCCATGGTGTTACAGAGGAGGAAGAGATGCAGAGTGCAGACTCACACTATCCCTGTGCGTCCCCACACTCAAGCTGGTGCTCTGATACTGCAATGGGCTCAGAGTGAGCAGGAGATGAGAGCACCTGTTCTTCCTCTTGGGGGTATGGTAGCTTCTCACCCAAACCTGGCCCCAGTCCCTGTGGGGACGCCTGGCCCAGCACACCAGCGAGGTGCACCCGCTTCATCTGACTCAACAGCTGGCTATGAGAATGTCCAGAATTAAATATCTCAGGACAAAGGCACCTGCAAAACTGACCTGAGGTTCCCCCGCTTTGCTTTCTGCAGCCTTATTCGTGTTTGTATTCTTACCCTTTGAAATGAAACATGATCAAGAAACTGTGTCTTGTTCACTGTCAGTTTTTGTTGAAGAACCAAGCTTAAAGAAAGTTGAAGTAAAATATTTGTAAACTTAAATTTCAGTGACTTGTCAAGACTTTTCCTTTAAAAATATTACAATTCTTTTAATGGTCACCCAACCATTTTCCCTCCCAGCCCAACTGCTTCTGCCCTCCCAGTACAAGATAAGGTTTATACAGTAAAAGACAAGGTAAACAGAAATTTCTAAAGTAAACAAGATTTTCAAGGTTGTTCTGCCTATCACAAAAGGGCACGGATGGTTTCCCCTCTCTGCTCATTTTGCATTTAAGCAGCTCAGAACCCACAGCCCCGCCCTAAGTACCCTTTCAAAAGAGGAATGTTTTCCCAGGCAGAGCATGGCAGTGCAGTGGAGCCGTGTCCCCGCCGGCTGCCGCGCAGTCACCGCGCTCCCGCTGTCACCGCGACCTTTGGGGAAGCGTGTGCCATGCCCTCCACGCTACTGGGCCATCGAGGTCATGGATAGGGCACTTTTTTCCGTAAGACTGAATATAACTCAATGAAAAAAACTCCTCTTTCACTTTTGGGGTATTCTGGGTGTATTTCAGATCCCCCATTACTCACAGGCGTAACAGCAACGTGACCCAGCTACGAATTCAAGGGAACACTAAATATTCTCCTTCAGCTGCCGCTGCTGTCCCTTCTCAGCTCTTTAAGCCAAGACTGCCTCTCTCATCTTCATGTGCTTTCACTGCACAATGCCAGTCCCTCAAAGTGCTTTTCTGTAGGATTTACCCATTTTTACAACAGTCGCGGAGGAAAGTTCTGCTTGAAGCCAACAGGAGGGATGTGAAGGCTTTTGCTGGCACGCCCCAGCTCCAGCACCTTCACAGCACATGAACCAGCTGACCCAGACCATCCCTCCTCCCACTCCCTCCACAGAAGGCTCGAGGAGACCTTGATTTTTCACAACATTAAGAACTTCTTAGCCCTTTACATGACTAAACAAAGTACTATCTCTGTTCCATCCAGCCTAACTGCTCCCTTTAGGCTCACCTGCTCTTGCTGGATTCATAGTTGCAATCCCTTTCCTATGATCTGTGTGAGCAAATGCTTCATCCAAGCCCTTCACTTTATCTACCTTGTCTAGAGGAGACATGGACCACTTGCTTGTTCTGCCCACCCCTTCCAGCCAGCTCCTCTTCCCAGTTCAGTGTGGAGTACACATGAGAAATCAGTGCCAAGCTGGTACAGCTTGTGCTGGTGCTGAGAGCATCACTTGACTCACTACAAAACTACTAGTGCCCTGGTTTGCCGAGTTGTCCAGATGTGATGGTATCTGTAGATGCTCATACAATATTCCAGTGTTTAAGACAGCAACCTGAACCAACATACACGCTTCCACACCCCAAACTCGCCATCCCAAATCCCATCCCAGGGAGGAGGGATTTGCACAATGGATTTTTGATAAACCATATCATCCCACAGCAGTGAAGAGAAGCAGGGGTGTCAACAAGCCTGTCACGAACCAGCACAGCAGGTCCCGTGCCACTCACCTACCCCTGCGGCCCCACTCAGGCCAGAGCAGCAGCACTCACCCGCCTCGGCAGCTGGACACTTCCGGATGGTGAAGATCTGCCCCAGATCCTCCTCTTCCTCAGGAAGACCTTTCTGGAGGCGCTGCAGCTTCCGAAGGCTCTCGCTGCGCTGGTGCTTCATGGAGCGCACGTGCTGGATGAGGTTCAGCTTGGCCTTGGTGGAGTAATTACAGAGGACACAGTGGTAGTAGCAGCTTTCACCTTCGACCCCACTCTCGTGGTGCTGCAGGTGCTGTGGAGAACAAAGTGGAGGGATGTGAATGTCCTTTATCACCCCCAGTCTCCTGAGTCAGTCCACTATAAATTGCTAAAAGCCACTTGGGAATTAGTTAAGAAACTACATTTTGACACAGACCCAGTGAGACCAAGTCTATTTGTTTTCAAGGTACCACATGCTTTCCTGCTGAGGAGTAAGAAAATCAAAACACAATTGAAATGGGCACAAAGCACAGATGGAGACAGGCAAGAGCATCTCCTTCAGTGAGAGAAAGCACCAGACCCAGCACTAACATCCTGCTCATGACCCATGCAGGGTTCATTCCTTCACACTCAAAGCTTGCCCTGGGATGAGACCCAACTGTATGTCATACATAAATTTGATAAATTCTCATGGAAAACTAGGAAAACTAAAACCAAAGCAATGCTAGAACACAACAAACCCATTAGACAGAGAGGTCCTGGATGCAGTACATGGACACAGAGTGTGGAGCCATCCTGTTCATCCTTCAGTGCTCTCCTCTCCTGGACTGGGAAGGAAGCAGCAGCCTGGCTGCAAGATGCTTGTAACAGCAACCCAGGCTGAAGAGCTGTTGTGTGCAGCCAGGTACCACTGTGAGAGGTCAGCACTTGGAAAAACTCTGGTCCCCCTCTGGAGCTGTGTAGTCTCAGCCAATGCAGCTACTTCTAGAGTACTACACTGTGATTATTTGACAAAACCTAGCAATCCTTTGGCACGGGAGGTCTGTGCCAAAAAAGCCATTTCATGTCATGAATCCCATGGATGTTGCAATTCATTCTTGCAACCAGAGGGCCCTGCTGAATGCTATGGCATGGCTGCTTTCCCTTTGGGCTGGCAGCAGGAGATCACAGAAACTTTATCAATTTCCACAGTAAGGATCTCTCACAAGTTGAGGAAAAACGGATACTAAAGGTGAAACAACATGAGAGACCCCTCAGTGAAGGCCAGTGGCGCTTCCATCCCACATCTACCCTTCAGCTGGGCAATAATCCCTGCCAGCTGCCATCCAACCCTGAAACCTCTGTGTCATCTCATGGAACTCTCTCCTTACCACACACTTGGCCCAAGGCATGAGTATGGTGATTTGGACACAAGCTTGAGCTTTGTCAATCAAAAATATTGCCTACATCCAGCCAGGACCTTCTGGTAAAAATTCCGATGCATGTTATCTCAGTTACAGCTGAGATAAGATTAAAGACACATATTACCCAGCGCTCTGTGCCTCGCTCACACGGAGGAAGAGAGCCCTCTGAGTGTAGGAATGATTAAAAATAGGATATGAACTGATGCTGAGGCTTCTGATTGGAAGGGCAAGGAAAGAGAATAAATGTATTCTAGATCTGGCTAATTAGACTAGCCTCTTCTGGGATTGTGATGTATTTAATTAAATTCACTGTAATATTTGAAGAATCCACAAGGGCACTAATCCCACTGGTGCCCTCAAAAGATTTTTTGCCATTTTCCCTCATAAGAACTCCTTCTTCCTCTCATTTCTATTGTTTGCATGCGTTACGCTCTTCCTGAGCCACGAAAAGGGAACGGCTCAAGGCATAAAAGGTCAGTGTGCCCACCACAAGAGCCACACACCCAGCCTGCAGAGCCCAGCCTTGCCAGCCCGGCTCTGTCCCACCCCTGCCATAACCCCCCGGCCCCACCACCCTGCAGGACAGGCTCTGGCTCCAGGAGCCACGCCAGCCCCGTCCTTGTCCTCGCCAGCCACGAGGCACGTTGGGGATGCCCCATCCCACAAACCCTGAGGTGGAGCTTGGGAAGTGCTTGGGAAGCAGCTTCTGTGTGGAGGCAGAGAAAATCCCCAGCAAGCAATTAGAGAAAAACCTGGTCACAGGTTCAAGGAAATATTAAGGACATGATCTCTGTGGAACCAGAGGCACAGTCTGCACTGTGCTCATTGAAAAGGGGATTTTAGGAAAACATTTGTTTTAAACAGTTTAATAAATGTGTCTTATTTTCTGCTCTTCTTTTTCTTCCTCTCAAACATCCCTTGTGCTGGGGTGAGCCTCACCTACCCGCTGTACTGGAGGAATTACAGGCTGGGGGTGTTGCCACCACCACCAAGTACAGGCTGGGCATGGCACCGCACACATCAGATTCACCCTGTCCTCCAGGGGAGGAAAGGAGCAGCCCAGAGAAAGATGACATGAGGGCTAAGGCAGTCCAAGCTGTGAGCTGCTGGAGGCGATGAAACGCCGGCCAAATATGTGTAGTTATTGCCCATCACACTGTTAAACTTCCCCCTTGTGAGAATTTATCCATATCACAGGAAACAAATTCAAAATATTAAACCAGAACCTTGTTAGAAGACAAATCAACTTGAAAATCAAAAGAATATATTGTTCCAAGGAAACCCAACCAACTTCTGTCAGAGAACATTGATTTCTGCGAGTCCAGGGGGGTGTTCACCCCCTCCCTCTCCACGATAGGAAACTTCCAACATCTGGTTCTTCACGCATGGCATGTGAAATATTGATCAGGGTGAGTCAAAGCTCCACTTTAAATCAGAAACAGAGAAAGGAACGCTCTGATGGAAACCATACGGCTCCCGAGCGCGGCTCCCCAGGGACGCGGCCGTTCCTGTACCGACACCAGCCGCGCCACTCTCAGCATCCCAAACCCGCTGGGCAGGGACCCTGCGCAGGACGGCCCCTCCGTGTGCCCCCAGCCCTGTGCCACCCGCCCCTCAGCGTCCCCAGCCCTGGTGTGGGGTGGCCGGGGCGGCACAGGCACCGGTGCCAGTCGCACACGGCGCTGGGTTGGGCTGACCCCGACGTGCTGACTGGACAGCCCCTGCACTCCAGCACCTGGCTCAGAATTGGCTTCTTGCAATAAATTGTAAATGCTCACAGGGTATGATTACAGAAATCTAATTTTTAAACAAAGTAAGACACGATGCTACAGTCAATTCTCATTTTTCTCCCTCCATCCTTCACATACCCTAACCTCTGTTTATTTTACCATCTGCCCTTTCCCCATCTCACACTGCTTCACCCACAGTACTTGACAATAATCATGAAATTTAATGTGACACTGTAGCCCCCTGCCTGACTGCAGGCAGCCCCCCTCATCCCATGCCACAGACCGTATGATGTTCCTCAGAGTTCAGACTGTAGCACCCAGGACTGAGGCCCTGTGCTGCTGCAGTTAGTAGCAAACTCCCTTGAACACCTCTGTAGCTCTTCCTCCAGTTCATGGTCATCATTTCATCTCATTTCTAAGAACTTTTCTACATCTTTTATATTTTAAAAGATGTTAAACCTGTATCGGCTCAAAAATCTCTTCTTTGCAAAGTTTATTCAGCCATGGTGTAACAAGTCCAATTCCAACGGTGACAGGACAAAAACGCCCTCAAAGCACTGCCAGGGGCACGGTGGTTCTCCAGTATCGCTTTGCCATGTTTAGAGGCTCAGCTGCTGTTCTGGGGGACATCTGACCTGTAACCCCAGCTCACCATAGAGATGCAACAACACTTTGAACTATCTTGTCCTTTTGATGTCTATTATTCATTAGAAAAGTTCCCCATTTCTATGCAATCTTAACCTCATCTTGCACAGAGCTTTCCCTGCAGAGGGCCATGAATGCTGCTCAGAAGAGCCCATGCTGACAGCACTGGGAATCTCCCAAGTCCCTGCTCTGCGTTGTAAGGGGAAACACTCTGCCACCACCCTCAGGAGGTTGTGATGATACAAAAGCAGCATAACACGTGAGAAAACTCCCTCCAGGCACAAGGACAGCTCTGTCTGCTTCAGGCCTCGACAGGACCACCAGCAGCAGCAGCTCTGTCACTGCCCCAAGGACAGGCAGAAGGTGCTCCACGGCCGGATCCCCCGCGCATGGCCAGAGCTCTATGGGCAGGAGAACCAGCTGAGGTAACAGGTCTGGGGGCCAGAACCCAAACAGGGAAAATAATCTCATGATATAGTGGAGAAACAGCACGAACAAAAGGAATGACTTTCCTCACCTCCAACTGTGACAGGACCACCCACCGCAGCCCCCTGGATTCTCAGCTGACGGCACTGCAGGGCTGTGAAACCTGTTGGGGACGGCTCCAGAGAGTCCTCTGCCCTCCTGCTTGCATAAACATCCTCTTCCTCACCACTCTGACCATTCCTTACGGCCAGGTGGTGTGTGGGTCACTGATAAACAGTCCAGAGAAACCTCCTCCACATCACTTCTGAGCACTCTCATGTCACAGGACACCCTGCCATGAAACCAGAGGCCACTCCACTGCACGGAGCTTCTTTAAAAAACACTTGTCAGACTTCAACATCTTTGGCAAAGGTTTTCTCCACGTGTAACACTCCCCCTGCCTCTGAACTCACCACTCAGCTCCGTTAGGATGGGTAAAGTTAGTAGTGATTTCAAAGAACTGACAGATGCAGCTGAGGAGAAAGGAGCCGAAAATCAGCTGGAAGGTCAGAAAAGCCATGGAAAGGATTAGCACTGCAGACATGCACCATACTGGCTTCCTCCTGCAAAGACTGATGTTTGAGCAGTGCCAGGGACCAGAACCCCCACACAGAACTAGGGAGCACCTCAGAGAGGCTGACCCAAGCTTGGGAGGTGCTGGAGCCACTCCAGCCCCACCAGGACATCCACAGCACAGGGACATCCCCATGAACTGACTCTTCCTTGGGGTGAAATCAGACAGGGTAGTTAGTCACAGGCTTGTAGGAAACATTTCAGGTGCCTGTGACAACACCTCCCCAGGGAGAGGGACGGGATGTGACCCTTGCAGCAGAGCTGGAGAGGAGCTATGGGTCACCATGGAAAGGGACTCGACCCCGCCGCAGACCTCAGATGCCTCATGAGCGTCTCCTGGCCCCTGTGTGCCTCTCATCTGCTGCACAAGATAAATCACATAGCCCTGCAAGAGAAGAATCTGAATTTTTAATGAAAGTCATGTGGATGCAGCTGTCTGATCCTGCTCTGTTCCAAGTACTTCATAAAAGTCAGGGCCGGCCCATCCGTCTTGCTCTCCTTTCACACCTGCAGCCCTGGCTGGAATTTCCTGGAGCCACGGGAGGCCACATCACACAGCAGGACACACACTGGCCCTGCACGGGGAGGGCTGCACAGCCTGCAGCCACCTCCCACCCCCCGAAACAGGGCACCATTGATTCTGCATCCTGCAGGTTCAAAAGCTGAACTTCTGCTCTTTTGTACCCACCGACATCCCGAGCTGTTCCCTGCTTCCAAAGGAGAAACCCTCCCTTGCTCCGGCCTCCCGGCTCCGTGTGTCACAGCTCTACAGCACAGTGCCAGCACTGGGATTCAGGCTCATGTGCCCCCAAGTTTCACCAGCTCAGCTTGTGGTAACTGGTCTCTGATCCTCATTTTAATTTCCAAGAGGCCGGAAATGTCGCACTCCCTTCTGCCACAGAGGCTGAGGTACTGATCCAAGTTCCCAGGTCACACAGAAAGGCCCTGAAGAACAGCCCCAAATGCCCCCATTAACAGCCTACCCCTACACCTCCCTGCAGCCCTATTTTCCAAGCCCTCCAGCCCTGGCTGGTGTTAAGTGAGTGCCACAGATGCTCTCCTTGTCAGCCACGAGGCTGGTGCTTGCCATGCTGTGAGACGTTTGAGGTCCCCCGTAAATGACCCCAAAAGCCACCCGGCAAACAGGGTTTGCTCCACCACCCTTGAAGTCTCATTAAAAGCCAAATATTGCTCAGCCTAAGGATGGAGAGCTCAGCATGGATTTTACTGAACGTTAAATCAACCAGCAAGCGTAGCCAGCAAACTCTGTGGCACTTTAACTTTAAATAATGCAATAATTATTGAATTTCCTTTTTATAACCGAAGTGCTGGAATGTAAACAATGGGGCTGTAATTGCAGGAAGGGGGGATCAATAGAGGCAATCGTTTTCAGCCATGTTAATTGTAAATACAATTGCTCCAAGATGTCAGCCTCGTTCTTCTCGCTCCCAGAATCATCCTAACGGATGACAGAGTCCAACTTTCCCATTACAGCTGTTCGCTCCTTTAAGAGGTTCTCAATCAGGTCTGATCAATCTGTCAAGATAATGCATGGAGTAAGTAAGACTCTTCCAAACACAAGCTCCCAATCAATAGCCCAGACCTGCTTAATGAGGAGGGGCTAAAGCCCAGGGGGAGGCACAGTCCCAGCTCCTGCTTGGCTCCAGCAGCCAACTTCTTCGAGGGGTCTACGGAGCAGCTCCTAACGAGGACATTGTTTATGCTGCCCGTGATGAGCTGCAGCCCCACACACCCACAGTACCCCAGGGTGTGCGGGCTGAGAATGGCAGAGGTCAACAGAAAGCAGAAGCCAAGAAAGGTTGCACTTGTACTGCCATCCCCCACGTTTTTAATTGTGCAACAGACCTGAAGGCACAAATTAATTATTCCTTAGAAGAGATCCCCAAAGATGCAAACCTGAAAGCCAAGAGCATCGCTAAGACTCGTCCAGCACACTCGAGGAAGGACAAAGTCCATGGTGGAGCTGGTGCTGGCCCAGCTGTGCCGGCCAACCCCTTCCAGCCCTGGGGAAGGACATGACTGCTACACAAGCTGCCAGCACCACAGATCCACTCTTGGGCAACTTTAACTTCAGAGAATTTTCCAGATCCCAGAAACCTCCCCTGGGAGACACCAGCACAAGTGCTGCTGTACATGGAGATGCACACAGGAGTGTGAGTATCGATCCTGCTAATTATAGTGCTAAAACCAAAGCACAATGAGAGTACGTTTCCTATCAGCTGGCCTGGAAAGTGCTGCCCTCAACCCTGTGTGCTCCCGTTTGGCTGTGACTCTGCTGTGGGACCCACAACAGCCCTGCAAGGGCACCTCTAACCAACAGGAACAAACTTCACACAAAGTGACCTCTCCCACTACCAGGGAGGACGTGAGGATGTCACCCAGAGTCAGCCTCACCCAGCACAGAGCTTGTGAATGGTGGGGCTCCTCTTGCAGCTTAACCAAAACTGAACTAGGGACATTCTGCTCCTCAGGAAAGTGCACTTTCTTCACTTTGTATTTCCATGGATGCCGTCATCCCTGAAGAAACCTGACAGAAAAGATGTACTGTTGCCTGTACAGACACTGTACAGACAGCAACAGGATGGAGTGATAAAAACAGCAAGTAAATCTGTGCCACAATGCAGGCTCGCGGCTTCCAGCAGACTCTGTTCTCAGTGCTGGGACAGCACAGAGCTGAGGAATTCAGGGAGCCTCATCTTTCTCACCATTATGAAAAGAAAGAAGGAAAGAACAGCTGAAGGTGAGGACAGGACAGTGACCACAAATAGGCCCCACACTGCCACCGCCCAGACTTTTTAAATGTATTTTGTACATCTATTTGAAAATAATCAGTTCAGTGTGAGCTGATAAGCTGTGAACACTCAGGTGAACTAGAAGAGCCTGGGAATATGGAAAAGCACCAGATAAAAGCCAAATTACGCAATAAAAAGGGCTGGGAGGAACTTGGAAAGACAGCGGGATCAAAATCTGTTGTCCATGTTGTAATTATATAGCTGCTGAGTGATTGAAAAAGGCTTTTCGTAACACAGACCCAGGCCGGGACTCTCCATACCAGTGATGTTTTATTTCCTTCAGCAGTGATGGGAATGATCCCCACGTTACACCCGAGGGCTCTCTGAGGAGCCTCTGACACAACACACATCTGACCTTGTGTGGGTAATGCAGCGCAGGCTTAACCACCCAAAAACCCTCTCTACACCTGGACCTGGCTTTAAGAATTTCAACTGAAATGCTACTTTCCCCCATATTAAGTCTTTTGGAAAAGAACCACTGGTCTCTGAACGCAGAGTCTGAGGACTGTCTGAGCCCGCCGTGCTCCTCCCTGTGCTCTGAAGCCCAGGCACACTCAGGTGTGCCAGTCCTTCCCAATCCTGCCTCGGCTCCAGGTGCCCCAGCAGTGAGTCAGAGCAGTGCTGTGAAAGGGAGGTCCTTCCAGCGGCACGGCAGGACTGGGGGACAGGAGGGGACCCCCCTGCACAGCGAGGGACTCTTGCAATAACGCACCATGAAACCAGGTGGGAAACAGAACCAGCCACAGAAACCCACCCTGAGCTCACACTATTTAATAAAACACTACAGACACAGATTAACTCCTCTCCCCCAGGATTTACTGTTTTATCCATTTCCAGAGAAGTTGTGATGGACTTGCTTTTGTATCACCTCTTTTTAACTTCCTACAGTGCTGCACACCCTGACTGCCAGCTGATAACCAACCAATAACACAGGACAATTTTTTAATCCTCTCTGTAAATCAAAGAATATCAATATCGAAGAGGGGGAAGATCCAGAAGCCAGCAGGGATGCACTGAGGAACAAGAGATGCAGCTCATCCTCTGCCCACAGTCTGCAGTAAGGGTTTTCAAGAGCAGGAGATACGATATGGGAGGAGGGAAAATCAAACCAAGGCACAATGGACTAGTATGACAGAATGGAAGCAGAAACAGGAAATATATAAATATATTAAAAAATATTCCTTGAGTCTTGAAGGTGAGATTAAAACTGGCAGAGCCAGGAAAGCCCCCCCACATTGGAGCAGCCCTTCTCAGTTGCAGGATGCAGGGCTGGGTACCAGGCTGGGCAGCCAGAGCACAACCTTTGGGGCAGGTGTGCATCAGCCTGCCCCTGAACACGGGACAGGAGCACCAGCTGACTGCAGACCACATTGCAAGGTGGGTTCATTAAGTGTCTGTGAAACACAAACAGAACACAGAGCACCACGGAAATGCCCATGAGAAAATAAATAATTCTTCATTCACTGAAAGCTTTGGATTGTATTAGACAAAGCCTGGGGCAATGTAATGAAAGAGGAAGATAAAAAGAAATGGAATAATTACTCACAGAATGAGGCAAGAATCCTGCTGCAAAAATATGTATGGGTCTACTTATAATTAAGAACTAAAATAGTGTCTGCACACAAAGGGCTAAATTAAGGCAACCTGCTACTTCCTGTGTTCTAGATGGTTGTGAGGGCTTCACAAACCCACCAGACACTAATGTGTCCTAAAATCTGTACAGAAATTCATCCAATTGCTCCCTGCCCTACACACCTGAATAACCACTCTGTAAGGAAACCTATCAAGTTCTTGGCCATGAGAAGCCTTCAAAACACAGTCTCCTCCAAATTTAACCATGAGATCTCTCCCTTCCTGGGGCATGCAACTGTTCCCAGCACACCTGGTTTCCATGAGGAAGGACATGGCATTGGCCCATAGCAATCCACACCAGCAGAACTATCTGACTCACAGATTCCCTACGTGGCCTCCAAGCAGTTTACAACTCAAATGGTTGGGTTTGCTGCTCTAAATTTTCTGTGTGTATCTAAAACCTAATTCAACTGTAGTATAATTCTGCAGGGGGATCTACAAGAGACCAGAATGGCTCTGAGCATTAGTTGCAGCTATTCCCTCCAAGACAGACTACAACAATGGAAAACACAGAGTGTGTAGAATGGGAGGCAAACAGAGCAAACCTGAGATGATAAATGTCTCTGTGCTTTGGTGCTCCTTTTGTTCATGTGTATCTGCATCTGCCTGCATTTGCCTACACGGGTACAGAAACTCCTGGGAAAAGCCAGGCACGGTATTTATTGGTTTTAGCAATTCTGGATCTACAATCCCAGTGGACAGTCTGCAGACACACACACAGGGTAAATGATAAATACCACAGAGGCAGCTTTGATCAGCATTAGGAGCATGCATTGACCACTCCAATTTAGAAATAAAATGGAAGAAGCAAAATCATTTTTTTGGGAGCAGTGTCCACTCACAGCAGAGAGGTGTAAGGAGATGATAGATTTCAACACCCTGTTTAAGAAATTGCATGTGTACTCTGGCTGCTCTGGCAGTCCCAAGATTCTCATTTCTTCAACCATGTGGGATTAACTTCTCTGCAAAATCCCTGCTCGGGGTTAGTGTATGGTACCAAGAGGTCAGTGTGCAGAGTTCATGTCTGGCTAATCCCCCATGCCCAGCCCAGAGTGAGACACTTTGACAGGCCTATCTGGGCACTACAGTGCATGCACCAGAAAATCCAGGCAGGTTAGAGCCAAGGAGCAGTGAAAACCATAGAAGCAAGGTTTCTGCTCTGTGGGACCATGAGAAACACACAGAGGCAGCCAGAGCTGTCCACAACATGGTCCCCATGACATGAAAACACCATCTACAGGACTCCAAGGCCTTTAAATCTCTCCCACCTAGGGTCACAGCCTGCCCAAGAAACTGCTCTGGGACAGCCAGTCCCTTCTCCAGACAGGAAGAAGGGACTCCCAGCACCTGCTCTGTTTCCAGCTATAACACTGGTGGTCAAAACCCAAAGCCAGGTACTGTCTCCTCCCATGGATGGGTGCTGGGCTCAGCAGCAGATACCACAGCACCTGCAGCCATCCCCAAAAGCACAACCATAGCCCTAACATGACACACCCCTATGTAACACCCCAGTGTTCTGGAACGGTCTCACAAATGCTGTGGGCGCAGTGATGGAATCCAGAGTCCTCAGACTGGGACACCTTCTGGCTCTGCAGTGGAGAGGAGGGGAGTTTCACCTGAAGGCAGGAAGGCATCACCCCAGGAGGGCTCCCCACCTTCTGCTGACCCAGCCGAGGGACACTCCTTCCTCTGGCACACACGTGCAGATTACAACAACCCTCTGGACCAGCTTCCAAAACATCATAATGGAATGCTGAGCCAAACTGCCAGGACCTGCTCAATTAGGAGCTTCCCTGCAGCACAGGCTGAGGAGCAAGAGACCAGCTGGATGGGAACAGGGCTGTGAGGAGACCCAGCAGGAACCAGACACGGGCACAGCCGCGACTCCCGCAGCCGGCCCACAGGGTGGGGAGCCGAGAAGCCCCTCACGGACGTGGCTGCTCTCGCCCCACGGAGGGACCCGTGGAAGGCAGCAGGTCCCGGTGGGGGCTCGGGGCTGTGTGACCCCCGGCTGTGGCTGTGTGCACCTCGCACGCCGTGCCGGAGCCGCGCGCCCGTGCCAGGCAAGCGCTGTGCTCCTTCCCCACCAAAACCCCCGAGGCCTCCCGCGGGTGTGCTAACCACAGCCCTTTGAGAGGCTCGTGTATTTACAAACCGAGGCATGCTGGAATCAAAGGGGATACCATATGACATAATTCACATTAAAATGTCAACAGGCTGACAATTTATAGAGTCAATCCACTGGAGGTGGGGAGAACTAAGACGCAGTAATTGTTTAATTCCCGCTTAAACCAACAGCGGCTTCACCTTCAAAGCGGTGCCATGTGCAGGGCCTCTGGCTGCCGACAGCTCTGGTGCCAGCCTGGCCCTCGGCCAGCACAGAGGCAGCGGCCCCCACCATCCGGCGGTGCCTGGCACCGGCGGGGGATGCGGGATGCTGCTCCGACAGGCGCAGTCCCAGCGCACACCACAGCAACGTATTCACCATCAGCACAGAGACAACCTGTCTTTCAGGAAGTCAGAGTCCCTGCGGTCAGGGCCCCGGTGGCCATTACCGCACCTGGGCACAGCGCACCTTCTCCTCCAGAGAGAACACACCGGGTGAGCACTCCGAGGACACCAGTGAGAGAACTGACTCGCCCAGTGCCTGGCACGGCACAGCCCTGACCCCGCCGGGACCTGCGGCACAGGAACAAGGCAGGCACGGAGCGTCCCGGCCACAAACCTCTTCGGGGCACACGTGAACTTTTTACCCTGGGCAGATGGCAGCAGCTCTGCCTGTATCAAACGTGCTGCAGTGTTTTGTGAGACACGACACTGGCCCCACCAGCGTGCTCCATCCCCTGCCACGGACAGGCTGCTGGCAACACGCCCTGCAGCCTGCAATAAAGCAGAGGGAAGGCGGGAGAGAGAAACATGCACCACTGGGAGAAATGTTACCTGGATAAACCACAGCCAATAAATTTTCTATAAATGCCAGCTAATGCTGTCCCTTGGAGAGCACTGCGCAGGGACTGCTGGGCTCCAGAGCCCTCGGCACAGCCTGGCTGTCTGTACATAAACAGTAACACCTCATTCTCTCTTCTACCTCATTAACTGAAACGCATTAAAACAAGTGTGCACTGGGAGCAGCAAATGAGACTGTTAAACCAAGCTGATATAATCCTCATCAGCTGTGGGAAATGAGCACACATCCATTATGCTGAATCAAGCCGCCAACCGAGATTCACTGAGGATGCTGAGACCCCAAGAAGACACTCTTCCCCCTCAGCTGTACCTCTCCCGCTTCCCTAACATCAGGCAGCTCAAGCCCTGCCTCCAGCACTGTCTCAGGGGGTGTATCAGAGCACTGAGGTTGCGTTCCTGTTCCAGCAGCTGCCCCCAGGCAACAGAGCTGGGGGCCCTGGTCCTGCACTGCAGCCAGCACTGTGAGTCCACTGTGTCCAGAAGGAAACTGCTCAGTGAGAAGACTCCGACTCTGCAAGCATCAAAGTGGAATAAAAGGCCAAGGCAGCAAAGCAAACAGGCAGAACATGGGACATCTCCCAATTCTGGTCTCAAACGGGGACGGTGCCACACAGTGTGTGACAAGCGGGGTTGGCCTCAGGTGCTTGACACGTGTTTGCACCCTGCCCAAATGGTACCAGCCTGCAGAACAGCACAAAGGGGAGAATTTACCACAGCATCCATGTATAAAATTCCCAGTGCTGACACCACTGTGGTGTCACAGGTGTCCCCAGACTAATGACCAGATACAGACAGAGTCTGATCTGGGAGAGTCTCCGCAGAGGTGACCAGATCTGTCACACAGTGACCACTGACTTCCAGCACATGGGACCAGCTCCACATGAGGATATCGAACTGCTCCCTTCTCCTGGGGGCCCACGAGGACACAACCCTGCCCTCACAGGCAAAGGCTTGCTCGAGATGCTGGACAAATGTTCATTTTGTCTCGCCCTGAGAAGGCAGAGCCGGGAGCAGGGAGTCCTCCTGACGCTGCAGGAACCGGACCGACCACATCCACCTCAGAGCAGCTTCATGCCCACCACAGCCTTGGGTTTGAACTGCTGACCTCACCAGAGCAGCTCGGGTTTCCAAACTCTCCTTTCCTCATACCAAGCAGAGCGCTGATGAGGCAGAGTAGGGTCCCCTCTGCCTCCTCCCTGTACTCACAGCAAAAATGTAAACAACCCTTTCAACCCTCCCGGCTGCTGTTCCCGAGTTCTGAACCCAACACAGGTATTGCCCGGTGTTTCCCTGCACACGCAGCCTGTGCACAGCCCAGCCCAGCCTGCTCCCCATGGAACACACACCCGGGGGGCTCCCTGGCAGCCTGTGCAGGCATTTTGAACGGGGTCCATGAAGTCTGTTTAACCAGCATGATGTGTGCAACAGAATCACAAAGAAACAGGCATTTAAAGTGACATCTGTTGGATTAATTAGCTGTGTAATTAGCCTCCCCTCTGTGGAGACAGGCTTTGTTACTGCTGCCTGAAACTTCCCCAGGTGATTCTCTTTGTGTCCATCCTCCAGGCATGAGGAGGAGCAAGGAGGTGGGGTGGGGCTGTCCTGTGTGCTCAGAGAGAGGGGCAGGAGACAGCCCAGGGGCCACGGGACAGCCGCGGGGCAGAGAACCCCGACCACCACAGCCCAGTGGTGGACCCCACACGGCCACGCTCTGCACGTCTGCCCAGAGGTGGAAGGGACACAAGTGGGATGTTTGCATCCTCCCCGGCCAGGTCACAGCATCTCAGCCTCCTGCACTGGCTCCGTCCCTACCCTGGCCTGTGAGCCATGGGGTGGTGACAGCAGCTCCAACACCCACGGCACTTCCACCTGAGCGGACTCTGCAGGGCACAAACACCCCGAGGCAACATCTAGGACAAAGAGGAAACCAGGACCTCAGGAACAGCTGCACTGCACTCATGGTTCAGATGCAGGAACCTCCTCAGGAACCCATCTCCCTGTCCCGAAGCAGCACGAGAGGGATGGTGCTGGGAGCAGACCGCGCACGGGGCTCTGCCCGCAGCCCTGCACTGTGGCACCTGTCTCTGCCTCTGCCAAAGTTACCTGGAGCCAGGGATGTGCCAACAGCTGCAGCCAGGCTCACCGAGCCTGTCCGACTGCACCCCAAGGCACAACTTCCAGAGAACCTGTTGCACAAGTGTAACTTATTGCCTAATCTGACTTGCAGAACTTGGCTGCACGTGTTTGTAGCGCAGGGGTAGGATTTTTAGAACTGGCAACAAGGACCAAAAACACATTACGGTTTTAAGTTATGTATCATACATACATTATTTATTGTAATTTAATGAATTCCCCACGAGACAGCAAACACAGAACCTCCCATGCTGCTTCCACAGCATTTCTGGGGACTTTGTTACAACAGTTTCTTCAGGAACAAGTCAATTATCTCCAGATAAAAATGGCACGGCCCTCTGCAGCCCCATGCACTGGCACAGCCCCCCAGAAACCAGCACTCTGTGCCATGTCATATGGAACAGGTTGGGGAAAGAACCTTGTGGGCTCCCTCGGAGGCTGCACCACCCCCCCACACCTTCACCCCACCAGAGATGGATGCTAATGAGTGCCCATCCATTATTTAATGAGCTCATCGGCAGCAAGCCTGCAGCTGGAGGGCTGATGCCTGCCCAGGGCACTTATCCTATCAGGAAAGGAACTAAGAGCATTTCTGAAGTCTTTGAGGCACATCACCTGTGTTGAGGAATACAGCTGGTCCAGGTAGCTGGACTCAGCGATTGATATGCAGATGGAAATGCAGATGGAGCTCTGGGGGCAAGCCCGGGGCAAGAGGCTGTGACCTGCCAGCCTCTGGGATAACAAACAGCACAAAGATGGGTAAGCCAGCCAGGTGAACGGACACTGGGAGAGACACAGCAGGAGCTGGGAATTGCCAACCTTTTGGAGAGCAACGGAGACGAACACTGGTGACACCAGTGAGGTGGACGGACAGGGAGAGGAGGGCAGGAGCCTGAAGATGCAGGAGGAAGAGGGAGACTTGAGTGTAGACTGTGAGGGGATGAAAGCCCAGGAGTCCCTTTGTTGGGTTTCTGTGTTACTGCACTGGGAATAAATGGCTTTATGGAATGAGCCATCTGAGACTCTGCTGTGGGAAAGCTGGGGTGGAACCTGTAAGGAAAGCTGGTCTGGCTGTGTGAGTGGGGTGTGTGGGGAGTCAGGCGAGGACCTGTCGGGTCACTGGAGCCACCGCCGTGGAAGGGCTTCAGTGCCAGCCCTGAAAGTCTCTGGCCTTGGCAGTGTGACTGCCAGGGAGTCTCGGGAATGCACTTCCTTAACAACCTGCCCAAAGAGAATCATGACCACCCAGATGGGAGCACAGGATCCTCAGGGGGAACTACTCGAGCACAGCTCTTCAGGGAACTGCAGGGGCTTTGAGCCCTGCACTGTAATGCCCCTTGTGTGCTTCAGCCTCGCACAGAACTGTCCTCCAGCTCCTCTACCTCCTTGTGCCAGCACTCCTACACCCGGGCTCCTTCGAGTCCTACCTGCTCGTCTTCAACTACACGTGTTACGTGTCTGCAGGAACGTGGCAATGAGACCCCAACAAACGTGCTGTGAAAAGATCCTGACAAACATGTCAGGGTAAGAACCCCAAATGCACTTGGGTAAGACCTCAAGAAACATGCCTGTTGCCCCAGACCCATCTCCTCTCAGCCCTCTTGCCCGGAGCTCCCCGCACCACAGCTGAACCTGCAGGCAGCAGAGTTAAGCGGATCCTTCTGTGGCTGATCACACAGAAACAACGCCCGTGTTTCAGATCCAGACCAGCATCTCTGACACATCCACGCTCTCCTCTGCAGAGCAGTGAGCTCCCACAGCAGCACGGGAGGGACAGCAGGGCCCCCACACCTCACACCACCACGGCAAGGTCTGCCCGGGCTCCCGTCAGCGCCCCGGCACCAGAGCCACAGCCACAACCACCCTGTCCTCACCTGAAGGTTGCAACCACCACCATCACCTGACGTGGGAGAAATTTCTGCTTGGAAATGTAAACATTCATCCACATGGTTCAAAATTACCCGGATAAAGAAATGAAGCATAAACACAGACATCATTCATGGGGGGAAAGGGTCAGACGCACACCGACACTCGACCAACATGACGACAGGACACCTGAGCTCCAGGGCAGCCTTGCAAGACCCTCCTGCTCCCTGTGCTGAGCCTCTCCCTGCCGACCCACAGCTCTGGGGGAATGGGGGGAGCTCCCTGCCACTGCAGCTCTGCCCAGGGGCTGCCACAGAAGCTGGGGAACACCTCAGTTTATACAGATTAGGATAAAGCTTTGTCAAGGTGTTTTTCTGTTCTTGGTTTTGGTTTGCTTGGTTAGTTTTTTTACCCTGTTCTCACATGTATTTTAAATTCTAAACCTCGTTTGAGAGAGGGCTTTTAGCTCCCTGTTTTGGGGAGCTCCTGCCTACCACTGTGAGATCTTGGCTCCTGCTCCAGCTGCACTCTCCCTCCTTTGTTATTCATGTTGCTTTTACAGAGTGGTTTCTTTACTAAGCCGCTGGTTGCACAAGGCTCAGCACTTACTGGAAAACTGTTGAAAGAAAAATCTAAGTGACTGAGACCCATAAATAAAACATAGAGCAAGCAGTGTGTGCTCTCAGCAGTTCTGGTTCCAGCCGTTTAAAAAATCAGCACAGAGAAAGCGTAAGTTCTGTGATCCTGTACTAAATGTGCTTACCTACAGGAAGGTAAGAATCTCCTTTAATACCAGGGTGACACGATGGGGCAATCCAGCACTCAGAGGAATGTGCAGCCTCAAGAGGGAAGTCTGAAAGGGTTAACCTGATAGTGAGAGCTTTTTACATTAAAATACTCATCAATCCCAACAGGACTGAAAGAACAGGCCCATAGGAGTCTGTCCTCCTCGTGCTGGCAGTTCATAAGCTCATCTTTCATTACAAGTTTATCTCAGACTGGAGGAGGATGCAGATTTGAACTAAAGGTTTGGGAGACCAGCTTCAAAAGCAGCTTTGTGGGGAAATTTAAATGGGTGTTTCCCTTGTGAAACTGCCATTGGAATGTGGCTTAAAACCTTGTAGGAAATCAGCTCAAAGACCCTCATACGCTGTGATTTAAACGGGCTTCAGGCACAATTTGTGTTCCTCAAGAGTGCAATTTGGAGCTCTGATGCTGCATCTGTACTCCAAGAGATAAACTTGCAAAAATAAACCCAAAACACAGCAAAAGCAGACACCAAGTAAATCAAAGGTTAAGAGAGCTCCAAATCTCCTAATGAGCAAGACGGACTCGCTGTGGGCAACTTGACCTCAAGAAGCTAAAAAGGCAAAGCTGGAAGGAAGTTTGTGATAAAAATCAAAACCCAAACATGTCTTTCTTATGCCCACGACATCATTTGGGTATTTCATAGCTGAATCAGCCCAGTTCCTGGCAGCCCTGAGTGGAGCTCTCTGGCAGGTCCAGGGGGCAGGAGTTGGGCTGGTCCCCAGCATTTTCCTACACTGAAGTCCTTCAGGAAATATCTCCTGTTAGCCAAGTGGTGGGGTGAGAGGACTCTCAGCTTGACCTTAGTGCAGAACGATGGCAAGACTAACTCACACCAATGGAAAAGGAACAATACTTTCACAAGCACTGAAAACCTCAGCAATTTTCAAGAGCACTGACATTTATGAAATCCACATGTTCTCCTGCACCCTGGATTTCCGTGTCAAGCCATCTCCAAAGTCAGTGGTCTTTACCCAAGTCATTCCAGTCAGCTGCCACCCCTGCTACTTTCTATGGGCATCTTCTAGTTTGCTTTATTTAAGCCTTCCTAAAATGAGGTAAGCCAAGCACAGTATTCAATGACCAGACAAATTGAGGATTTACACAGTTCCTATGTTGCTGACTTGCCCTTCTGCATCCCAATGATCACTGAGGCAATATCTTTAAAGAGACTGGCAATGATTCCATCTTGTTTGCAAGAAGAGCAATTTTAAATTCCTCTGTTTTCTTCTTCTTTTTTTTTTTTTTTCCCCCATGGGTAAAATAGGAAGAGAAGTCCAGACCTCGTCCCTAAGGCTGTCTGCCCTACATCCCTCTAACACTGTGACACCAAATGTCATGAACCATTTCCTGTGAAAGCACTGGCTGTTATAAAGTTCTTCTACAACTGTCAGAGCTTTCCCCCTAAGTGGTTCATATACAGATAAGGTATTTTAATATATAAAATCTATAAACACATAATATACAAAAATATATAACACCTTATATGTTTACAGATTTTAATAGATTATATATAGTATATATTATATTACATTTATTACCTTATATGATTTCTAAGCTCACTTTTCACTCCATTTTTGGATCACCTATGAACACAGAAACTCCATGTATCTTTCCAATCCTTTTTTCTTCATTGTAGAAAGTTAGTTTTTATTTCACCTTCTGTTTCCCCTTCTTCCACCTCACTACCCATGCCGAGACCTCTTCCCCAGTGACAATAATCACATATTTTCTAAAGATCTATTCATGGAGAAGCTTGGCAAAGACCCTGGGAATGCCCTGCCCATGCTGACCAGCCCAGCCCTGCCCGTAGCCTCGTAGTCTCCTCCAAACAACTGGCTGTGCTGCAAGAACCTTCTCTTCCCAAAGTCTGCCTTTCTTCTTCCCAATCCATATGCCTACTAAGACTCTTCTCGTGGAGTCTCCACCCATTTGCTGACTTAATGCTTTGCAGTTTCTGGCCCATGCTACTGCCAGGGGTTTCCTCAGAGCTCTGCAGTGCAGTCTTGCCAACCCCAGTGATTCCTTCCTTTGTGGTACTTCCACGTGAGATCACCCTCTGGGATTTATCCTACATACAGAGGCACCTTTCAGCTCTGCTCTGAAACACGTGTGAGAAGGATCCTCTCCTCCTTCCCCTCCCCGTACTGTGGGCCCTCTTCCCCTTTCCCTGCTCCCCATGACATACTTTCCTATTTGATCATGTTGGACTTTCTGTGGACTTTGGCTGGGTTCCCCCCAGCTCCGTTTTTTCAGGGGTAGTTATATTTACCACCTAACTTGGTTTTCAGTAGTTCCTCTGTGACCCACACACATCACACCCTTTACTGTCTCCAACAGCTGCTCACCCATTTTCATGTAGTTTTAACTTCAAAGTTAGTTATTATTACAGTAAATGCTCTTTTTGCCTGTTTCTGTTATGGAAGGACACTGAATTTGAATGCATTTATCAGCATTATTCTGTAACTACATCTTATACAACATTCCATGCATCCCTTGGGATTAAAACTTTTGGGGGATTTTCCAACAAGTTTCTTTGAGTTGATGCTTTGAGGATCCTGCGGGAGAGGCAGGATGGAACACACTGTTCCATGACAGAACTGGGGACCCACCACCTTCTGCTGGGTGTGCAGCCACACCTCCTCTTTCTCTTTCCACAGATCAGCTTTGCTTCTGTCTGCGTCAGTCTTGTCACCGCTAGCACCACAAGCACTGATAATAAGGAGTCATTTTCCTGCACACTCTGCATCTCTGGCTTACAAAGAGCCCCTATGCAGCGCACCATGTAACCCAAACTCTCTCCTTCAGACTCCCTATTCCCTAAAAAAGTGAACTCAGCACTTGGAAAGGCTGAAAAGGAAGACACTGAATGAACTCACTGAAGGCACTTGCTGGCAATCTGGCCAGCAGCTTGTTTCTTCAGTAGTTCTTTGTTTAAACTTCTTCTGAGCTGCATGTTTTCAACTAGAGATTTTCAGGAAGTTGTAGGAAATGTCCAAACCCGGCTCTTGCTCGGGCAGATTAACTCCTTCTGGAAACTCCACCTGTGGAATGGATGCTGAGATCTCGTGCCTGACCTCTCGCAGGTGCAGGGGGAGCTGCTCTGTTCCGTGCCTATCTCGTGCTGCGGCCGTGACACGACAAGCTTTGGCTGCTGTTCCAGAGAGCCACACCTGCCTCTGCTCACAGCCACCCCCAACACTCAGCCCGGGCAGCCCCGTGCCCACTGGGCCATGCCAGCAACAGGAGGAAGGGTCTTCAAAACCTGCATCCACCTCAAGCCAGATCACCCACCTCAAAAATGTCCTGCCACACACTGACAACAGGGCTCTTGCCTTCCAGGGAATTCTTCAGAATACAAACCCCCCCGGCCACCTGAGTAGGTCAGGAGTCCCGGGAGAGGCACAGGTGCCACATTCCCTCAGCAACTCCCAGATAAACAACAGCTTTTCCAGTTTAACTGAAGGATTTTAGGAGGACAGTGAGGAGTTGGGAGAACACAACAATAAAGGAAAGGTTACCAGATCCTTCCAGTTTCTTGCCATCCCTGTCCCCTCACCCCCAACAGGGAAGAGGCCTGATGGAAGCTATTGCAATGTGCAGGACGAAGATGGCAGCAGAAGACCAGACCTCCTTCCCTGGCACTGGGAGTGCTGCAGGAGAAGATTGAAAGGTTTACCCGACTATAGGCTGACAGTGTCTACAGATCACATTTTTTGGCAGCAAGTAACACTGACAGAAGTGGCTCTTGGGCAATGCAAGCAGCCAGTAACATATGATTTAGGAGGAAAATGGCAAAAGTAGCAGAATAAGGAGGATTGTGTGTGATAAGCCCAGTGTGTGCTCTCACCCAGCAGCATCTGGAGAGGATTTTCTCCAGCAGGCAGGGAAGAACTCGATTACATCCAGTTAACTGTGCTCTAAACTGATTATGCATGTGCCAGGCTAATGGATTACATTAGCAAGAGGAAAAATAACATCCAATCAATCTCAATTTACTGCAGACCACACCAAGGCCTGAGAGAAGAGAAACCATTCTGTGAACTGCCCCCACTCCCGCTGCATCCCTTCAGCTATCAGAGGAGCCATGGCCTTGCAGCTGCTCCGAGGACTGGAGAGCTGTGCTGGAGCTTGTCTGATCCGTGCCTGATTCAGAGAGGCAAACCCTGATTCCTGCTGTGCTGGAGCAATCCAGCCCTCCAACTGTCCTCTGCTTCAGGATTTATCCAGCCATAGCAGAAGGCCAGTATATGGAGCATCCATTACTCTGACTCAGGTGGTGTTTCACTGATGCTGTGTCAAAGGCAACACAGGGCTGTAGCAGCCTCTCTGCCCAGCCCTCTCATGAAACTGAAAACTTCCTCTCCACCTGCCTGAGGAAAACATTACAGGAATCTTTATTATAAGCACATATGCCTGCCCCCCAAGTTTGGTAGGACTTTTTTCTCCCTTTCCTCTTCTTTTTCTGCCCTCTTCCTTCACCTCAAAGTGAGAGAATTCTAGTGCCCCAATTGCTTCTTCCCTGGAATCCACTGTAGGTGAAGGGTCTGGATAAAGAACTTTTAAACCTTTCCAATGTACATTTAAAAGAACAAGATTATGTATTAAAATGCAAAACAGAGCTTTCAAACAACTCTCTTGTATACTAAACTGACCTCTACAGACAGTGGAAATTCAATTCCTCAGCTGGGTTTTTAAAATCTCACTGGGACTCTCCTGCCCCCAGTTACCAAGCTGTGTAACTCTCCTGCACACTGGAGAGCAGAGGTGTGTGTGCAGACCTGCCTATTCCTAGAGTTAGACTCTGCTGGGTGAGGCTGGATCCCAGCTCATGATGGAACAGTCACTGGCACAGCAATCCTGGCCTCAAGAGCCAGCTCAGAGAAACACAACCCCCCCGTCTGAGTAGCTACCCACCACCATAAGGAAGGTCCAACAGCAACAAGCAACAGGTCAAGGCAAACCTATGATGCTCATGGTTGTCCTTTTTGTCTCTGCATTTGCTAGAACTGCTCATGACTAGGAAAAAATTCAGGAATTCTGAAATTCAATGTGTCTGCACTGTGACATGGGTGAGCACTGTACAGATCAATGTCAAGACTTAAGTTCCCATGACATAAGGAAAAATTTTCAAAGAAATAATTAAAAAGTACAAGGTACAGTCTGTGTACATACAAAGAAACCTCAGCACATCTGGGGAAAGCAGGAAGAAAAGGATGAGGACAGAACGAATATAAAAATACCTGTGAGGAATGAGCAGACAATGAGCGGGAGAGCACGTGTGAACAGAGGGGATGTGGCTGCTGAGATTTATGGCAATTCGTACCTGATTGTTCATACTAAAGCCATTATGGGATGATTAGAGAAAAAGGTGAAGCTTTAAGTCCAGTGAAAATCAATAGAAACGTCTGGAGCAATTCTGCTGCACGAGTGAAAGGACTATTTACTGTATCCGGAGCTCCTCTTGGGTTACAGCCCACGGGGTTCAGGCCAGCAAGGGGAGGGGGTTGGGGACAAGAAGAATGAGGCAGGAAAGAGAAGATGGTTATAAAGACACCATGGAATGAGGGGAGGTGGGAGGAAAAGTAAAGACAACAAGATGGGAGCGACAGCCCAAGTGCCACTGTGGATGAAAACGTGCAATGACTCCATGTGCACGGCCACGCACACACGTGACGTCTCTTCTGGCCTCCTCCCTTTCCCAGCCTCCAGCAATGCTTTGCTTACAGATCCCAGCACTAACACAGAGTGCAACAGCACAGTGACAGCAGCCCCCTCCATCCCTGCTCCATCCACCCAGTGCCAGGACCAACAAACTCTGACCACAGCGAAAACCTCTGAGTGCCCACGAAGTGACAAGCTCCTTACAGTAAAGAGCCAGCAAACCACTGGCAAATGCTGCCTTGCACAACATTTTCACAAGTGGCTGTTCAGTTTCTGTTCAGACATATCACATCTGCAGTGCTCTGAGACACACAAGCCCCCTCTAAAGCACCATGATGTAGCACCCAGTGGCCTAAGGCTTGGACAACCACAGTCGCTACCAGAACACAGGTTGAAGAGCAGTGCCACCACTGAGACTGGGTCCCAATGGAGAGCTCTGAGTAGCTCATCTCCAAAGGATCACCATACACTGAGGTTCAACATAAATTTTCCTTTGAAAATGAAAAAAGATGAAGCAAAGCCAACCCTTACCTTATAGAGCTTCAGGCTGGCCTCGTGCCTCGAGTTCACGGTGTGCAGACGCAGCTTCTCCAGACTGTTGGTGTAGTAGTCACACGCGTTGCATTTCAGATGGACCGGGTTCCCAATGGCCACGCATTTGAGCCTCCACTCATTGGCTTTGCCCCCCTCCTTGATGTGTGCCACCAGCTGGTATTTCTGCACGTGCTTGTCCGTCTTACAGTGGAGTTGGAAGTTGGCCTTGAGCTGCGTGTTGTAGCGGCAGAGCTTGCACTGGTACGAGTCCCCCATCACCGCCTTCCACTCATCCTCAGGGAGGCTTCGCTCCACATTCATGTGGAGGCCCAACATGTCCAAATTATCTGTAGTGAACTTGTTGCACACAGCACACTGGAAGAGTTTCAGTGATGGGTCGTTTGTTTGTGTGAAACTCTCACCCAAGTTCATGAGCTCCTCAGACACCAGCTGTCCACCACCTAACCGCATGTCCAGCGGGATCTCTCCACCCACTGCACAAAGAAGAAAAGGAGAGAAGAGGTCAGAAAGGCTGAATTCTCGCCAAAAGAGAAACACAGAGAAGAACATAATCTGCTCCCAGTGTAACCTGTGTACCCACAAACACACAACAAAACCGCATGCAGCTCTCCCTTCACTCACTCCTCTGTGTTGCTGGTCAGTCCCAGAGCTGAAGGAAAGTCATCGCCGTCAACGTGGAAGGCTGGGAAAGGACTGCAACAGCCCCTGATACCCACCCGCTGACGGATATTCCAGTGCATCAAAGGCGGCAAGAAAAATCCTACTGACTTTCAGAGGATGAAGAATTCCATAGCACCACACTGAAAGTCTGCACGGCCTCTTCAAGGACAGCATTAACAGTTTATTCTGTTTTTTCTTGCCTACCTGGAGGAGTAAATGTTACTTCATGCAGTACCAGAGCACAGTCCCTGCCAAGTGAAACAAAGGCCAACAGTCACAAGCCCAGGTGATGGCAGCATCACAGGGAGGTCACCGCACTGCCGTCACAAGTTGGCAACAGTGCAGAATATGGCATGTACAAAAACCACCCGAAAAATGCCACTCCTGCACTGTCAGATCTCACCTCTTGCCTGTGACTTTAAAACGGTGAAGGACCTTCTAAAAACAGTGTTGATAAGGTAAAGACAACAATTAGTAACGAGAAGTGAGAGCACATCAAGGACAGCCAGACAGACGCTGTATTTGTCACACTCTTCAAACCAGAGCCCAAGTCTGCTCACTCAACAGCAACTGAGCACAAGCTCCCACTCACAGCAGAACACCTAGAAGATGCAGAGAGAAAAACTTTCTAATGAGCTTTTATGTGAGAGCACAGTGACCAACCGGGAGCTCTGCTCTACTCGCTCTCCTTTTCCATTTTTAAGACATTTATGCTCCTTCTGCTGATTTTTGGTACTTTACCTTGATTTGATGTCACAGGTCAGCCCAACAATGTTACAAAAGGAACCTCCAAGTCAATAGTTCCTCAATCAATCAAAAGAGATGTTATTTCCTTCACTTTTCGTTTCCTATGTTGCAACTTGTTTGCCAAAGAGGAAACGCTCTTTAAATCACTCTCTCCTGAACTCACCATGTGGGAAAAACCGAAAAGCAGACTTCTGAATTATTCATGTTCTGCTCAAATCCAGTTTTGTACCAAAGTGTGAAAATGGGAAAGTTCTGCTTCACTTCTTGCAAGCTCAGTGTGCGTATCTAAGTTTAAGGGTCAAGCTGGTGTCAAGTGCTTATTGGTATAGGCAGGGCCACCCTCCACAACGCTCAGCATGAGATTTGCAACCACCAAGCGCACAGTTCACAAATCACTCTCCAGGCAGCTCATGGACATCTAAGGCCCTGCCATGTCCTTTAGGACCTTCAGTTAAAATACTCCCAACTTCTCCAACAATCCTGTGCTTCAGTAAGAAGCTCTGAGCTCCGAACGCCTCCAATCCTGTCTCTCACACTGGCAGTAGAGGAACACCAGTTCTTCAGCAGAGGAATACCACCCCTTCCACCAAACTCATCACCCCTCTCAAACCTGCTTATCTTGTCTTCTTAGGGCAACACAGTGTGGAACAAACCAACCCCATGATTGCCTTTGAGAACACCAGTAGCTGATTGGACCCTCTCTCAAAGCCACTCAGTGAACTACTCATATTCCTCACCACAACCAGAAGTCCTCAGGAAATACTGCAAAAAGGATGCTTTCCATGACAAGGAGGAATATTCAATGCACAACAGCAGCAACCCATATCTGCCACTGCATTAGCTCCCTATGAAAGCTCTCGGAAAATGTACTAGGTAAGCCACATGTTTTCCCAAGCTGAGAAACAAACTGCTCTGGGGGAAACACAGATGAGGTCTGGACTGCACAACCTTCATCATCACACAAAGGCAACTAACTCATGGGGCCACAGAACCAGGGAAGGGGTCTGGCACACAGATCCCTATCCGTGCACGAAAGGTTTGGAGCAATGCAAAACACAATCCCTCCCTCACATGTGGACACGATGGAAACCCCTTCAGCCTCACCTAGAGATGGAGCCATTGTTGCCATGGGGTTAGTGGGATCAAGCTGGAACCCCCCCATCATGAACTGTGCATCTGAAGAAGTGCTGTCCATCTTCAAGTTGGGAAGGTTCATGTTCTGTGCCAGGTAGTACTGGTAGAGCTCGGCCTCGGCGGGGGACGGCAGGCTGCCGAGGCCCAGATGCCGGTTGTGTTGGATTTGGGACATATTTTGCTGAAGCAGCATCATATTGTGCATGTGCTTCTCACTGGTCATGTGAATCCGAAGGTTTCTAGCTACGTTGGTCTCATAGTCACACACCTCGCACCGCCACGTAGGTTTGGTTTTTGGTTTGGTGGGGGAGGGGGCCCCACAGGTGCTACCAATGTTGGCGGCCGCGGCGGCCGCGGCTGCTGCAGCGGCCGCTGCCGCCCCCGCGGTGTGGCTGAAGACTTGCTCTCCCCCTCCGTTCTGCAGGTTCTGCATGTTGTTGAGATGCTTGTCGGACTGCATATGAATACTGAGGTTGCCTTTGGTAGTAGTGGAGTAGTTACAGACCTCACAGCGGAAGGGCTTGTAACCACAGGTGTAGCTCTCGCCCCGCGCCAGCCGCGGGTGTGGCTGCCCGCTCTTGCAGTAGACGCAGGAGCCACCCGGCTCGGGATGTTTCTCCTTCATGTGCGCCTCGAGCGTCTGCTGGTACTTGTAGTGCCAATTGCACTTGGGACACTTAAGTGTCTTACACGAGTTGCGAGAATGCATCATAGTCATGTGGCCACCCAGCGACCGCGAGGAGCCCAGGACCGTGTCACACTTTGGGCACTCCACGCCGCTCCCCGAGGGGCACTCCCCACCCCCAAGTTCACAGAGGGGGCCAGCATGCTGGTGATGGGAGATGTAGCTCCCGTCCTCGCCCTCCGCGCTCTCATTTGGTTCTGGTGCTGTGGCATTGTCTTTATTGGCACTTTCATCGATAAAGTCCAGCCTCCTGCTGCCCTCGGCCACGCTGGCTCCGCCGCCCTCATTGTTAAAGCTTAAGTGATTCCTCCTGTTTGCACCATCAAAGACAAAGGAAGAAGTAGAATTAGAACTAGTAGAAGCTGTGCCCCGTGACAGTGTCTGGAGCACGTTAGGCATTAAGGGAGAGTTAGAAATGCTTTGGTTTGAGAGAGCAAGGTCCTTTTTGCTGCTGCTGCTGCCTGCCACAGTCCCAGCATCCTCCTGGGGCCGGTCCTCCAGTTCATCCTCCAACTCACTTGGAAACAGTCCTTTGCAACCCTCATCATCCTCATCTTCTTCCTCTTCCTCCTCCTCCTCTTCTTCCTCCTCCTCCTCCACATCCTCTTCCTCCTCCTCTTCCACCTCCTCAACCGGCTCTGCCTTTTCTGAGAGGCTGTCCTGGTCACCCCCCTCTTGCTTCTCCCCCTCTGCCACCGCGGGGTCCTTCCCCTCCGAGGATTTGGTGGGACTGGAAGCCAGTGGGCCCAGGGGTACTGAGGTAATGGGAGTCTTCAGAGCCGAGCTGGTCAGCCCACCCAGGTTGAGGAGCGCCCCAGGGGCCAGGACGCCCGCTGCCGGTGGCGGCTCTGCTCCACTGGCTGCCCCACCCTGGAGGGGCTGCTCGCCTTCCATGCAAATGCCACTGAATTTACCATAAAAACTGTGTCCAGGGCCTATGAGGTTAGCTGCGGAAACAAGAGGGTGCGGAAAGGTTTTGTTTTTTGGTTCCAGAAAGCTGACAAGGGGTTCCTTGTCTTTGCCTATCCCTTGGATGATAGCGGAGATGTTCTTATTGCTAAGAATTTTCCGCTCCTCCTCACTCAGAGTCATTCGGTGGTCGTGCACGGCATGGGTCACGAACGAGCGGACATACCCAAAGGAGAGCTTGCACAAGAAACACATCAGGATGGGCTTCCTCTTCCCGTAGAGCACAAAGCCATCGAATTTGGACAGGTCCACATTGTTGGGAACATCTTTGGATACGCAGGAGCTTTTGGCAGAACCGTCGCTGTTCAGGTAATCCTTGTTGCTTTTGTGTCGCACATCGAAGACGCGGAAGCTGTGCAGGACGGGGCTGATGCCCGCCAGGGCTGAGGTATTCGGGAAGGCCTGGTCTGAGCCCTCAAACCACTTCCCGAAGGATGAGGCTATGTGGAAGGTGTTGATGATCTGTGGGTAGACAGGAGCGGCGGCGGAGGGCTCTCCCTGTTTGGGCAGAGAGTTTGGGAGCAGTGAGGGGAGAGTCCCGCTGCCGCCGGCACCCCCGCTTTGCACCAGCTGGCTGAGGCTCTCCACGATGTAGGCTGAGCCGTCGGGCTGGTAGACGATCTCGCCGGCCAGGTTCTCCACGTCGCTCTCCTCGTCGCCGTCCTCGCTGCTGTCGCTCCCGCTCTCCCCCCGCGTTGGCGGGGGCGGGCGGGCGCCGGCACAGCGATGCTCCATGTAGCTCTGCAGGCCGGCGAAGGATGCGGCGCACTGCCCGCAGCTCACCTCCTTGCCGGTGGGCTCGGCGCCAGGACCCGCCGCCGCGCCGCTCTCGGCGACGCGCTCGGGGAAGGGGACCCTCAGGCTGTCCGCCGCGGGCTGCTCCATGCTGCCGGCAGGGTCGGGGAGGTGGGCGCTGTTGAGATCAGTCCATTGCTGGTGCTGAGGGATGCTGCACCCATTGTCCTTCCCGGGGATGACGGGCGAGTCACAGCCTTCCATGGCAGGGCCGGCACGGAGCGCTCATTGCACCCGGTACGGCTCGGACCTATGGGCAGGGAGAGAAAGAGAGGGGCAAGTGAGTCAGGGAGGACAGACCGTTCCCAGAGAGACCCCACCACCACAAGGGCTGCTAACCCTGCTCGTCGGGACCAAGGCAGAGTGCGGTGCCCCAAGACAGGCTCCAGGGACAGGCAGCCTGGCCTTGGCGAACACACTGCTGGGAACGAGCAATGGGAACCCAATGGCAGCAGGAAAGCAACAGGCGAAGTGAAGGGGTCTAGAAGGTGGTAAAACCTCCCCGACACCTTTCCCAAAGCAGGGCAGCAGGAAGAATTGTAGGACCTCTACTGCCACCCCCAAAGCCCTGGATCATGAGAAAACAAACAAACCATGAAAAAGCTTCTGACAGAAACAAAAATAAGGGACAACAACAAAACAGTGCTGGGGCTTTAAAACTTGGTACGAGTCATACTTTCTGGCTCCCTAAGCCAGATGCTGGCTTTTTGGTGATTCCTTTCTTTTAGTGGCTTTGGGAGCACAGACCCAGCACTACTATATGTGCACTTCTGTGGGAGACTTCTAGACTCAGAGCAACTCATAGTAATTTTGGAGTAACAGTGGATGGTATCCATAGGAGACTGAACTGCTCTATTCTGGACAGAGTTTAAACAGATATAAAGAGATAAACAAACCAGGAAATTCCAGATCTGACAAGGGTCTGTCTTGGGGAGCGGAAAGTCGTCAGCTCACCACACTCCAGAAAGCTCCTGGAGATCCTGCAAAGGGACAGCCTCTGTGCACAGACAGCTTCCCCTCACCCCTGGAGGAAAACGGCAGCTGCAGGTCCTGGAGGACAAGGGGGAGGAGCACACCCTTCCCACTACCTCCATTCCACCAAATCAACAAGACTGGGGGACTTCGGCCAACTGCAGGGGAGCCAAAGAGCCTGGACTACTGAGCATGGTCAACATCCAGGGCTCCCCGTCCCTGTGACCCCCTTTGCTGCATCTGGCCAATGACTCCAACGCTGCAATCCTCGTGGAGCCCTCTGCGGTTCACACAGAAAGCATGACGAGAACTGAAAACCTGCCAGAGAAGACCTGTGTGGTTGCAAAGCAGGTGACATGCCACAGCAGCACTGAGTGAATATTTGAATTAGTTCAAGGAAAACAAAATGGAGCAACGTTCACAGCATTATCCCTTTTTTTCCCCTGGTTTTGCTATTTCCCAGTTCATTTTCCTTTACTACACGAAGCCATACACACTTCACTTCCACTGACTTCCCTCACATGTTTGCACTGTCCCTTTATACTTTACTTCTGATGAAGCTTGAGGAAAAAGCATTTACAAGTATCCATGAAGGCAAATTAACATTCTCAAAGCTCATGTATAAGGATGCCTACTGAAGGACACAGAGGTACAATGAAGCCACCATCCACAATGTTCCCTGCAGCACATGCAGTCTCACCTTCCCTGGATTCTATGTTGTACACAGTTGTCTCTGCAGTTGCACTGGGAATAAATATGGATTTTATCTGCAATAACAGTAACCTGGCACACTAAGCAAAATAAGAAGGAAGAGCACCTAAATCCTGATGCCAGAAGGCTCCGGCTTCTTAATGAGCCAGTTTTGTTCCCCTGAGCTAAAATACGCCCCAATAGTGTAAGGGCTCCTACTGCACCAGCTCTCTCCCCCAAACAGTAGTCCTTAGCTGGGTGTTTTCCTTAAAGTGATCCCAGGTCCTTCTGCGTTGAGGCAACACGCTCACCTTCCCACAGTCTACTCTCTCCCTCTAACTACTACTTCTGCACTGGCAACTGCAACTCAAATTAAACCAAGACACATTCATTTGGAGGAAAATGAGAAAAATAAAATTCCATAAGCCTAACACTTCTGCCAAGTGAAGTTTTGGGAATATCTACGCAGACTTCAAAACACAATGTGGGACGACAATCCCTCAGCAATGCTGTTAGACAGCTCCTGGGACACAGCCAGGTGAGACACAGCCAGGGCCACTGGGCTCTGCTATGGAGAACTCCTGACTGGCAGGAGATGCCTGACTGACAGCTGGGCCGGAAGGGTTAGCAGGGCTGGAGGGGCGGGAGGGTTAACAGCCTGATTGGAAAATCAATGTAATAAATGCTTGGTAAGTTACAGGAACATGCGGGAAGAGGAGGCCGCGATTGATAAAGGACTGTGGCTTTGATGCTGCACTGGGGACTTGTTTATTGACAGGAAAGCCAATCTCCCTCCCGGCCCAGCCCGGCCAGGCAGACCCACACGCTCCAATTAATTGGTGGGCTTTTCTGCCTTGGCTTGCTTTAACAGCTCTCCTCCACTTACTCCAAGTTAACCAGCTCGGGAGAAGCTGCACCAAAGGAATCTTCTCTCCTCTGCTTTTAGTTGACGTGGAGGAGGAGCCCTTCCAGGGCAGGTGCAAAAATCCAGAGCCAAAATGGCTCAGAACACAGGCTGAGCCCCTGCACAAATGGAAGCTCTTCCTGCCTGTTCAGTCACCACCAGAGTTGTTCCTGAAGGAGACGCTGAGGGAGAATGAAGCATGGAAATATTTGTTTCTATTCACACATGAGCTGCAGGAATCATCTCTCTAAACTGAAAACAGTAATTTCCTTGCTAACGCAAACCAGTCTCTAAGTAGGAGCACAATGCAGTTATTAGTCCGCTATCGTGGGCCCTGCATCCTCCTGCACCTCCGAGCACCCCTAAGTGACCCGTGCCAGACACAGCCAGTCTGGGAGGACAGACGGACAGCAGCGTGCTCCACACCTCCCGCTCACCCCTCCCCACCGCCCTCTCTGCTCTGTTTATCAGCCAGTCAATAAGAAAAGGTAGTTCTTACTTAAGGAGGCAGAAGTCAACTCGTCAGGTCGATCAGCACTCTGTCTGTAAACATGGTTTCCCGTAAAATCAATGAACTCCAGTTACAGAGAACAACCTGAGCGCTGGAGACTCCGCGTGCTCCCACTGCCCCTGCAGCAAGGAAGGGCTCTCCCAGTTCCTTCTCTGGCTTTGTGTCCCACTGCTGCTCCTGCTGCTGTGCCCATCTGAGCCCCTGCCCCTTCCTCGCAGCCCCTCAGAGCCAAGGTGGGTTGGGCTGGGGGAGCACAGGAACCACAGGGCAGGAGTGCTCCGTCGGGCAGCCCAGGGCCGAGCTGCACCTGGAGGGCAGGCACAGGTGCCAACACAGCACCGTGTGCCCCACACTTCCATTCCCACTAATCAGGGCTGGCAGCCACGCTCTGCAGAACACATAGGGAGTCAATCCCCACAGCCCCCCTGCCGTCTCCTTCCAGCCCTTGGCCCCATCTTCACAGGGGCAGATGTGCCATCTTCCAGCAACACTCGCCCCAAGGAGCGGCCGCCACTGAAGCAACACCCCGCACCCTGCGGCAAGCTGGGGGCTCCCGGGCACCCCCAGCCCGTGGCACCAGGCTGCCTCCTCCTCCCCCGGGCATGCCGGCAGTGGCACGGGCGGCAGGGATGCAGCGGGAGGGAGGAGGGGGCTCCTGCTGTTGCCCAGGCTTCCCGAGAATTAAATATGAACAGCCGTGCTGTGTAATTTTAAATTGTTAATTAGCACAGGGTTAATTAGGCAGCCCTTTCACAAGAGGCTGTTTGGCAGCAAACCAAGACTGGAAGCAATGAGGAAGGAGGAAAACAAAAGGAGAAAGAGACAGTGAGAAACTGTTCCCTGGGCTAATGACCCACATGGCACCATGGAAAAAAGGGCACCAAGGACAGTGAGAAGACACAAGCAGACGCATTACACCCATGGCTGTGACCCATCCAATCCCCTGTGAGGTGGCTCTTCCTCCCCCTGGCTGTGGGGAAGTGCTCCAGCCCATTGTCAGCTCGAGGGTGCTGGTGGCTCAGGAAAGATGAAAGGGACAGCGAGGCAGGAGGACAAGGACAGCAGAGGACTAATGGTGGGCTCAGACCTCTGTGCACACCCCTCCTCAGTCTCAACCTGGCCTTCAGCAGCATCTTCAGAAGGACAGAGCCTGGAGAGTGCTGGTGTACAGCTCAGACAAGAAGCTCCCATCTCGGCAAGGCCACTTGATGACACTTGTTCCAGCCTAAAAACTAGGGATGGACATATCAAACGTGAGTGAGCAGGCAACTCAACTTCCTGGTCATAGAAACATAGAATAGCTTGGGAAGGGACCCTGGTGATCCCTGGGACCAGGTATGCTCCAAGCTTCTGAGAGCTGAGGTTGCACAAGGCAGCCCCTATGTCCCTTCGGAGCATCAAAGCTTTTCCTGTCGCCTCCCGCACCTGGCGTGCTACACAGCACTCTGGTAACACTTCGGAAATTGCATATGGAAAGACATGATAAAAATAATTGCCTAGGATCAAGAATTCAAAAATTAAGGAAGAACAGAATGTATGTTGCCAAAGCAACTTTAATTTTGCTCCTTTATGCATATGCATTATGATAGTGCCTGCAATTAGGTGAGCACATGCCGCCTCACTTGGCAAGCGGGACAGTCACAGAAGAGGGTAAAACAAGGTGGCAGGAGCATGTTGCCACTTCATGTGATTTCTGCAGCAGCTGCTATCTCACAAATACATGAAGAATCACCTCCAAGAATAGAAAGATCATTTTAGTTTTCCTCAGCAACATGGGCTGGAGATTCAAGCTGGGTGGCAACACCGAAAGTTTCAGTTCCCAGTTCTGTACAGTGCTTCTATCTTGTAAGCTAAACAGAAGACACAGATCCTAATTCTCTCCTACTCATTAAGGTGCCAGAAAGCTGTAAGATACCAGCCAAAGGGAAGTGTTGAGGATTCTGCAACAGGACTTAAGATATTAGGACAAAATGGTATTTATGAGCCAAAACCTGAGCATAACAGGGAACATGGATGCGCAGTGTTAAGAGTGATTTCTAATTAGGGGTTTCCATCAACATTTTACATCATTGGTGCCTTGGAATTCCTCTTATGCAATTCCAGAAAAAAACCTCTGAAAATACAGATATTTATTTGCCAAGTTCAATATTTTAAAGAAGAAAGTATAAACTAATTTCCCTCTTTCACATACCAAGTCATACCTCGCACTTCTCCCACCAAGACCAAGTTGTGTTTTGGCACATACCTAAGCACAGGGGAATTGCCTCACCAGAAAATGTGGTTTGATGAGTACTCACAGTAGGATATCTGTCTTGCCAAATCCTGAAAAAGCTCTACATCTCACCTGCTTTCTCTTCTGCAGCAAGGCCTTACTAACCAAAAGCCCAGGCTCAGCCCTGACTTCTCCCAGAGTTCTGCTCAGTGCAAGACTGTCTCCAGCTGGATGCATGGTGACGTTCCACACCTTTACACCAGGAGCAGAATTAGCAAGCCAACCCTGCCTGCTGGTGGAAGAAGCATCTAAGCAATGCTGATCCATAGGTTTCGAAGAGTCTCGGGGTTGCAACTCCTCACAAACAGGTCCGTTATCCTAGCAAAGTCAAGAATTCAGAGTCACAGAATCATTTGGGTGGAAAAAGACCCTTAAGATCATTGACTGTTCCCTCAAATGCCACATCTACATGTCTTTTAAATCCCTCTAGGGACTTCACCACTGCCCTGAGCAGATGTGCCAAGTGCCTGATCGCCCTTCTAGTGAAGAAATTTTGCCTCTGTGGAAGCCCCTGCGAACACTGTGAGCTCGCCCTTAATGAGGGATTCTAGCCCATGGATCCCGAAGGGCCTGAGGTCCCAGAAGGGGATGAGGCAGCACACAATGGTCTGCAGAAAGAAAAGATCCATCAGGCACCTCAGAAGGACAGGACAGTCCTCCCCCAGCACTGCGCACGCTCGCCGGAGCGACAGGCCTGCGAGGGCTGACACAGGGCTCACATCCACGGGCACAGCCAGGCCCTCAGATCTCCCCGGCATCATTAGCATAAACAGCTTTTCAAGCAGCAGGAAGCAAAGGAAACGCTGAACAAAACAGGGCTGAAAGCTGCAGGGCTCAAGCACTTGGTATGAAACGGAGAGAAAGGGGCTCCTTGAAAAGGTGATCCTTCCACATTATCCACATTTTCCCTCTTTCCTTCACACCAGCTACAAGTCAGGCAGCTTTTCAGAAAGCATTTTGTTATGAACTATTCTTCCAAGTTTGCTGATCCCTTTGAGCCAGCTACTGCACTACACATGAAAATATTTATCTAATCCTCAGCCCACTGCAGAGCGATCCCAAGGAGGGCCAGAAGGCTTTCCATGAGCAGCTGGGGACAAGAGCGTTTATTCTTCCAGGGAAGAATGCTCAGAGAGCATCTTGCAGCAAAGGTAAACTGGCTTCAGTTGAGTTTCTCTCCACAGGACAAAACAAAGCACTCGATTAGCTCATATGGGATGAGGTGTTCACACGCTCCCAGGGCACGAAGCTTGTTCTCAGGTCCTGCAGGAACCTCTCCTCTTGCACAGATACCACAGAAGTTCCAGGTTTTGTTTTGAAACGTCACACATCCCACGATTCTGCTCTTGTGCAATTCACCCCCTTTGCTCCAAACTCCCAACATTTCTTGTCAAACACTGTTCCCAGCCCATGCTGCATAAATATCTACATTTGCATCTGGTTTGCATTTTGAGTGCACTCTCACTGACCCAACTCCAAAACCGACCAAAGAGCTGTCGAGGACAAACTGCCTCGCTCCGTCACACACAGCTCACAGTCCCCCCAGTCCCCAGTGCCTTGGGAAGAGGGCCACGCTGTCTCGCCTTTTTGCTGTAAGGCTGCAGCTTGCCCTGTCCCCACAGTGCCCACAGCTCTCTTTGGGGCCCCATGTCCCTCCACAGAGGGCAGGTACGCCCACAAGACCTCGCACCGAGTAACCTCTACCCCCACCAAATGCCTGGAGATGCTTGGGAAGGGAGAAGCACTGAATTGCTGAGTTTCCAGCCCTGCCACACGACTTCAGGAGCAGACACAGCCAACCCTCAGTGGCCCGGCTGGAAAAGCTGCTGCTCTGCTGCCAGGGTGTGCTCCACAGTGATGCTCCACACACGCAGGCTTGCACGCCTCAGGCAGAAATCCTGCCAATGCTCCTTCCTCCTACGGATTTACCCAAACGTGCGCTCCAGACTAGTGTCAAGGGCCAAGCTGAGGGTAAGAGTTAGACTCATAAGTCATGCGGATCTCTTCTGCCAGGGCTCGGATCCAGTCCTTGTTAGGAAGCAGAGTTGCTGCCGCATTCTGATCTCAGTTGTTCCTTCCCACCCTTTGGGAAAACCGACGTTTTGGATCGGGACAGCAAGCTCAGAGGCATTAGGTCATTCTGTAACCATTCCACTGGCCTCTCAGACAAACACTGCAGCGGATACGTCAGCTCCGGACTACACACTGGCGTTGCACAGTCCCATCACAAAGGTCACCAGGACATCTGTTCACATCAGCCATTCATGTTTCAGTACGGAGTAAACACTGGATACAGTCATGTCACTGGAAGATAACCTAAAGAACCTTAAAACAGGTAAAGGAACCTGCTGGTATGTCTGGGAAACTGCCCCATTTAGAATCTTTTAGGGCAACATTTTGCAGATCCAAGCGTTCCTGTGCTCCTATAAACAGCATCTGCACATTCATATGCTCCCAAAACAACACCCTGTTCCAGACTTCATATACAGCCTAAGCATTTTCTTTATCTGGCCAAAATAAACCCTCCTGATTGCAGCAACCATCAGGAGTCAACACCTATGCATCACTTGATGGCTCAAAGTCTCAAGTTCATGCTCTCCGTGTGCACAGCATGCAGCCGTTCCATCAGCTGCTACATCCCTGGTGCACTTCGGAACAAACACCTGTGAACCATTTAACCACCTCAGAGGGGCAGCTGACACGGGTCCAGGTAAATGGGTTTCCAAAGGAAGCACCTGGTGGCTGCACAGGGACTCAGGGGGCAGCCCACTGCGAGGGACACAGGCACCGGGAGGGCCGAGGAAGGAAGTCACTCCGCGCACGTCTCCAGACCTCCAGGACTGAAAGTGTTACTCGACTGCTTGGCCTCTTGCTAATTGTGGGTTTTATTTTTATTTCCTATTACCCTCTTGCACGCCTGATGAGATTATCTTACCGGAACTGACACAGCTGGAGGCTGCAGCCATACATGGAGCCTCTCAGGAGGCAATGCAATTTTATTTCCATTGATCAGAAATCAGCAGGGCAGTAAATGATGGGAAATTCCATTAGGAGAAATACTGGACCGCAAGATCCAACTAGGTATACCCAAATTCCAGAAAGTCCCATCCTTCCTCAAAGCCCCATCTGGATGCTAACAGCAAAACATCTTTCCCCCTCCCGAAATGGAGTCAGCTATCAACCTCATACTCCCGAGTGTCACCTGCGCTGCTGGAAGCGGAGGTGATGCTGTCAGAGCACCCCCACGGGCTCACTTAGTCCAGACAGTGCCTCTGGTAGATACAGCAGCACCCAGCTGCCCCAGCTCAGCCTGGCAGCTGCAGTTTCCCAGCATGTGCCCATTCCACAGACTTTGTTCTCACAGGCCAGGCAGGTGTGTGGGGTGCTGGCACGCCAGTGTCTTGACTAGTTCTCAGGCAGTTCCAGCAGAGCCAGGAGAAGCTGAGGGGATGTCCAGTGCATGCTCCCATCCCAGTCCCATCTGGAGTTTGGGGACCCAGCAAAGCATTAGTGTCACTGCAGAGAACAGCCCTCCTTCTCCAAGGGCCCGGGTCTGGGGGCACACGGGGCTCTCAGGGCACACAGGGATCTCAGGAAACCCCTTCTGACAGAGCAACACACCACACAACACTGGCACAAGCACAAACTCCTCTGAGTCAAAACCGAGAACCACATGGCAATCCTTCTACTTTAAGCCCCCCCATACACAGGATACACACTCAGTTCCTCACTCCTGGATCAAAATCCCACCATCAGGCCCCTGATTCGAAGCCGTTTTGCCCACCCTGCTGTCCCCTGCTGCACACACCTGGGTGGGAGGGGAGCCTGCTGGCAGTGCAGGGGTTAAGGCGAGCCGACCGCAGCGCAGTTGTTAAGGTGATCAATACCACTGAGATACTAAAGCAGCATAAGCCACATTATTGATTGCCAAGCAGATGATAAAACTGTTTATTATGATAATTGCAGGGTGCCTGCAAGATGCTCCTAGTGCTGCCTTGAGCTTTTTACCAAAATAAGACTTGCCAGAGCATCACTTTTCTGTCTGCAGCCCTCCTGACCCCAGTGAGACCCTCCACACACCACTGTGCCCATCCACTGACCCCAAGCCACCTCCACAGTCCAGCTACCATTGGGATGGAGAGGGTCACACTATCAGACGAAGCCCATGAACTATTTATCACACACATACCCCCATATTGGGGTTCCCTTCTAGCCCTTCACTTACCTTCCACTGGAGCATCCATTCCAGGGAAAAGTGAGTTCAAACACCAAAGTCTGTAACTTCAATTCTAGATCCTCCTCCTGGATTAGCTGAAAATTAAACTCAGCTTCCCACTCCAAAACCTTTCCTTCAGTATTTTACTTTTACCTCTACTCTGGATTTTGCACTGTTTCCTACATCCTTTTAACAAGATTTAACATAATTTATCCCTTAAGGACCTAAATTCCTGTGCAATGCATTAAGAATTCTTTCTGAGAAGACTAAACTCGGGATACACTCGGGGTGAGAAATCCATAGGATGTATGTGCACAGAGACCACACCTCAAAACGGGTGACACACGGTGGTTTAACCCCTGCCACCATGTGTCTGCAGGGTGAGCAGTGCATCTGCCTGTCACAGCAAGGCAACACTGATTCTGAAGTCACTTCAAACACCAGAAAGTTTCTCCTGGATTAAACTCAGTAACATGTATCCCCTGGCCTCCAGAAGAGAAGCCAAACAAACTGCCCGATGAGACCTGCTCTGGCAGAAGCATCTACTGCTCCTCCACCAGCAGGAGCAGGAACAGAGGCCAGAACATGCCCAGGCTCCACTGCCACCATAGCCAAGTGACAGCTGAAAATGTGTTCAACAAGGGCTGAAGCTCCAGTTTTCTGTCAGCAGCTCCACGGGTAGTAATTATGGAGTATGGGTCCCATTATCTCCCAGTACAGACAAGGCTCTGACAGCTCCATCTCAGTGTTAACCCCAAGGACTGTACAGTACGGGCTGCAGGCAGCACTCGCTGCCACCCCCACTGCTTTGGCTGGCTGCAACTGAGTCACCTTCTCTAAGTAATCACAGCTGACATTTGCAAAATAAACTTCACACCAGTCTCGGCAGCCTTGCTGTGGGCTGGCCTCAACCTGGACTAGACCACAGGAGGTGCTTCTGGCTAATGCTCTGGGCCCTTCCTCCTCTTAACACCTTGTCTTGTCAGGATCTGAGCAACTTCACTACTCCCTGTTGCCTCCTGCTCATCCCCTGATCCTCGGTGCCTCTGACCCTTCTAAAAGGTGCTACTTCTTCCACAAGCATCATTAGCCAAGGATTCTCAACCCAAGCTTTTCAGGGTGAAAGAACAAAACCTTGCACCTCCTCAACAGCTCCTTCATCCTTCCATCCTAAACCAACCCCTCCTTTCTCAGCTGCTCTTTTCTGTGCACACCTGTACCACAGGAGACAGTGAGGACAGCTCACCAGCTCCCTCACAGAGCAGTCAGAAGGTTAACGATGGAATTGACAACACAATCAAACCCAGAACTCTGATGAGCTAACGTGTCATGTCACACACTTGCTCCCTTACAGGCTGGAGATCTGGACACAGGCTTCTAAAACTTGTCCCCTCTCAGCCCAAACACTGGTGATGGGTTGCAGAACCTGTCTCAGACATCCTGGAGAGTTGGGGGTGTTCTTTCAAACTCTCACCAGTAAATCCAACTATAAATAAAACAATCCTTTCATAGTAAAATCTAGACAAGGGAGAAGACCTCCCTCCCTGTCACCCTTTGAATGAGCCAACTTTCACCAGAATTTAATTCCCCCCCTCCCCTCCCCTGTTCTGGAACAGTATTAAAAAAAAATAAAATTAGTGTCTTAAAACAACCTTGTTCTACTCCTCTATACAATGGGAGCAAATAGGGAACATTGCAACAGCGGTCAAAGCACCCCAAGAGCTCAAGTCAACGAGGGACAAGTAACAAATTTGAGGCTGTAAATTCTTCAGTCACCTACAGAAAGCTACACAGAATCCTGGAATGGTTCACGTTGGAAAGGACCTTAGAGCTCATGCTTTCCACACCTCTGCAAGAGGCAGGGACACCTCCCACCAGCCCAGGGTGCTCCAAGCCCCATCCAACCTGGGCTGGGATGCTTCCCAGGGACGGGGCAGCCCCAGCTGCTCTGGGTACCCGTGCCACGGCTACGTCTTTCAGACATCCACACACCCTCACCAAGCCCTGGAAAGGACACTCCTTACAGTCAGCAACACCAAGCAACAGCAGAGACGGATCAGTCTCTGAAACCCAAACAAAAATGCCAACACAGCAGCCAAAAAGGGTCGGTGGAGTTTCAAGTGGCCAGCAGCAGCCTCGCCCAGGGCTGTGGCAGTGCCAGCCTCAGCTCCCCCCTCCACCTCTGCACAGAGAGGCAGCAGGTGCTCCGGGGCACCGCTGGGTGCAAGGCTGCACTGCACCTCTGCTTTACCCAGATCGTATCCAGTTGGTAACGAGGCAGGAGCTGATGGCAATCCAGTTCCCTTCCCCAGGCCCCCTGGGCCTGCAGCTCTGGGGACACACAGCACTCTCCTCTTGCAGAGGAGCCAAGGACAGCAGACTGGGGCCCCAGTACCACTTACTTTCCTTGAAAACATCTGTTTTCATTATCACTATTACTTTTAATTAGCACTTTACAGCAGCCCAGAGCCCTCCCAGCTGGAGGAAAGCTCTGCTCCTAAATGAACAATTAAAAGGTGCACTAAGGGAATTTTTTTTCTCGTCCTCAGAACAGTTTTTCAGCAGAGCTCAAAGCCAAACCAGCTGGTTAAAGGAGCTCCCTTGAAGAGGTCTCTCCAGCACGGCTCAAAGCCCGCGGGTCACCCGGGGATCCCATCCCCACGGCGTGAGTGGCCGCTGAACTCGGGAACCTGAGACACTGAACTAATTACTAATGACAGTCTTAACGCCTCTGCCCTCATTGCTCACTGAGCGCCTCCTCTTCCTCACCCAGCCACAATAATTGCCCTGAGGAAAATCAAAGACTTTAATGCCCATCTCACTCATGGAAGGCCCCTGCTCAAGAGTTCAGGCCAAGCACAAGCTGAAAGACAGAGCCCTATTAAACACATAAGAAAACAGAAGTTTTATGAAGCATAATTACTAGAAACATGGACTCCTGATCAAGCACTTCTCTGACATCCAGCAATGAGAAACATCCACAAAAAAGCCCCCAGAGACAGCCTCAGCCATTCCACAGAGAGCAGAAGGACAGCGAGGTGAAGTGTCAGGACAAAAGGGCTGTCCCAAGGCCACTGCTGCTGGCCCAGCAAGTACAGCACCCACAGACTCCAGCCTTTAATGAGGAACGAGGCATGAAACTCCAAAACACTTCAGTCCATTCTGATCAAGACCCCATCTCTCATGCCCCTCAGCACTGACAAGCTGCCCCCACACTCTGGAGTGCCTGGGGAGCCCCCACCCTCAGCACCCCATTCTGCCCAGCACACCTGGAACGGTGACCAAGACCTTCCCCAAACCCTCGTGTCCCACGGGGTCCCACCACAGCCTCCCAGCAGCGCCTGGGTCTGCACTTGGAACACAAGGCTTGTGTTAGAGAGAGCATTCCAGAACCATTCTGGAAATCCAAAAGTCAGCCGAATGGCAACGCTTGAAATAACACCAATGTCATAATTTCCACTCCAATCTGGAATCCTTTAAGTCACCTGGGTTTGTTCCCCTGCACCCCTTCATGTTTTCCTTCCTCCTCATTCCTCACAGCAACATCCCCCTTCCTCTCTCACAGCCCTTTTCTGAGCACCAAGTTAAATCTCATGGCAATGAATTTCATGTAAATGTGGGAAACTTTATTTAATTATTTAACCTTTGTTTACGCCTCCTGCCTTGGAAAATTTACTTAAGTTACCCTGATGGGATACGGTCTGCAGCGTGCAGCCTGCAGTCACGGACACAACACCAGCACCAGAGGACCCCTTGGCTTGTTCTGGAGCCAGGGGAGCCCACAGAGCCAGGCTGGGAGGCCACAGAGCCCGGTCAGGGCAGCAGCACCACATACCTGGAGCAGTCCATGTGCCAGCTCCCAGCCCCTGCCCTCCCACCCACGCCCAGGGCATCTATGTTTGGGAACAGCATTTTTTCTGTCCAGCACTTGCAGTCCAGCAAGGACTGTGAGTCTCTGCTGAGCTCTGCAACAGCTGTCTCTGGAGAAGGGGAAGTGAATGCCTCCAGTGCCCAACGAGCCCAGATACTGATCAGACCACAATGCAACACAGGCGAAAAGGACAAAAAACAATTAATTCTTGGCTCCTTCTTTTGGCTCTGGGCGAGGGAAGGTGCATGGCAGAGTGAGAGGAGACTGGAACAGACGAAGTCTGGGAAGTGCTCCAAGAGCCCCAGGGGCAACGGAGCTGGCTCCCAACCCCACAAACACGGGGCTGCTCTCCAACAGGTGAGGGCTCCCAGGCAGAGGAACAGGGAAAGCCTCTTCAGCAAGATTTATTCTGACTTTTCCATTCCCAGGCCAAATGATGAGAAACTCCTCAGAGAGGGAACAGGGTTGAGCTATCTGATAAATCCATCTCCTGTGACCAGGTCTGAATGCAGGTAGAAAAGAAAGAAAATGATTTAATGACTGATGTGCACACTGGGGTTGGCAACAGAAAGAGCAGGAAGAGAAAGATGAGAAAGATTCTCCACTTGTATATCATAATCCATCTGAACAGGAGCCTTGAAATCCAGTCTTCATTTCCAGAGGCAGCTTCTTTCTTTCTCTTCATCCAAGTTCCAAATAGCAAGATGTGCGAACCTCTTGCCTAAATCACACTCAAGTGCTGGCCTTGCCTGCATGCTCCAGGGACAACACAAGGTCATCATGTGCATATAGTGACCACAGACAACACTCCTGAAGGTGGCAGAAGTCAGACAGGTCACCTTTACTAATGGGAAAAGGTACAAATCTCTCAGTCATAAAACAGTTTGGAACAATGTGCAGTTCTTCCAAGACCTGCAACTTCATTACTGAACACCTATGAAGATGCATTTACTCTTCAACAGTTTACTCAGGAAAACCAAGGACTCACTGGTCCAACGTAACCATGTTCTGCCCACGCCGAGACACGAATTAGCACTTTACCAGAATTTGCACGTTTGATTTTACTACAAAAAATTTTTAAAAGGGCAATATACAGGGCAACATGAGCAGAGGTTTAAGAGAAAATTCAATATCGTAAATACCAAGTGACTTAAAAAGAGCCCAAACAGATGCTTAATGGGTAAGTAGTTCCTTATTTTTTTCTCCAATTCAAACCCCCAAACACAGAGTGATTTTTCTTTCAAAAGCAAAATCCCAACTGAGAAAAGCTAAATTAAGAAGGCCTTTGAAGGTGTGTAGCAGAGACACCATGAAAAGACGGGGGACAAGAAACAGTTTGAGCTGCAGGAAGGTACTGCCCTGCACTGCAATACCCCTTTAGCAGCCAGTGACTCCCAGGGCAGGGGGGGAAAGTGAGGTTCCACCCCATCACCCAGGCTGCCCCCTCAGAACGAGGTCCTCCGTCCTTTCCCCTGCTCGTCTCTACTCAGCCACAAAGAATGAACCCATTTATGCAACAAGTCTCTCAATGACAAACTCCTTCCCCTGACAGCCCTTCTCCACGGGCTGGGAGCAGCAGCAGGCACCCTGCTACTGGCTTCCAGGCAAGGCTTTAATTACCTGGTGAACAAGGATAAGGAGATGTCCCCAAGAAAGTCAGGCTGAAAGGAATCACTACTTGTCCAGCCTGACTGCGTGAGAGGAGGCTGAGAAGTAGTCTGCACACTTCTTCACAGACCTGGACACTCTGTTTACCAGTAAAAAATGGGAAATACATTGTTTTCAAGGCACAGGTTATTACAGTTATGTTCCTGAGCCTTCTGAGCATCAGGCTCCTCCTCAATGCCCTTCCCCTGCTCAGCTGGATTCAGGTCCTTTCTGCTCAGTGACACAGGAGCCAAACTGCAGCAGGAGGAGGTGGTGCTGCAGCCCAGCCAGCTGCAGTGGATCTCCCAGCTCCACAGGGGCATAAAACCAGCCATCGGATCTTCGAAGCCTTCCCAGTCCATGACAGCAGCACTTGGTGGACTACAGAGCCCCACTCTTGCCACAGATAATGCCAGAGCCTTTCCTGGGCTCCCTAAAATCTGCACCTCCATATGCATCCACACGCCCTCTCCCTGATGCTCAGCCCCACCTGCTTCTCGACCCTAACTCTTAAAAGGATGTCATAAGCTGAAGACATTTTACAAATAACATTTCCTTAACTCTGCTGCCTAAATAATTTCCTGATGTGAACCACCCATTGCTGTAGATGATCCTATGGACGACTCTCCATCCTATTTAAAACATCTCTGGGAGTCACAGCAAATGTCGTTATTGAAGATACAGCCGGGAACATGTTGCTCAATTAAAATCCAATTTTAACACACCACAGAAAGTGGGAATGAGATGGAAGATGAAAACTAATCTTGCGTGACTACATCTTTTCCAAGGATTACAGGTCTGGAAAACACATCAGTTTGTGTTTTGATGATGTACACTTTCTGGAAGATACCTGGGCATCTGGTATGGCAGTGAAACAGCCCCTGCTCACCTCGTGCAGGGGCATCTGCCCTTGGACATGCCAGGGCTGTAGGAAGGTCCATGGGTTTGCAGAATGAGAAGGAGCACCACTGGTAGAGCTCTGGCAGCCAGGGAATGGCTGCCCTTGGCAGTGGTCATGTGAGAAGGAGCTCAATGTTCTCAAAGCAGAGCCAGAAACCAGCTCCCTTTTCTACAGAGGGCACATGGCCTCACTGCAGCCTCTGCCCAGCACAAGAAATGGGAGGCTGAAGGCCGTGACCAGCAGTCCTACCCTGCCTGAAAACTCAGGTGACAGCTCCAGCTGTCCTGAGGATGTAAGGGAATTTCCAGGGTGTGACCACACAGTAGCAGTTGCAGTTCCAAACCTCTGCTCTTTTGAAGTCACACACGGAGGCCCTGAAGATTCAACCAAAAACTGGAATTAGAAGATCCCCATGGTCTCCCAGCAGCCTCTTTAGGGAGGGAAATGGTGCGGCTGGCTGTGCTAGTCATGAAATGAGATGAGCTTTCTGGTAGCTGGTTGAGTCAGAGGACAACCCTTGGGGCAGTCCTGAATCTAAGAGCCTCCGATGAGGAAGAAGCTGATGCCTCACGGACTGTCAGATCACTGGTGCTGGGGTCCAAGATGACAGTGACTGATTCTCTTTTTAATCATAAGCTGCAGTTCCCAGAATGACCCGTCACAGCCACGGCTCAGACTGCAGATCAAGCACTGCTGGCGCTGGGAGCTCCTTACACCGAGGACCTGGTGCCCGTCAGACGCTGGCACGTGGGTGCTGGGAGGGACACGGGGAGCAGCATCCAGCTTGCACAGATCACAGCAGGCCAGGCACAAGGAAACTGCTCAGTAACCACATTGGAACGATGCACGGCGGAAGGCACCAGAACTCATCATGGGACAACCATTCCTGACCCTGCACACCAGAATCACAGACCACAATTGCAACAAAATTTGAGTCAAACAGTAACAGAAAGTGAAAGAAAGGTAACAGAAAGACCAGGACAAACTGTCAGCACTGCAAGGCCTCAGCTGGAGCCACATGTAGGACTGTGACCATATGACCATGCTACAGAGAACACCTGAGCCTCGCAGGGGGAGCGAGAGCCGGGGCAGAGGCTCTGCAGTACCAAAGGGCTCCAGTGTCAGGCAGCTGCCACATGCCACACCACAGCACCTATGTACTCATCTGAGATGCAGGTCTAACACAGGAGCATCTCTCCACGTGCTCAAAGTTGAGCTTCTGGGAGGCAAACCCAGCAGCCCTCATGCAAGCCTCAGGCCTTGCTAACTCCAGGCACAGTAGTGGTTCATTGGTTTACAAGTTAACTTGTCTACTCTTCCCGTTTATTTCTTTTGCAGGAAGATAAGCCAACAGGCCACAGTGACTATGCTGTTTATTATGCAACTGTTTGTCAGTTAATATTTGTGTTCCAGCAAGGCAAGGACCAGATAAGTGATGTCTCAGAGCTGCCTTCCCTGCTGAAAACGTGCCGAGGGGCTGCCAGGGCATCGTGCCGAGCAGGTCACGATGCGGCTGCGGTGCCCGTGCAACTCTGCTGGGCTGCCCCACCTGCTGCACATACACTCCCTGCTCACACCAGCACCTGCCTCCACACGCTCCCCTACAGCTACAGAGCAGCACGAGGGAGTGCAAGCTTTCTAAATTTAGCCCTGCTTCTCCCTGCTCCAACCTCTCCTTCCACAGTACAGGATAATGGTGGCAATCTCTGCTGGCAGCAAGCAAAACTGAAAAGATTAAACTGCTACATCTCTGTAAAAGTGCTCCAATAATTAAGAGGAGCAACTGGTGAACAAGATTAGCAACAGACTAGAACAAATTAGAATAAGCAATAGGGACCTCTACAAAAGCACACACTGAGGTGTCACACCTGCCAACCCAGCAACGGGGCATCCCAAGGTGCCCCATCCACCATCCCAGCTATCTGGCATCCCAACAGATGTACCTGCTGCTTCACCCTCTGCTGAGGTTCAAGAGGCACTGGATGCTGACAAGTCCTCTTCCTTCTGCTCCCCTCCATCATGTCCTACTGCTGCCCTGCTTTATACTCTCACCAAATCTACTTTTGCATGGATTTTTGCCACAGTTTTTTGAAGTGTCTGAAGGAAGCCAGTATCGCCAAAATGTGGAGTGATTGGGTCCCCAGAGGTCTCCACGTGGGCTCCTGGCCACACCACGTCCCAGCTCTGGCTACAGTCACCACACACAGCAGTGAGTTCCAGAAAAGGCACCTGCTGCTTGTTCTGGCTCTGGCCTGCAAACAGGAACCCCTGCCTTGGGACAAGGGGTGGGCAGGGCAGGGAGACAGGCACGCCGTGTCCAGAGCTCTGTGGAAGGGAAGGCCCATTCACAACCACGGCAGGCTGATCCCCGATTAGCCCCTAGCAAAGCCACACGATCCACCTTGCACCAGGACACAGGTCACCTGCACAGCCCCCGGGGAGACACGGGGCACCCACAGCCCTCACCCGCCCAGCTCCCGACTGAGCCTTGCCCTGGCAGGTGCCTGCAGACACTGCAGGATGTCCCCACTGTGTGGCCCTGCTCCTCTAGAGAGCTGCACAACAGTCCAACACCAACTTGCTTTGGGCTCGCTCCCTCCTCTCCCCACACCCTGCAAAGCCACGACCCTGCACAGTGGCTACACAACCTGCCAGCATGAAGCAATGCAGGTATTTGAAACACGACCTGGAAGATGACCTAAATTCTACTTCTGCAAAACGAAGAGTTGCTCCAAGCGCCTCCCTCGTGCATCACACTAGCTTTGTTTCCTTTTCAATTTAGGACGCAGGTTTTCTATCCCTCCCAGAAGGTTCAGGCACACGAGGAAACCACAAAGGGAACAGTGACCAAAAAGCAATGCAACAGCTAACAGAGAATGTGTAAAATTGTTTGCCAGGCAATGCTCTGAAACAGCAAGAGCTACACTTAAAAGCCTGAGGGAGTTTTACTGCCCCAGCACAGAAGACCTGAGAAGACCATCCACGTGGGTCTTTAACTCTTCAGGGCTCCCGTGTAACTGCAGCACCAGCACTGGATGGTGCTTGCTGAGCACATCACCAGGACACAGGTTCCCCACGTTCTGATTCCCATCTCGTTCCAGTACTCCAGTTCTGTTCAGATCCCATCCTCACTCCTCCATGACCTAGTTCCTGTTTTAGGGAGTTCAGTCTCAAAGAAATACCCTGGATGTTATTCCTCTCAAAAGTACTTGGCATCAGATCATCTTAAGTTTTTCTTAAAAGGTGTATGTGGGTGCCAGAAGGGCCATTGGGCTCAGGAAAACAGAAAAGCAGGACAGAAGGAATCCAGCTGCTTCAGCCGAGAGGCCCCAGGAGCTTCAGGCTGTCAGGGAGGACCAAAGCACCCCCATCCCCTCTTCTCCACTGAATATACACATAAAGCTAATCCCACGAGACCAGCTCTCTGGAGTGCAGCTTTCCCACCTGCCCACCCCAGAACCCCAGGGGCAGGCAGCAGTCCCCCCGGGGCAGGGGGTGCGTCTGAAGGCGCCTCAGCACCATCACACCTGCAGCTCTGAGGCCGAGGGGCGAGCCCAGCAGTGGCTTAGCAGAAGCTGCACCTCTGGGAATGGATTCGATGTCAAGTGTCAGCACGTAAATTGCTATTGGCTTCTCAATAAGCAGCAGCAGTGAGCTAAGTGTTTCCCTGTGTCGTGCAGGCTCTCTCCAACTCAATACAGCAGTATTGACAGCACAATCACAGGGTAATCCAGGCTCCACTAATATCTCAGCACTTCCTCATTGAAAATACACTTTCCACTTGGACACCATCCCATTAGCACAGGCTCCATCACCAGTGTCCCACTTACCCACCAGGACACACCACAGCGTGGCCCCCAGTGCTCTCCAGGGCACAGCCCAGGGCACCACAGAAAAGGGCTCTTTGCCATGAGAAATAACCAACCAAAAAAATGAAAGCTAATCACAAAGTCTATGGCTCAAGTCTCTGTAGGTTCTGAAAAAAATTGGTATTTCCTTGCTAGACAAGAGAAGTTCATTCAGGGAATTAACTCTGTTCTTGCCCTGACCCTCTGCCCATCATCGCTCCTCACTATCTTATCTCTGAACTGTGACTGTGGGTTCCTCCAGATAGCAGCTTTTCCTTTCATTCATGGAATGCCAGAGACCTGCATCTGGCATCTAAACAAAAAGAACACTTGCAGCCTATTCCCTGTTCTAGGTCATGGATGCTCTGGAGGATCCTTAACACTCTGATATATAGAGAAGAGGGAGGTTTACTCATTTGCAGATACCTCATGTTACCAATCACTTGAACACCAGATAAGAAAGTGAAAAGTGATAGAAAAACTGTTGGAGATCGGTGAGTCTCTTCAGGCTGGACCGAGCACCGGGTCTGCTCCCAGGGCCAGTCCCTGCAGAGCCCACTGGAGCCACCCACACCAGCAGTGCCAGGGTCACCCACAACTCCCAGTGCTGTGTTTATCCAACCAAGGCACGTGGCTCCACACTCCCCACATTCAGAAGCTGCATTCATGTGGAAAGCTGGTGCCTCACCACACACAGCAGAGAAACAGGCCTGCAGAATGGGCTGATCCACACAGTTCAGCTTTAATCTATTTTGGTAACAACATCAAACCCACGAGGGCAGACGCGTCGAGGTGGGCAGCACATACCACACGCCCAAGGCCTCCTGCTGCCCCACACAACTATGATTTCACTGCCATCGCTGCCGTAGGAAACCAGTTAATCTCAAGGATGCCTTTCACAATCACATCCCGAGGCTGCCGGCACAGCGCCAGACCTTTAACCAAGGTGCCCGACTCCTGTCGTGTGCTCCCACTGACACGGAGCATCCTCCACCTCACAGGAGCACGGCAGCACGAGCAGGAGAGCAGCCGAGCCCCGGCATGGGGAGCCCCGGCAGAGGCAGCACAGCCCTGCCACTCCCAGCCATGCCCCACAGAGCATCCAGCACCAGTGCTGGGGCAGCAGCCCCTGCCACGGCTGTGCCAGCACCACAGGCAGCCCCTGCCATGGCCATGGCAGCACCGCAGCCTTCGGGGGCACATGCGGGAGGTGACCTGGTCTGGACGCAGATGAGGAGCAGGCTCCTGGTTAGGAAGAGTTAACACTGCTTCAGCCTGCAATCTGATAAATGGTCTGCAGAAAGCAGGTTCTCTCACTTTGAGATATGATGTCACTAACCTTTATTGATCCACAATCAGAGAACTTTGCTTATCTCTCTCCTGTGATATGCTGCCCTCCTGTACTCAACTAGTGTTTAATACACTGCTGGGCATCTGGCACTCTCTACAGCTCCCACCACACCTCTGCTTGCCCACTGGGGACAATGTCTTACAGGTTGCATCGGGAAGTTACAGCCCAGCTAACTCCACGGATAAGACCCAAGCATGTGCCCCCCTCCCACCCCACTGCATCCACTGGGAACCTGTGTTCCAGAGAGGATTATACACCTATACTGGAACACCTAGTGAGAAGAGGGGCCAGCAGCAGAGATGTGGTCCAACATGGTCTTACACCAGCACTCTGAACCCGAGGTGAGCACAGGCCATCTGAAGGTACTGATCATGTCAAGTGTTTGTCTTTACACAACTTTTACTATCAATACTTTACTCTTAGCCTCAACTTCCTTTTTAGTATCTGAGGTGAAACACGAAGTTAGCTGACTAATACAGGAACTATCAATGAGCCACTTGCTCTGACATGGTACCAAAGCATTTGCCGCAGACTGTATGTCCCAAATGCGGTGGGGTTTGTTTCCAACACACTAGTGGTGCCGGAAAACTGCTGAACAGCCAAGTAGCAAATTCTGTACCTAAAACAATTATCTCAGCCTTGCACAGAGATGAGTGGAAAGAAACTTCACAGCTTCTCACTGCTGGCAGGTAACCCCACACATTCTTTTTCTGCTAGATAACACCCAAAGGAGTTGCCCACAAACTTGCCTTACACCACCACAACTGCAGTGACACGCGCTCACACGGCAAGGCAGCCCTCACTCCTGAAACCAGGAGCCCATAGGCTCAAAAGCACACTGGAGGTACTGGAGAACTGGAGTAAAACACTTCAAGGCTTGCTCTGAAGGTTACATGAATCTTTCTGTTTCAAGAGGGAATTGGTTTTGTAAAGCTTTGGAAAAGAGAGAGCGCTAAGTTTTCCAACACATAGATAATAATAGCCGTGACCTATTTTACTCATTATCCATAAAAAACTCCACATTCCTGTGTCACTACAGGCCAAGTTTTAGGGTAGGAGTTATGTTTTCCCTCTGTTACCTACAGGGGATGAAGCACAGGTACAGGGTCCCTAGAGCAAGATCCTAAGGAGAGCCATCATGGTCTCAGCAACATCCTGGTACAGAGTCCCCTTCTAGTCTGTGCTTCCATGCCTCTGTAAATACACTGCTCTGCAGACAGGTCAGAGGAGAAAACTGGGAAGAATTTGTTCACTTTGCAGAGGTCAAATTACTATATGTTACTGTTCTGATCCAGTCTAGTGATCCTTAAAGTCTCAGACATGCACTGAACTCTCTTTTTTTAATTAAAGGTCTTTTGAACCACGTGATTCCTAAAATAGTAAATTACAGCCTTCTTCAATTTGTGGAAAATTAGGAACACTGAATTACCAACCTTGGCAGAGAGCACAAAAATCCCAAAGCTAGATTTTCTGCAAGTCAAGAGACATCTGAATTACAGGTTTTTGACGGTGACCCCTTAATATTCCTGCTCAGTCATTAAGTACATGTACTGAGCACTCAGTATTTCAGGATGCAGAGAAGAAGAAACACAAGGGCCAGTAGCTGAGTCGCCTTCATCTCTGACAGATGGAGAGAAATAGTCACTGACCCACCAGAAACAGCATCAGCTGGTCCCAGTGCTCAGAGCACACCTGGGCAGACCCAGAGATGCTGCCAATGAACGGGTTTCATCCCAGTGCTGCTGTTCCCTGTTGAGTGCTGTGCAATATTTATGATGGAAGTCACCTCGGGTGACTCCCTGCTCCAGAGAGCTGCAGGCAGCAGCTCCAGCCCTGTCCAACAGAAATGGGTGAAAAAGCTGAATCCCTGTTCCATTACCTGCTCCAGCTAAAAGGAGCAAGGAAGTATCTGCCATCCACAAAGTTTCACAAACCCTTTATCCAGCTCTGGACTGTGGGACTCTGAACTGTGTCTAGGAGGGAGCAAAAAGCCCCAAGGAAACCCTGAAAACTTATTTAGAAACAGTAGAGAAGCCTTGTTCCAACCTGCCCCTGCCTCGGGCATCAGCATCACCAGGTGTGAACAGGATTCAAACATCTCAATAAAGCAAGGATTGAGTCACCCTTTTTAACACCATCTTTTCAGAACATCTGGTCCACACAGGATTTCCCTCAGCTCTCCCACTGCCACCTCATCTCTTCTAACTAGGGGAGACAATCTGGTACCTGTGCAGCTGCTCCCCTTTATCTGCCCACTGCTGCCAGCACTGTACCGGGAGCTACTAGGAATCTGAAGACATCACTGGCCTGTTCAGCTGCTTGGATGTTTCCTCCACAAAAAAGCTTTCGGTGTAAATATATCCTGCTGCAGCTCAGCATCTCCACTCCATTACAGACAAATCATGAGACTCAGCAATTCCCTGCCAAAACAGCAGACTTGGAATAGTTACAACTTTTAATGCACATCCTATATGATAACTTCACAACATCAGGGAAAATGCAGCTCAATGCAGCCAGCAGGGAGGTGGCCAGATAAAGAACTTCACTGCTGGGAGACGTAACTTTTAGACATAAGCATGTTCCAGGTCAATCTGGAGGAGCAGTCTCAGACCAGTCTCAGCTACTAACTCCTACCAAGATATTTCTGGAAACTGAATCTGTCTCACAGCAAGCACTGCCCGACGCCTGGCAGAAGAGATGCCACTGCCCAGAGTGCTCTGCACAAGCTTAGGATAAAAAAGTGGTAATACTGTAGGTCCATCTTCCACTTGGCAGCACTTTTATAAGACAAGGACCTTCACTCCACTGGATTTAACCTAAGGAAAATCGTGGTTTAAAATCTCTTCACCATGGGATTGCTCTGCTCCAGCTACAGACCACTCTGGATGTGAATTCCCAGAAACATCCCTACTGCCAGTCCTGCAAATTCAGCAACATGGGCAGTTTTACCCCAGTAAACGCCCAAACTGGACCAAAGGTGCCAAGAGAATCCCCCAACTGAGCACATTGCTCTGCTCAGGGACCCCAGCTGAGCACCCCACTCCACCCAGGGCGACTCGGTGGGGCTGAGCCACCAGGGAGGGGAAGGCGGTTGCTGCTTCTCCTTATTTAAAAGGTGCTGCTGGAGGTAGAAACACATGAAAGTCCATGTAGGACAAGGGAAGGAATTATCCCTCCCATTGATTTTCGCTCTGGGGTATTAGAAAGAACACAGCATTTATCTGGAGATTTCTTTCCAAAGCTAACTATGGACTTTCAAACGTAAATGAGACTTGAAAGGGGCTTATCGGGTGAGAATCCACTGAAACCTCACCAGGACGTGGGAGCCCTGCAGGAGCTCTCTGATCCATGGCCCCTTTCCAAGTCCAGCAGCCGAGGAGCAGAGCCCAGGGCAGGCAGCAGAGAAGGAGCTGCAGGGCAGTGGGGTTCCCTGCATCCCCCTCTTCCAGCAAGCATCCCTTCTGCAGGGCCACAACCCTGACAGCACTGGTCACTCCATGCCAGGGAAGGCAGAGGGCTGGGGCAGCGTCCTGGCTCCGGCTGGACACAGCCCAGGGACACGGGCTCGCTGCCCCTCCGAACTGTCTCCATCCCCAGCACCCAGGTGTGCGCCCGGGAGCCGCAGCGGGATCAGCCCTGACCTTCTGCAGCACTCCCTACAGATCCCCATCCCACTGCCACCCCAAAGGCCTTTCCTGAGCCCCCCCTGCCTCTCACAGGCACCGGCTGCCACAGCCCAGCGCGCTGGGAGAAACCTCAGCAGCCTCGTCTCCCGTCGCTGTCTTTCCCAGGTAGCTGGGAGGGTGTAATTGGTGAGGCAGGAGATTAGAAATATCGGCAGCCTCTAAGTAAGACTTTAATTTACTAGCAGATCAATAGCGCTGGGGTTATATTGGCAAAGTGTCTACAACTCTATTGACTCACGCAATTCCTCTTATCAATTTATCAGAAATCTGGAAGCCAGAAGATATTGTTTGAAGAAAAAAGGCAGCAGGAGTTTGAACACTTAGCATGGGCTGCCCAATCAGGTGCTCAGCACTAAGCGTTTTACAGTAGATGTATCTGCCGCAAAGGAGGCCAATATGATATGATTAAGAGCTAACTTGCTTCCTCACGTGCCACGCAGCCTTTTCAAGCTGCTTCTCACCTCAGACCTTTGCACTGAGGCTGCCCCTAGGGCAGACACAGTTGCACCAGCCCAAATGCAACAAGAAAAATCCGTATTTCACGCTGTAAGATCCTGAATTCAGCCTCTCCTGCCTGGACCCTACCAAGGCTGACCTGGATTTCCTGGAAAATCTCAGCTTTATGGAGTTAAAAGCCCAGTGAAGCACTGGGAATCTGCTCAAAAGGATTGCCAAAGAATCCCCATTTCTGCACTTACTCAGAAAAATTCGGTGCAGCAGCAGGACAGGTGTGCAGTGCCACATCTCTTTGCCTTGCAGGGTATGGAATGAAAGAGTAGAGTAAGAGCAGGCAAAAAATACACCTCCCAGGTCTAAAATCCAGTGGTGACAAACACTGTCAGGTACTAGAAGAGCTTTTTCAACTCAGAGGGGCATTGGAGCAGGAAACCGAAACAGAACACTCCAGACCTTTTCCCATTTACTAGCCCTCAGATGACAGCAGAAAGCTGCAGCGACTGGGGCTCCAGGATCTGGAAAAGCCTCCTGACCAGCAAGCTGCTGCTCCTGGCAGCTTTCCTTCACAGGATACCAACGGGTACATCTCCTCTTCCAGCTGGATGCAATGCTGCACAAGTTACCGCTCCACCTCCACTTCACTCCTCCACCATCATGCAACAGGGCACCAAGGCTCCAAATAGGAGCAGGGTGGTAACAAGCATCAACCCAGGGGCAAAGGGTCCAGCTGGGACTTGCCAGTCCCTGGCCTCAGGCTGGCAGGCTGTCACCTCTGCCACTGAGAAGCCACATCCCTGCCTTCCACGGGAAAAACAAAGGCTTAAACATGAAAGCGAAGTTCTGGCTCGGTAGCTGTAGAAAAGCCTTTGCTGGAGGGCACACAGACAGAGTGGGACAGGCAAAACGGCCCAGGCTGCTGACACTGGCCGGGAGCCTCAGCCACGGCACCACTGCAGCCCAGCGGTGCCCAGGGTCTCCTGCTGCTGAGCCCACCTGCCCCAGGGCACACAGGTAACCCACCCAGCACCTGCAGGGCCCACAGAAAACCAGATGGAACGAAAGATCAAAGTGAGCGAAGTTCTCATGCCCAACCAAGGACGTGAAGACACGTTCCCAGGAGGGGAAGAAATGCCTGCCTTACCCTCCACCAAAGCAAAAAGGCAACTCCCAGTTGATGTCAAAGGCCAGAAATTCCCACTCCATCCTTGTCATGTGCAGGTCATCAGACGGGCCCTTGGAGCCTTTCGTCTGGTGAGAATCATCCATCCCATTGCATCTGATGTGCTCAATTCCAACATTAGAAAGCAAACACTGGCCATCTCCAAGACGTGGGCTTGGCCTGGTTCTGCTCCTCTGCAAAGCAGCAAATACCAAAGCCAGTGAGCAAACGCTCATCTGGGCACCCACGGCATCCAGCTCGGGTGCCCCGCTCAACCCCTCAACAGGCCGTGTTGTCCTGAGGGCCACAAGGACCTGTGGCCACTTCATACAACTGGGTCAGCACTCGCCAAAGGGGCCCTGGGGCCCTGGCACCCTCGGCACAGGCAGAGGGGATCTGAGGCCCCTGGCACAGGCGGCAGGATGCTGGTGTGGGGCAGCGTGTGGAGCAGGGCAGACCACCGCAATGGGGAGAATAAAGAGCATTTGCTTAAGCTCCAGGAAGCAAGGAGAAAAAACACTAATTAACTCAGCAGCAAGTTGTTAGTATTTGCATATAAATGCAGCCACAAATCATGACAAACAAGGCAGGACAAGGCAGGCCCATTAGCACACAGGGATCCAGCCCCGCTCCTGTGGGTCAGGCTGCCAGCCGCTCCCAGGGGAGTGTGGGCAACCCGCCCTCATCCCCACCAACACCTCCACAACCAGCAGCAACAGAGGACACACGGATAACGTTTCTTTCCATATAAAACAAAGGAACGGGATAAATTCTTCAATCCCACTCACGGGCTGCCAGCGAAAAGCCAAAGCAGAGGCTCCTCACCTGAAGGGGGGCACCGCAGGCTCCCCACCACGGTGGCCACACTGCTCCTCACCTGAAACCAGGGCAGAGTGGGCTCCCTGTGCTGCTGGCCCCAGGGAGGATGCACAGAGTGCCTCGCGTCACAAACAATAAATCACACGCCTGACACAGCAAAAGAAGGTGCCCAAAAGCCCGAAACAGCAAAAATGACCTGAACAGAACAAAACCCAGCTACTGCTGCAATTCAACAAGTTCTCCCTCCCAAAAGCCACTACGGCAAGGGGCTTTAGCACACGGCATTTCACCTGGGAGTGCCTCCTTGCCCTGGCAGAGGCTGCAGGTGTGCTTGGCTCAGCTCTGGCCCTCCCCACATGCTGGCCAGCGCCCGGACAGACTCGGAGCCCCCTGCATTTCCACATGCTGCATTTGGCTAATGAGTCACTTACTGCTAGTGAGGACTATTTTTCCACTTGCAAAAGGCCAAAACCTGCAATTCCACCATTTTGGTGCTCTGCTTGTTTGTATATTCCTCTCCCCCCCGTTTCCCCAGAATGGTATCCCAGGATTTAAAAGAAAACTCCAGCAACTGCCAGTTTACATTAAGGCTTAACCAAAAGAAAAAAAAATCCAATTTCTAATTTTAAACAGGAAACTCTCCCTGGCAAGATCCCAAGAACCCTTCCACAGTGACTTTTATTAAATGCAAGTTTCTCGTCACTGCAGCTCTGAGCACACACTGTCAGCTCAGGCAGAGCGGTGTGTCCTGGCCCTGCCATGAGGTCCAGGGAGCGCTGTGCACGGGGGGAGCAGGCAGTGAGTACACCCAGGCATTGTCAGGACAGTGCTGGAAACCATCCCCTCCACATCCGCAGCCCAAAGCCGGCGGGGCGCGCGGAGCGGCCGCAGGATGACACATCCCAACAGCAGCCAAGGCTGCGCCGACAGGCAGGAGGAACCCAGGAGCCCTCCACAACAGAGAACACACAACCAAACCACTCTGAAAGAGCACTACAACAGAAATACTCCAGACTAGATCGGTCCCCCTAAATGCAAAGTTTCAAAACAGACTTTATCAAAGAAATCACAGCAGCTCTAACAATAACTTCCACTCTCATGTCCTGCACAATTTAGAAACCGTCGTTCTTGTTCTGGCTTTTGACTGTGGTTGCATGAGAAATCACTTCTGCCTGTCCTTACCTGGAAGCCAGTTAAGATCACAGTTTCACTGTGGGGTATGAATTTTTGCTTTATTAATGACTTTATACAGAATAAACCACTAAGAAATCTGTAGAAACAATAAGCATCTGGTGGGTTTATGCAGGAATTGCTCTGTAATGATTAGGAAAAGGAGCACCTGTACAGAGATGCCCCCAAGAGAGCCCTCACTGTTCTGCTGCTTGGACATGGATTGACAGATGGACCTTGCCATGAAGTCTAAACACAAGTGACCCACAAGCACACAAAGAACACCACATACACAGAGCTGAGACCCAGGAGCTCATCCAGCCCCAGCACAACCTGCACCAGGGCAGGGCACAGTGTGTGCCCAGCCACTCTCCCCTCCGCAGGTGGCTGGCACGCTGCCCCTCCGCTGCCACCAGTGACATCCCAGACCTCTACAACTTTGGAGAGAAACAAAAGAGACTCTGTGGGTATGGTAAAAGCAATTGCTTAAATCAGTTTCAAAACCTGCAGCAAATATTTGTTTTAGAACTGCAAAGAGCACTGGTCAGGGGCAGGAGGAGGAGTTGGAGCTACCTGGGGCACATGTGGACCCTTCAGAGAACAGGAGCCAGATCCTTCAGAAACACACTGACCAGCGCTGCTGCAGAGGAACGGGGGAGCAAAGAGATTGCTTGTTTACTTAAGCAGGTGAAACTACAAACAGAAGCCACCCAGGCTGTCAGACACGCCAGGTGCCAGCCCACCGTGCAGAGCACACGGGGCACAGAGCCTGCAGGGCTGGAGCAGGGCCAGGGCAGCGCCCACTCCGCAGCAACTCCCACCCAACTCCCACGCCAGGGCTCCCGAAAAGAGGAGGACACTCAGGAGCCAGGCCACCGTGGGGACCAGCTCATCCTTCCATGGCAGGAGGAGCCCAGCCTCAAGCTAAGCCTATGCCTCAGCCTTAGCTCAGCTTTCTTAGATGGAAGGCTACTCAGGGATACTCTTACATGTAATCATACTGTACTTCTGAAAGGAAAAAAATAGTAATTAAAAAAAAAAAAGATGACTAAAAGCAGTGCCTTGTTCCTCAGCAAACTTATTCCCTACACCAAACCCCAACTCCATGCATGATTTTGGCTGGTGCTGCAGCACAGCAAGGACTCCTCTGCCACTGCTCCTCCAGGAAGGACCCTTGGTCCTGCCTCCCCTCTCCCCTCTGCTCCAGCACAGCCATTTCTGCAGCAACAACCTGTATTACATGATTGTTACAAATTAAAGGGAAGATGACAAAAAAACCTCAGAAACATTTTGAGGAAGCTTTTTGAATTCCCCATCCTTTGGCAGTTTTTCTAACTGCCCCTTTTTCATGCCCCTTCCCTAAACTACTTCCTTGTGCCACTGCCTCAAAGCTCCGTGTCAGCAAAAGGAAAAGGCATCCAGGGCGAGGCTGGTGTCAAACATCAGCCCCTACAGACCCTCCTGCTGTTCCTGCCTGGGCACCGCTGAGCCTCGCCGTGATATACTTGCCAGGAGTCCCCACACACGGGTAAACAACAGGAATGTCTGTGAACACGGCAGCATAAACCTGCTCGTGGACATTCCTGGTTTGGTTTGAAATCCAGACGCTTTGGTGCAGCTCGTAACTGTTTCCAATTCAATTAAGCCGAACTAAAATAAACGCGCCTTGAACTGAAAATAATGTCCATAGGGCATTTTAATGTGCAAGTAAATCCTTTGAAAAAATAATAATAAATCAATGTAAACTTTCCTGAGCAGGAAGGGTGCTGGTAAGCAGAGGGTATTTGTTCTGAAAACCTTTGAAAGAGTCCGAATGAGGAGCTGAGCGCAGCTTTCACCAGACACTTCATGGAGCCCAATCGCACTGTTTACCTAAGACAGTTAAAAGGGTACCAGCAGCTTAAAATGCAGTCAGCTTCAAAGTCACACAGTCTCAAGTCCTAAACATGCCACAGCAACCTCATTTTAGGCAAACACAGGCACTACTTTTGTTAAGCGTTTCTCTTCCTCTGCTGTGCAAGAGGCTCATGCAAGGAAGAAGGAACCTAAAAAAACCCCCAAAAAACAAAAAACAAACCAACAATACCCCAAACAAACAAACTTTTACACTCAAGATACCATGAGAACACTAAAGAACAGTCCCTCTGTCCTTCCTGCTGCAGTACCCACAGTAGCTACTTCTACCAAAAGAAGTCTTATTTCATCATCATCTTCCCCTTTTGTAAATGATCTGCACCGTAAGACTCCCAGTCCTTTTATTTCCAGCCACCAGGAAGGCAGGAGCTGTCCCCACAGCAGTCACCAACACCACCTCTGGAACTCAGAACCGCCCCGGGATCCCCATGGTGACCTGGACCAGAAGGGGCTGACTCCAGGTTGCCATCCCCTCCCTCCTCTGTGCTGGTCAGGAACAGCCAAGAGCATCGCTTGGAACCGTTCAACATCCAGGTAACTGCAGTAATGGGGAGAGCTGAGTTTTAACTAAGGTAAATTAAAGCAGAAGTTGAGAAATCACCCAGTCCTGCTCCACAGTCCAGCAAGGCCTCCAACAAGACCCAGACACAGCTTTTAACATCGCAAATATTTGCACGGGGGAAATTGTGACCAAAATACCAACCTCTACCTCCTGGCAGGCAATGTTTCAATGGCAGCCTGGAGCTTTTTTGTTTCTCCACATTTTTTTTCACATTTTCACAGGCAGGAGATCCACTGGGCACCACCAGTAATACTCCTGCAGTTGTGTCTGACATCTCTCCATCTGTGTTCTCCAGTGGTGAACTTCAGCACTCCAAAGGACAGCCAGTGCTTCTTGAGGAACCTCATCAAAAGCATCTTGCTGACAATTAATACTTCACAAGCTTTGTACTCATAAGCAAGAAGGGACTGAGAAAAAGATTGCTGGAGGGATCAAAACCAGAGTCCTGACACCCTGCTCCTGTCAGCAGCAACCAGACAGCTGCACAGCCCAGTGGTCACTCAGACTAGAGGAAGGAAATCTCCATTCCCAAGAGAGCATCCATGACTCCAGGGGCACAAAGGGATCCTACAAGGCTGGAGGAGTGGCTGGTTGGACACTTTCAGTCGCACTGCCAACAGCAGGAGGACCTTGCAGGGGGCTTCGGGCAACCAGGTCTGCAGTCCTGGGCACGGCCAGGAGGTTTCAAGAGAAGTCAGTTGTGCTGCCTCTGCTGCGAGGCTGACCCCGGGCAGTGCTGCACAGAGCACAGCTCAGCCCTCCTCCTCCTCCGAGTGCTTGGAGCAATCCCCTAGGTGCTCCCAGAGCTTGGCTCCAATGGCCAAACATCTGCAGTTCCAGGTGAAACCACTGCAAGCCCGCCATGAAGGCAGCTTTTCACACAGGGCTGCGCTGGCAGCTGACCCACCACCTGGGGAATTTCCAGAATCTCATGCAAACCTCCAGGACTTCCACGCCCCTCGAAATAAAGAGGAAACAGCGGAGAGGCTGCTTAAAATAAGGCAACCAAGGAAAAAAGTCTGCGGCAGCTCCTTCACACAGGCACTGCTATTGAGCAAGTAACTGGTTTGTGAACCAGCAGTGGGGCAGGCGGTGCTGGTCACCCCTCCCGGGCCGGGCACCCCACACCGGCACGCAGCACACGTCCCACCCCACGGCCATCAAAGAGCAAGGGCAGGCAGCAACGCCTGGCACACCACCTGCTCTCCCCTCTACCAGACACGAGGTACTGCCACAAAAACCAGCCTGCCAGTCCTCCTCCAGCACCGGCCCCTCGTGGGGCAATACATGCTTCTTGTCCACCATCCTCGCTCCTTGGCCAGTAACACAACCAACCCAGCTGGCACACTCTGCCATGTTCCTCCAGCTGTGCTCCGGGCCCAACGCCATGCCCACAGGAGCTCAGCACATACAGCTGCCTACATCTTCACAGGCAGGTCTGCTTAGACTTGGATTCTCGAGGACTACAAACCCTGGCCAGCAAAACCAGTCCTCTGCCCCAGTGCTGTGTACTCCACAAAACAGCAACACCAGAAGGGATAAGAAGGTGTTACCAAACAAAGACCATTCAGCCCTGTTTCTTCAGTATCAGGGCAAAGGCCTCCAGTACAAACACCCTGCAGGGAGATGCCAATCTACTCTCAATGACCCCTCTGCTCTGCAGCTGCCCCCAGCACAGCAGGTACCTCCATTCAAAATTTAAGGGTGCCACAACGCTCTGGGGATTTAAGACATGTCATGATTTTTCATAATTAACCCCCACTTACAGTCCCTTCATGTGAACTACACATCAGGCTGTTCCATCCTCCAGCTGAGGCAAACACTTGGTGTCTTGCCCAAAGTCAGCGTCAGAGCTGAAACAGATCTTCTGACTTCCAAACAAGCTCACGGTGTTAAGCTGCTTTTAACTGTCTCCACGGAAGATGAAAAACAGCAAGAAGAAAGGAACTGGGGAAGGAAGTATGTAAGACTAAAAGGGACAAAATTAACAGGAGAAAATTAAAGAGGAGAAATTTAGGCTCTGACATCTGAAGCAGCTGTGGAGGAGCACATGCCTGGGTGCTGCAAACCCGACTCCCAGAGGAAAGGCCAGAGCACTGCCGGCAGCACCCTGGGGACACAGCGAGCTCTGCCAGCGCCTGGGACCCACCGGGCACCTCCACCCCCAGTGTCAGGGCCCGGCACCGCCCCAGGCACCTGCTGCCCCTCGCCCCCAGTCCCTCGGGGCAGCGATGCCCTGTTCCTGGCCCTGCTGCTCCATGGATGGGGGGCGCGTGGCCCGCGCCGTGCCGGGGCCGAGGTGCTTCGCTTTGACACCAACAAAGCAGAAGGTTAATTTGAACCTCGCAGTCCTGCTGCTGCGCGCTCATGTCTCCTCCTCGCCCTCCCTCCCCGCTCTCCTTCCTGTGCAAAGCCTGACATCTACAGTTCTGTCTGGCACAGCCAGGGACTGTGAGGGGAGCCACACAAGGACGCGGGGACGCAGTGGCCAGCCAGAGGGTTTGTGGTGGCCTCTGCCCTCTGCTCCCCGGGCTTCCCTTGCTCACACGCCAGCAGCACAAAGCCACCTCGGTCTGGCCAGGGCACACGTTCTGGGAGCAAGGACCACCGGGCAGTGCCACTTCAGTGGCCACGGGCACGCTGCTACGGTTCATCCGAGACCAACTCCTGCGCTGGCACCGACACCCGGTGCTGTTCAAGAGTGCACACCCGAGGAACCACGGCCCAGCAGCACTGTCTCTGCAGCCTGACACGGCTGGGGCAGCCCCTGCTCCGCTCCAGAGGTGTTCAAGGACCTGGGCACCAGCATCTGCAACACCAGAGGTACAAGGGAAACACACAAGCTGTGCACAGCTTGAATTCAGAATACCTTCACACTGCAGGAGTAGTGCTGGTTTGCAGACTCTGCAACTCTCAAACACCAAGTAGCTCCATGCACTCCCCCTGCTCCATCTCCTGAACCAACCTCCAGGCCTGTCAGCATGTTTTCCCACTACATCGCACCTCAGCACACACACCTTGGGGGAGAATCCCCAGATTCTCCATCATCCCAAACAACCTGCACCTGACTGCACCTTTCAGCCCAAACAACCTGCACCTGACTGCACCTTTCAGCCCAAACAACCTGCACCTGACTGCACCTTTCAGCCCAAACAACCTGCACCTGACTGCAGCTCAGCCAGCTATGTCTTCACAACCCCTCTGCCTCCCCCTTCTGCACTCCATTCCAACACAACGAGACGACCAAGACCCTCAGAACCTATCACCAGACATCACAGCCACTGAGGAAAACCGGCAGTCAGCCCAGCAGGACCAAGCACATCCTCGCCATGTTACTGTGGGTGTTTCCACACGCGCACTGAACCGCACGGTGAGCACCAACCAGCGTGTCTGCACAAGGGTTGAACCCCTGCCATCGAACCGGGCCAACCAGCCATTGTGGAGCCAGGCCACCACCAGCCAGGACAGCGTGGCTGCACGTCTGAGGCAACATAACACGGGATGCAGGACTCTCTGCCGCTTGGGAACAGCCCAGCATGCCTGCTCCCATCCTCCCCAGGCAGAGACGGATGCTCCAGCAGGTATGCTGGGGCCATGAAAATAAACACTCATTGAGAGCTAATGTGTTACAGGCCCCGCAGGCTGCACTTTCCCAGATACCGGGGCAGGGGGAGGACAAGAGAAAACCTTTTACCAGAGCTGCCGTGCACATCGGCTGCTCCAGCATCTCCATCAAGCCAAGGAACCTGTGCGCCTCAGCCCTCACCAGGTTTAACACCTGAAAGCCTGGTTACCGCAGGGCCAGCACCCTCCTGCTCCACAGCAACATGCACCACACAACTCACAACACCGCAAAAGGTTTGTTTTCCAGCAGGGAAACAGAAAAATACTGCTGCTCCTCTTGGTCTTTTCTAGTGACGGGCACGTTTGGCACTTGTGACATAATGAAATTACAATCAACAGCCAAGTGTCTTTCTCCCAGCAGCAAACTCAAGGGCAAAGCGCGGGGGCCGCAGCCTGCCAGCAGCACCCGCCATCAACCCGCTGTCCCTCCACCCCAGGGGAGCCACCGCCGGCTGAGGCCTGTGCACAGCTCGCTTCCTGACGTCCCCAGCTGAAAAATAATTTCAAGCGGGGATGAACTTGGACTGTGCTCGCGGCCACCCGAGACACAGGGCGCACACCTGGTGCGCCCACCCCCAGCACAGCCCGTGGCCATGAGCACCCACCTCCCACACCCCTCCACCGGGCACAGCCGACCACGGAGTGAGGGCAGTGCTGGCTCCTCGCCGCTGCCACGGGACCCGAGCAGATCTGCAGCATCTCCAGGCACAGGAGGAACGCCAAGGTGGGCGGCCAGGGCTGGTGGGATCGCAGACCCGGCGGCAGGACAGCTGCTGGCAGCGAGGGAAACCCGACTCATCCATCCTTTTGGGTTTTTGTTTTGGTGTTTCTCTTCTTTTTTTTTTAAACTAGCTGGAATTTATGTATTTCTGCAATCCCTGCCTACACGCAAACCCAACCTCGGGAGCAAACAGAACCGCCTGAATCTCCGATCAGAGACAAAGCAGGAGGCGTGCGGGCGGCCTGCTCCCGCTGCCCTCACCTCACCCCTCGGCGGTTATATTTAGGTACCGCCACGGTCTGCGGTGCCGCGGCCCCCTCGGGCACGGCGCAGAATGCAGATTTTCCAGACAACAGACCACAACAGCTCCGTCAAAACCATTAGAGGCTGCGGCGCCCAGGCCTGCGCACAGATGTTTTGATTCCCACTCTCCTGCCACGACAGCCCTCGAGACCCCGTCACCGCCGCCACGCACCGGACAACCGGCCCAAACTGTAGCTGCTGAGGAAGGAGGGAGGAGGGAAGAGCAGCCCCATTCCCCAGGGAGGCACTCCTCGCCCTGCACTGCCCCAGGGATGCCCTCCCGGCAGGCACGGGGGATGACCCATCGCGAGGGATGAGGAGCAGCGCGGTGGGGAGAGCCCCAGGGCACCTGCTCCAGCCCTGGGGGCCCTGCCAGGCCAAAGCCCCCGTGGGCATTGGGCACCAGGGCCCGTGAGCGGCACAGGGGCCCGGCAAGCGGCCAGGTGAGGGGCACCTAGCGAGACCCAGTCTTGCTTGTGGCACACCTGTCCCGCCAGCCGTACGTGTCTGCTGCTGTATGGCCTCCAAAGCCACACAAAGGCCAAACCTTGACCGCACTCTGGTGAAAGGACACGGGATCCACGAAACACTCGGCCTGTCCCCAGCCGAACCACTCTCCTCTGCAGCACACACACACCTCGAGCCCCGGCACCGCAGAAGGCCGGCGTGCACCACCGGCAGCGCCAGCAGAGGACGGCCGCCGAAAACTCTCCCACTACACACGAGCAAGTGACATCCGCAGGGAAATGCTCCCGCAAGGGATCGAGCACCCAGAAAAAAGAACACAGCATGCGAATAAAGTTGATATAAAAGACCATTAGTTCTTTTTCTGCTTCGCCATTCAACATTTTTTTTTCTATCATTATTATTGCTATTACTGTTATTTTGGAAAGCGGAAGGATGTATTAACGCGGGCAGCTGACACAGCCACCCAAGTGTCCATCAGTGTGGGATTCAGCGATTCCCAACCAAAGCCATTCACTGGCTGGCCAGGCCCAAAGCAAACGTGCTGCCCCGGGCTGCTCCCGGCACGACACCGACAGCAGTCAGGGAGGGGGGGTCAAAGCAGAGAGATGAAAGAGGAACACACGCCTTGGCTTTTGTCAGAACGGCCACGGCCAGGCCCTGGTGTGACAGCGGCCACGATGAGGCCAGGCGCCGGTGCCGGGCATGTGGGGCCACCGGCACTGCCTCGGCCCACTGAGCAGCACCGTGGCTGAGTCCTGCGGGAACAAAAGGCAGCGGCAGGGCAGGAGGGAGGGTCGGGGGGCTCCGCAGCCGAGGGCCAGCGCTGCTGCAGCCGGCACTGCTGTGCCGGAGAGCCGCTGCGGCCAACTTCCTGCTGCCCTCTGCTCCCGAGATGACCATGCTTAAAAGAAAAGAGTAGAAGGGAAAAAAAAAAACAAATGCAGCAAAGCAACTTCTCAGGCCAGACATGGAGCTCCTCTTCCATCTAATGTGCCTTTTCTTTGCTTTTGTTCCAGTTGAAGGCTGCTTGCGGACAGGGACTGGGGCCGGAGGCAGCTCGGGTAACCGAGCAGGGAAAAAGCCTTCGTCCGGCGGCAGAGAGGGAGCCCGGCGAGCGCTGGGCCCGGCCGGGGGAGCCCAGCAGGACCCACAGCCGCCCCCCTCCCAGCTGCCGCTCGGCCTCCGCGGCTCCGGCAGCCGGAACGCCACGCTCCGTCCTCGCTCAGCGCCGGACCAGACAGCGCTCCCTAATGAGGGAGCATTACAATCAGCTTGTAATGCTGAATTTTTAATGCTGCCGAGGGCTCTGTTACATAATAAAGGGGGACCCGGGCGCAGAGGGCGGCCGGCGGGGCTGGGCGCTGCCCCGGCCGCGCAGGTGTTGGCCCCGGCCCCGCCGCTTACCGGCAGCGCCGCGGGACGGGGCCCGCTCGGTGCCCATCGCCGCTCCTGCCCCGCCGGCACGGCCGCACCGCCTGCCCTCCAGGGTCGGCAGCGCTGATGCCAAAACGCCGGCTCCGTGCTCCGCCGCCGCTCGGCCGGGAAATGATTTAAAAGCAAAGTTCACGAGCATGTTAACGGCATGCTCTCGTATGTCCCTGCACACACGGGCTGCGCCGCGCCGCTCAGTAATACCCTAAGACTGTAAATCTATAACCACTGCAATGATTTAGTGATTAAAAACATGATAACATATTGTGTAACTGCAAACCACAGAATCCCTGCCAACTCTCCTCGAGATACAGGAACAAAAATACAGAAAATGTGTTGCTCGCAGCGGTCTTCCTCAACTCGATGGAAAGATTTTAATAATAATAGTGCAAAGAAAAAAAGAACAACCCAGACATCAGAAAAAGGCTGGATACAATGCAAGGCTGGAAAAAAAAATTAAAAGACACGATTTTAAATATGAATCTTACTCTAACAAATTACAATCTAAACATGCCTTGCTTTTTTTCTCTTTTTAAGTTTGTCGTAACTGGAATAACTGGTCTTGTGTGATGTCTTGCATATTCAAAGTGCTTTGTAATAGGATACGGAGACCAAACCTTATTTGCCTAAACTCAATGGGTTTTATTTTTTCCCTTCTCTCCCCCCAATTCTTTTCCTTTTATTTTCCCTCCCCCCCCACTTCTCCCCTAACAAGAGGAGGTCTGGGGGGTTGGGGGGGAGGCAAAAGGAAGCGAGGGCTTTAGGCTGTAAGGAAAATACCTGAAAGAGGAAGCTGCAATCCGTAATACGGTGAGGAAAGCCAAATATACATATATTTTTAAAGGCAGCTGTGGGAGTTTTGGCCTCTAAGCAGCCAACTTGACCCCATTCTCTCTATTCTCTTATTTCCCCCGTTGCAGGATTCCTGCACCTTCAGTCGGATTCGAACTCAATGTGACCCTAAGGAGGGAGTCACCGAGTCACCGAGCCTCCAGAAAATTGCTCCATATTAAATAGGAGCGAGGAGAGGAGAAAGACAGACAGCCGGCGAGGAGGGGACACGGCTGCCTTACAGAGTCCAGGACACACCGAGAGCAGCCTCAAGCACAGCGGGAGAGAGAAACAGACCTTCCTCAGAATTATTTTTTTTTTTGTTTGGTTGGGTTTTTAGAAGAGGTGGGGGGAGTTTAACAA
>VXAU01000303.1:372113-394249 GCA_013399695.1 Formicarius rufipectus | reverse complement strand
TTTTTTTTTTTTTTTGGAAAGGATGCAACATTCCTCCAGTCCCATCAGAACCTCTGCTTTGATTAAATAAATGTTTCTCTAGCGTTACGGTAATGCATTTCATTTTCTGTTCGGGTCCATCTGCGATTATTATTTAAAATTTTTATTTCTAGCAGCTTTTCTATCCCCATTCCACCCCTAGTGAAAAATGCAGATGATCACCGGGAATGTGGGATTTGAATTTTAGGAGTAGGTGAACCAGTAACAAGCCTCCATCCAGGCTTCAGGAATATGTTCTTTTTCATCTTTCTGTAAGAAGATACTTTATTACTAGCAGAAATGCAGCTGAATTAAATCATCTGTCTTGAAAATCTAAAGGAGTGCTTTTTTTATTTATTTTTTTTAATTTTTTTTCTTTCTTTTCATAATAACCCAAATAATTAACTTCCTGGTGTATTTCATAGCTCTGAACAAGGAATGCAGTTGCGGTCAGTTTTTCCATTTGGAAGAACCTTAATGTAGATTTATTTTATACTGCAAGGTAATAAACTGCATGTTTGTTAGTATTTTAATGAAATGTCTTGAGCTATCCCTATTTCTTAATGTAGGGGTTGTCATTTGGAATTTTGACAAGTCCCTTTAAGTGGAATGGGGGTGAAGAAAGAGGATGGGTGATTAGGAATTTGACTGTACTGTTGATGCATTGATGGAAGTGTCTTGCATTTGTGAGATAGTCACAGGTTTTAAGACTCAAGCTTTGATAGGTGCCACGGTTCTGTGGATGTACCTGCAGCCCTGGTGTACCCAGTGATCCCCGTGTGCTGTGAGTGAGTCCTCGTGGTTGGATTGACCCCAGTATGAGACCAGTTTGCCTTTAAAAGCTGCCCTTAAAAATCTGTCAGTCCCTGCTCGATATATGTCTGCCTGGCTTTATGGAAGAGCAATTGCTAATGTAGTTGCCCCTCAAAAAAAACAAAACAAACCCACCAAACCCTAATAAAAACAATGCCAAGGAAAAGGAAAAAAAAAAAAAAAGAAAACCAACCAACCCCCAAACGACAGAGCCCTGGGGCAAGTGGAATTTTTCAGGGCAGCTCGGTGTGCTGTCTGGGAAGGTGCATGTAATTTGTAACTGTTTGCTGAACATGAACCAAACGTAGGTTGAGAATGAAGCTGGAGCGAGAATAAAGTATCCCTTGTCTTTAGCACTTGGGCTAACTTAGAAGTACCTCTCTTCTCTGGAGGCTGTGGATCCAGTGGCCCAGGCTGTGAGCGGGTCCTGCCCGCGGCCACACTTTTTGCAGAGCAAAGCAGAAAGAAGTTGGGGAGCAAAAGAGCAACTGTTGGATGCTCCACAAATAGGCATCTCCGCAGGGACGTGTGCGGGCACGGGCTGGAGCCATGGACGTTGTCTCTGCTTGCATCGAGAATTCTGGCTGTGTGCTGCTGTCCTCTAATTTCCCATGACAACATATGGATCCCATAAAGGCAAACATGCCGGAGTGCATCTGTCTGGGTAGTTAACGCAAACCAAACATCCCCCAGCTCAGCGATCCCGCAGCTCCTCTGGCTGCGCTGCGCGGAGCCCTCCTGGAGCAGCTCCGGCGGTGTCCCGGCGGGGCCAGCGCGGTGTGCCAGCCCGGGGTGCCGGCACTGCCAGCCCGGGGTGCCAGCCCGGGGTGCCGGCACTGCCCCGCCGTGTCCCGCCCGGGGCGCGCAGGGGTTAAGCGGGGACAGGGGCGCACACCCTGCGGCCCCTCCACCCTCCTGGGAGCGGGTCCAGCCCGAGCAGGCGCTGCCCCGGGGTCAAGTCCTAGGACATCTTCCCTCCCCTCCTGGCGAGGCGGGCGCTGAGGCTGGGAAAGGAAACAGCCAGATAAGCGAGTGGAGGGATTTACCCCTCGTCCTGGACGCAGCCGTTTGGGGGCTGGGGAACGGGAGAGGTCCCGGTTTTCCAGGGTGCAAAAAGAGGTGGTGAGGGGAGGCTGTGTGTGAAAAGAAGGGAAGGAGCAAGCGACGGCCGCAGGACCAGCGGATAAACCACTACGCAAGCACGGAAATGCAGCCAAGGAATTAAGGGATAACTCGTACAGAAACTGTTAGGTATGGTTACATGTATGTGCATGCGTGTCTCCTCTAGAAAATGTACTTCCCAGAAAATTTCTTTGTTCTAGGCAAAAAGATAATCTGGTTGCTAAAATATAAAAAGGGGCTTCCCTTGCTTTAATTAGAAATCTTGATACAGCCCCATCTGCAATAGTGCGGGTGCCTCTTGTTTCTATATGTGTATCTCTGCACACGCATAGATGGGATTTTGGGTTCAAATAGCTTTTAATGTGCTTAGCAGAAAGAAGCTCTCAGTATCAGATCTGTAGGGAAAGTAAGACTGATTTTTCCCATAGGAAACTTGTTAAAGACAGAGCTGAATTATTAGATCAACCCTTTTTTTTGTCTCATGGCATATCTGATGTATTTGTGCATAGAATCGTATAGTTTCATTTCTATGTTATTTTGAACAGATGGAATGGATAGCTGTGCTTTAAAGGGAAGTTGTTACTTGTAGAAATGTACGCAAACTAAGAGGAACAACTTTGAAGCAAAATGTTTTTTTGGAGGCAGCACGTATGGCTTTCTGGACAGGACTCTCGGCAAAGACAGTTGTTATCTTTGACATGTAAAACGGGGGTGAGCAGCTCCAGTTCCCTGGGTTCTACCCTGGAGACATGACCTGGCTGTCAGGGGCTCGGGAGCAGCTCTCTGAGGCTGGTGTGGCCCAGATGTGCATGGGCACTTGACTCCAGTGAATTTTTAGGGAGCCACAAGCGTATCTCCTTGCTCACTGCCTGGCACGGGGGACTGGGCCAAGGCTCTGTGGTGCCAGAGGCCGACAGTGCACAAGGGGCTGATGTATGGGGATAGTAAAAAAAAAAAAAGCAGTGACAGGCTATCTTTTTAAATTTAGTCTTTAAAAATTATTGGTGGGAGAGGGGAGATCTAGCTTAGAAAAAAATTTCCATAATATCATCCACTTCCACAGCTCTGTGCTGCTTGGAAATGTGACTGAAGAATCAGAACAAAGCATGGAAGGCCAGAGTCCTTGAAGGAGCTCCAAATGATAAAGTCTGCCATTCATTTTAAACACAGCGTGCATTGTGGAAACACAGGTCAATTTGAAGGCATTTGTCAGATTTCCAGTTCCCTCTGCTCCTTTGCAATGGAAATTTGCAATCAAATCCCTGTGCTGGAGTTGGGATGTCTGCCTTGATCAGTTTGTATGACTTTATGCCCAAAGCATTGGCCAGGTAAGCTGGCTTTTCCTTTGGAAAGTTTGTTTGTGTGGAGTTGAGCAGGGGAAGGGAGGAAGGCTGGGGGGAATCAAGCTGGAGCAGATGCATTTATTCCGGGTTTGGAAAGGGGAAAGGGCAGGCGATCGGCGGCAATGGATTGCACGGGGCTGGCTGAGCTGCAGGAGAGAGCTGATACCATTTAGAAACGCCCAGCAAGAGGCATGGAAAGGGATATTCCAACAGCAGTGCGGTCATTGTTGGGATGCAGAAATGCAGCACGGCTGAAGAGCCACACTGCTGAGCAATTCCGGCCAGCCAGCAGGAATTCCTTCTGGAGGCATGTTCCCCTTGGGTAGTGGCGGGGCTGCCACCCTGCCTGCTGAGACGGGTGGGGATGCTGGAGGGGGTAGTGCACCTCTCTAGAAGGCATGCTGTAGAATTCCTGGACGTTTGGGCTGGAGGGGATGTTCAAAGGAGCGTTTGTTCTTTTGTCTTCAATATATTTCTGGGGGGTTACCTGATTATTAAAAGACATTGTGCTCTAGGCGGTGGGAGTGACGGGACCTCTGTGGGCTATTCCAGCTGTCCCCAAACCTCTGGCGAGGCTGCGGAAGCCAGGCTGAGTAAACACCCCTCAGTCAGCCAGCAGGCTTGTAATGTGCATTTGCTTGTTTTGCAGGCCATAACACAAGAGGAGTGGATGTGTTTGCCATGGAAATAAACACCTGGAATACATCTATATGTTTCTTGGCTTTTTGAGAGAAATGAAGAAAAAAGTCTTGGCATTTAATTAGGAGTCACTAAACTGATAAATATTGAACATCATTTCTTTGTGAGCTGCTCCGTGTGCTCAGAGTACTCTATGGATGTATTCCACAATTGCACTTGTTTAATGCCTGTATCACCTCATGCCTATTGTATTTATGTTGTCATCAATGTCAGATTTTAATTAAACAATTAAATCACTGTCACAGTAATTTCCCTAGAAAACTATTTTAAATGAAAAATCCCACAATAAATGTTTGGGAACTATCTTAAAGGGAAAAAAGAGGGAAATAAGTTACAAAATAAAATTACAGTTCCCACAGAATTAGAAAGAAAAAAAATATGTTTTCAGCAGTGAGAACAATTCTCGGCTACAGGGTGGTTTCCACAGCATTCAGAGTGTGGCTGTAGGGAGACTACGACAATTTGGCTCATTTGGGGGCCAGTCTGGTTCTGTCAGGCGGAGCCTGTGGTGCAAGAACCCTAATCCAGGGCTGGAATATCCTGTGCTCACCCCCCACTGGGGGCCAGGAGCAGTGACAGCACTGCAAACCTTTCATCTCAGCACAAGCCAGGTACGAAACGTTCCTTGGAAAACAGTCCATCTGCCTTCTTCCCCTCAAAATTATTTCTGAATTAAACAGAAAACGGAGAGTTGCAGGAAAGCCTGCATCGAATTATTCACCAAGGTAAGCACCAGCACCAGCTGTACTTACTATATAGTAACTACGTCCTCCAACCCTGAGTTGTAAGCAGTGAGAAATCAGATCTGACATAGCATCTTTGCTGCAGTTAATCAAAGAGTTCATCGTTATCTCTTTGTAAATATCTGCTCTTATTCCTCTAAACCTGTGCTTCTTCTCATGGAAAAGCCACGAACACGAGATGCAAAATTCATCAGACAGGGTATCTACAGGAATCACACTCTCAGCCCCACGCCATGATATGACCTGTATTTAACATAAGCACATCTGACACTTGTGGCGACGGGAGCTGTGCACACTCAAACTGGGGGCTGTGCTGGGGGAACTCTGCTGCCACCCTGCCCACTGCAGCGCCCAGCCAGGGCTCAGGGGTGCCCCCAGCCCAGAACCCAGCCCAGGGGGAATCCTGGGCTCTGCTGCTTTTTGGTCCATGCTGTATTTTTACTGGAATGCAGCTTTGCAGATTGGGTTATGGCTGAGCTGCGTGTGGTTTCTATCAGCTCTGAAGTGTTTTACAGCTGGAGATGATTTGGGGGTGGGGGGGCACATCCAGTCTGTCCACAGCCAGGACTGATGTTCGTCTGCTGCTGTCTCTATTTTTTTTCTATATGCCTCCATCAAATGGTGAGGTTAGAACCGGGGGGGTGACAATGACAATACCAGGCCCATCTCTCCCTCCTCCTCATTTGACTTTGGTTCTCACTAAAGCAATTTTCCTCTTACTGCCATGACAAGCTGGAGGTACCTGGTGCAGCTGTGCCTGGGCTGGGCAGCCTGAGCCCTGGGCACAGGCAGCATCCTGGCAGGGACCCCCCGCCCCAGCCAGCACCACTTGTGAGTCCAGAGCACAAAATCTGTAACCTGAATTCAGCCAGTGAACCCCAAAGCACTTGCTCCATCAGACCAGAGCCTCCACAGCCCCCTCACCTGGACCTGTCCAAGGCCACCTGCACTGTGCCCAGAGCCTTTGCCACCAGAAGGGACTTGGCTGAGCATATGCAGCCAGAAATACATATTTTTATACTCAGGAAAGAGGAAAATGGATGAGGTTGCACAGAACCCTCCTCCAGGCAGGAGAGGCTGTGCTGGAGGAAAGTATTGCTCATAATGACACTTAAGCCCAGACACTTGAATGCTAAAGGTTAAACTTACATTCTTCAAGAAAGGGCTCCTTGCCAGCTTGAACTGTGTTGTGTGTTCCCTATTGCCTCCTCCTCCTCTTCACCCACTCTCAATCCACTTTTGGTATTTGTTGAAATAACTGAGGTTCTCGGGTGGGTTTTTTCCCCTCCTTTAATGTGAGTTCTCTGTGCCAGTTCTCAGCCCTGTGTCTGTCACAGGGTTAAAAAAAATAATAAATAAAAAGCAGTCTAATGCCAGTACAAAAGTGAAGGTGTTTTTCTTAGCTGCAAACTGCTGTAGCTTCAACCCATCAAAGACCAGCCCCAGCACATGTTCTGTCCTCCAGTGACACATAGTCCATAGAATGTCATCCTCCACCTCCGGTCCTCAGCTGAATAACCAGAATGTACATTCCGACAATAAGGCTAAAAATAGAATTTAAAAACAAATTGAAAGACTGATATATAGACAGTAACAATAGGGTGGAGAGATAATTTTGGAGGCGAACCTCTCCAGGGCTGGAGATTAAACTGGTGGCAATGCTTCCAAATGCTCAAGCCAAGGAAGGAGAAACAGGAAAATGCCCACCCAGGAGCAGCACTTTACAATGAATTTTAGCATAATATGAAAAAACAGACCTGCAGTTTGGATGCTGCATTTAGATCTTAATGATCAAAGAGTACCTTCTCCATATACTTTCATGCTTCTCCCCAGAGATATTTCCCATTAAAAAAGAATGGAAATAACATTACATTGTGCACGCCTTCTAAAGCAGCCCCTTTACACAGGCTCATGCAGGCTTTTCGTGGAAAATCAGTCTCAGGTGAAAGCACAGAACATGGATCCCTACATCTCAGCAGCAGCAGGTAGAGGAGACCCAGACAGGAAGGCTGGATCAAAGGCTTTGAGGAGGAGCATGGAAAAGAGCCAGAGTGAGCTTCAGAAGTTGAACACAATTTTTATTTGGGTTCAGAGATGATAAAAGGCCAGTGATGTTCATTTTCCTACTTCCCGCAGCAAGGGACCCGGGGGTTGCAGTGCTCTGCATCCCTTTCAACAACAGTTTGCTGCAGTGTATTTCTTGGCACAGCCATAATTGTATCTCCTGGTCCCAGTGGAAGTTCACACTTTTTAATATGTCTTATTGCTTCTGCAACTGCTGCCACCAGTAAGCAATCACAAACAGGAAGCCGTGAGTCAGCAGAGCCATAACCTGCAGAGGAGAGGGACGATCCTGGAAAACAGTGACGGCTGAGCCGGCCACGCTCCGCTGCGGGAAGGGTGCCTGGCACAGCCCGGGCACGTGTCTGGAGCCGTGGTTCCAAATTCAGCCCTTCAGCCTGCACCAAAGCCTGCCATAAAGGCCCAGGGGTTGCTCTGGGCGTGGGCGCTGTCGGAGAGGTTTCCCAAAGCTGGTCCCCAAAGCTCAGAGCCGTCCTAGCAGGGTGAGAGCAGAGAGGGACACGGGACCGGCCCTGTGTTCAGCTCCGCATCCATGCTCCGAAAAGAAGGTTTTTCACCCCATTAGGGAGAGGCAGGGCAGAGGAGGCAGCGGTGACCCCTCGGCCAGGAGAGGCCGGTGGCACCCAGAGCTTGGCCACACCACAGCTCACGTGGCGCGAGGATCTATTCCCAGCCTGGTTTTGTCTGTTTTCTAACTGTATTTAGCAGCGAGTTCACTCCAGACTGAGCCTGCGTGAGTAAGTGTGTATGTAAGGGTTGAGGATTGGCTGCAGCAGGCACAGGGTTTGCTGAAAGGCTTGTTAAGGAAGCACTACTGACCATGCAATCCAATTACATAATGCATCAAAAAATAACCATGCTGGGAGTTGGGTCCGGGCAGCGCGTTTCAGCAGCAGAAAGAGGTATCAAATGTCTGTCTTCCAACCCAAAGGCTGACAGTGTAGTTGTGCCACAATCTGACACTGCACCTCTGCCGTGCACTGCTCTAAAGAGGAAACTTGCTTCCAGGGGAAATGTCTGCTGTTCCCTTTCAAGGCAGTGCTGCACCCTGCAGACCGACGTTATTTGAGTCCTTGTAAAATTACCACTAATCTCTGCACTCAGGATGCCTCGCGTTTTACGGGCACTCGCATGACGGCAGCTTTGTTTTCTGGGGGCAAAGCGGAATGCTGGGCAGGGAGGAGCAGGCACCTGGCCATCAGCAGCGGCTCTCAGGGGGTTTTCCTCATTCCCTGCCTTACTGTGCCTTTCCGCCGCTCCAGACAGCACAGACATACAGATGACGCACAGTATTATACAGGACAGTGTCTGAACAAAACCCTCTGTCCTGCCTGGGGAAGATCCAGATGCAGTCCCGTTCCTGGGCAGAGCTCGCACGGAGCTGCGCACCCCTCCTGCGGTGGGTGCCGAGGGAGGGGACCGCAGCTCCAGGGTGGCTCCATCGCACTCTGTTTGGGATGACTGGGGCTTTAGGAGCCCCATCTCCAAGCGGCACCGGTGGCTTTTATCGGAGTTACCAATTTAACTGCTGGGCTGCTCCGACGGCGTCACAGAGAAGGCGCACCTCTGGTGAATGAGGGAACAGCAAAGGGAGGATATTCTCGGTCTCGGCGGAGCTGCGTGTCCCCGAGCCGTGGGGCTGAGCTGTGGGGATGCCGCAGGGCTCCGGCCCCGGAGGGCTCCGGGCGGCTCGTCCTGGCCGCCCTCCCCTGCGCCTTCCGCGGCCGCGCACCTGGGACGGCGCTGACACCGCGGCCGCGGCCCCTCCTCGCTGCCTGCCTGCCTGCCTGCCTGCCTGCCTGCCTGCCTGCCTGCCTGCCTGCCTGCCTGCCTGCCTGCCTGCCTGCCTGCCTGCCTGCCTGCCTGCCTGCCTGCCTGCCTGCCTGCCTGCCTGCCTGCCTGCCTGCCTGCCTGCCTGCCTGCCTGCCTGCCTGCCTGCCTGCCTGCCTGCCTCCCTGCCTGCCTGCCTGCTTGCCTGCCTCCCTACCTGCCTCCCTGCCTGCCTTGCTGCCTGCATCCGTGCCTGTCTCCCTGCCTGCCTCCCAGCCTCTCCAGCTGTGGGGCCGCAGCTCCTGGGGCAGTGCATGGACCTGTCCGCTCGGCCCGGCCCTGCAAGCCCATGGTGGCCCCACAGCAGGGGATGGTGGCCCCACAGCAGGGGATGGTGGCCCCACTCCACGATGACAGTGCCCGTTTGCAGCCACCCCTGCGCTGTATGAGCTGCTGCCCGGCTGCTCACCGGCCCTGGGGACACGGGGGCCACAGCCAGCACTGCAGGTGCTCACCCCCCTCCAGGGTTCCACATCACCCCTCCAGGGTTGCTCATTCCCTCTCCAGGGTTCCTCATTCCCTCTCCAGGTTCCTCACCCCCCTCCAGGGTTCCTCACCCCACTCCAGGTTCCTCACCCCCCTCCAGGGTTGCTCACCCCCCTCCAGGGTTCCTCACCCCCCTCCAGGGTTCCTCACCCCCCTCCAGGGTTGCTCACCCCAGCTGCCCGGCAGAGCTGCTCTGCGGACTCTTTTCTTGGTGCATTTGGGCAGGAAGCCAAAGTATGCGGCTTAAAGGAAATGTTTAATAAAGACACAGGAGCCCCAAACTGTTTATTTTTCCTTGCAAAAGGTGGAGAGACGATGTCCTTGGAAATGCTGCCGGGCCAGGCACAGGCCGGGGGCGATCTGGGGCTGACACAGCCTCTCACCTCTCCCTCCCCGACAGCCCCGGCCCCGGGGTCATAAACCGTGGGGGGAAAGAGCAGCCTATTAGTAACTCTATTAAGTCTCCATTAGGTAGGTGTGAACTCATTACTCTAATATACCTGGAGGTGGGATCCCACTTGCAGGACATTAGCGCCGCAATAAGCAGTTTACCACCCCAGCCGGACAGGGGAGGCAGAGGAGCCCCTCGACAGCTGGAACGGGCTCCTGCCCGCGCAGCACCACCACAGAGAGCCCCCTCCACCAGCTCTGGGTCGGGGTGGCTGCACTGACCCGGCACTGCCAAGCCCACCACGAGCCCGTGCCCCCGAGTGCCACATCCCATGTCTGCCAAACCCCGACGGAGCTGGTGACTCCTGCCCCGGGCAGCTGTGCCACTGCCCGACCATCCATCCGGGGAAGAAATGTTTCCTAATCACCCGACTGCAGAATATCCTGAGTTGGAAGGACCCACAAGGAGCATGGAGTTCAGCTCCTGGCCCTGCACGGGACAATCCCGAGACCCCCCCGCGCACCCCAGAGCTTTGTCCAACATTTGCTGAGCAGCCAATGTCACCCCCCCGGTCACCTGGCCTGGCCTTTGAGATGTGCTGGTGCTTTGTGACAGCAACTGCTCCGCTGTCTGCAGAGCTGAGGGACTCACAGTGAACTAAATAATGAGCTTATAGGAAATCAATTAATTAATAATAGATAGTATGCAGGAGCAGGGCTTAACTGGGTTTGCCGAGTTAGCACAAAGAAAATATGATTGTGTTGAAACCTGTAGATGTAGAAATTTTTCTCCACTTTTTCAGTCAGCTCTAACACGCCAGTGTGAGCTGCCTGAGCCCTCTCTGCCCTCTGCCAAAGCCCCTCACAGGCAGGTACCGTTTGCCCTGCAGAACACAAAGAGCCTGCACCATCCCCTCTTCATCCTTATTTGCACTTTGAGGCTGCACAAAAGCACAGTCCGTGGAGAACTCTTACCAAAACTAATTTTTAAGCCCATTTATTCTTAAATAGGGCTAAACCGTACATGATCCCTGAAAAAAACTGTCCAAGAACGCACAAGTAGGATTAAAAAAATTATTTCAGGAGGGAGCATGATCTTGTTTCTAAGATCCTTGGCCAAAAAGAGTATAAAATTATTGGTATTAAGTGCCTAAAAATACTCCTGAGGATCTGAGAGTTGGAACAGGGGCCTGGATTCTGTTCCAAGCTCTGCCACAGACTTGCTGTCTGTGCTGAAGGACCAGCCCAAGAGGGACATGGGGTACACTGGGAATGTCCAGAAATGGACTTCAGAGCTCACTCCCTCCACTTTTTGCCCCATTTTCCCAGTTGGAACAATGGGTACAATGACTCGCCGTGACTGAGCAGAGCATGTGAGATCAGATCTTGCTGGAATTCCTCCTGGTGTGTTTCCAGAACACCATGAAACCACGTCCTTTCACAGTGCCCCACTGATCACATCACCTGCCCTTTTCTTCCTTCCCTATTTCTCTGGAATTGACTTACAATTCAAAACATCAGCAGATCAAAACAATTATGACTGAAAAAGAAATGAACTGCTCAAAAAGTGCTTTCTCCCTCACAGCAAATGCAGCACCTCCTTGCACTGTCCTCCTGGTCAGTGGCAACTTATCTACTGTAAGGATGTTAGAGCCCAGTGTCCTGCAAAATTCAGTATTAAATGTGTCTCTTTATGCCTCTGAGAAGGAGAGATAGGCATCCTTAAAATGCAATACTTGCTTTTAGCCCTGGAAAATCCTGCAATACTCATCTTTTGATGTATTGTATCTAGGAAAATGATCTTGTCATGTAAAAATGATCTGATGGGTTTTTCTCACTCAGTTTTACTGTTACCCTGTTAACTAAGGTACCTGTTTCTAAAAGAAATCCCATACAAAATTGAATTAAAATTCTAAAATTTTAAAATCTTGCTAGTGGCAGGATGTCCAATGACAAAATGAATCCATCAGTAAAGCCTGACCTGAACTCACCAGTGGCTTCTCTCATTAGAAAAAAGGGACAACCTAATGCTCCTTTGACAGGATCTCAAATCCCTGTAATTCCGTGTGTGTCTCAGCTATGAAACAAACCACTTTTGGCATAGTAATTTAAACTGCTAAACAGAAGATTCAAAACAGCACACTTCAGTGATAAATGGGAAAGTTTATGCCCCAGAGTTGCTTTTATGCCAGCATGTGGCTCTGAGATGGGACAGAATCCTACAGTTCTGCATGGATCCCAGACCCTGCCAAGTTTTGCAATCAGGAAAAGGATTCCAAGAGAAATGAAAACCCAGGCAGGGAAAACCTCTTCTCACTCACAAAAGGGAGAGAAAGAGTCTGTTGTTTCTATGGGTGACTCTGTCTGATGAAATCAAGTATTTAAATGACTTCTGTTTACACAGGATTTTAAGAAATAATACTAATTTGCAGAATTGGCATCTGGGGTACGAGTACAGGTACCCTGGGAGAGCCCTTATGGAGCTTTTGTGAAGCTAAGTAATAAACGCTTTGTCTTCACCACACTATTTATGGGTTGCTTGGGGGCATCCTGCTCTCCTCCTGCCCCTACCTGGGCATAAAATTATTGCCCAACTAGGTTTTAATCAGAGCAACAGTAAATCTGAATGACCACACATGCACAGCCATTCCTGCTCCCCAATCTCCAGCATTAATTATAAAGTGGGAGTGTTTACACAGTACATACCACTTTCCTGACTTCTTTCTTGTTTATGTCTAAACCTTTATGGACATAAAACTTTGGAATTTGCTTTTGGAATAAAACTGCAATTGAAGTGGCAAGAACTGTGTTAGAAAACAACTCTGCTCCTGCTCCCCCGGCTCCGCGGCCAAGGCAGGTTTGCACTGGAACCTCTCCCAGTGGAGCGTGCTGGGTCAGGTCATCGTCTCCTTGCTGTCCTGAGGATGGCTCCTGAGGAACTCTGATGGCTCAAACACTCCAACTTTCCCTCCCGAGTCCTTTGCTTTGCTCTCCCCACGTCTGTGCGTCCCCACAGCCCCGGTCAGGGGTTGGGGTGCTCCCCCCGTGCCAGTCTGGGGGCTCAGGTGTTCACTCCTTTCCTCCCAGGGTACTGTCCTGGCAGCCTTCTCACTCCTCCACAAACAACCCTGCCCCGTGTCCTCAGACTCCTCCTCACTCAGATTTCCACTGAAAGGGAAATGCTTCTACAGAAAGTTATTACAAACCCAGGAGACATCCATGGGATGCCATACACATATGAGGATACCAGTAGTAAAGCTACTCATGCTCCACAGGCACTAAATTATTCCTCATCACACTGGCCTGAGTGCTCGTTTCTTCAGGCTGTCACAGAGTCATTTAGTATGTTGGTTGTTTGGGGCTGAGAACTCCTTTTTCTATGTGTTCAGTTAAACAGATACTCTACACTCTGAGCACCATATAAAAATAATAAATTACCACAGCACACAGGCAAGGTATGACTTGTGTCTCTCCTTGCCATTACTTCATCCTCTGCCTTTTCCCTGATCAATTTATCTTCCATTTGCTTTCTATTTCTGTCTGTAGTTTCACTCTAATACATATTGCTCTGACATTCCAACCATGTCACCTACTCCAGAAGTCCAAGTACAGAAGTTTTACTGACATGGAAAAGAGGAAATCAACAAAAGCTCACGGGGAGAAGAAATAATGTATACACTGCATGCTGTAAGAATATTTGGAAAAAGGAATGGAGCCTCTACCTGGTGCTGTCTCTTACGCTTAGACACTTCCTGATTCCCGCCAGAGACTCTCTCTACTCTTCACATCTGACACAGAAATGTGTTGACTTGGTAGCAAGAGGAATCAAATGCCCTTCTCTGTGTAGGCAGCCTAGGAAGGGTCTAACCCAATCTCTCTTGCAGATTAAAATGTCTTTTAATTCGGGTGGGCTGTGTCGGGATGGGAACGAATAAACTCTCTCTTCATTTTAGTGCCCAGCTTGTGGAAGCTGCACAGGCTGGATACTAAGTCTGTCCAAATTCCTTTCCTCCTTGGCAAAGTTATTCTACCTACAAAAAAAAAAAATAAATTAAAAATAAGGCTGTGTTTGGCTCCTTACAACTTTGGTTCTTGCCCTGTGTTTGTACTTTTCAGGGCATGGTTCAGACCTGGGTCTTAGCATCCAGCCCCCAGGAGCACCCTTGCAGTTATGGGGAGTAGTCACTTATGGCAGTACTTACTGCATCATGTTCCCATAGTATCATGTCATCTTAACTACTCAAAAATCAACAGAATTTACTGTTTGCTCTTTTAAAGAAATAAATAAGCAAAGAAGTTAAATTTAAATATTTATTGAAAAGCTAAATATTGTAGCCTTGTGCAGTTATTGGCAGGAGATGCTGTGCAAACAAACCCACGTCCGCTGCTCTCCCTGGGCCTCCCTCCAGTGCTGCCAGACCTTCCTAGGGCAGCCCCTGTGCTCTGGCACACCCGTGCCCCAGGTCCATGGTGGGCTCTCACCTGCCTCCCTTCCCTTCTCCCGGAGGGGCCGGGGCTGTACCCAGGGCTCTGCTGAGGAGCTGCAGACACCAGGGCAGTGCCCCGCGGTGCCAGGGCTGGGCAGGGAGCCGGGGGTGTTCTCCTGGTGTTCCTGTGGGCTCTGTGGATCCCAGAGCTGCCCCGGACCCTCCTCTGGGCTCTGAGCTCTGCAGGTGAGCTGGGCTGGCTGCAGGGGAAGGTCTCCTGCTTCCCACCCCTGCCATCCCACCCGGCCGTGCGTTAGTGACGGGCACTGCGAGCAGATGGCAAAGTTCGAGCCCGGCTAATTAAACATACCAAGCTAATAACCTTCCATTTTGGGACTGCTATAATTCATAATTTAATGTATTGCTGCTGAGACATTAACCTTTCAACGACTGGCACAGTGCCCACAGCAGCCTGAGTGCTGACCATCTTTCAGGAAAATGAGTATTATTGTTAAAACAGGTATAAATCATTCATGGCTTCAACTTTTGTGTCAAACTGCACATGAAAATAAGTAGTAGGCTAGGTAACTTATTTACCTTTTGGTGGCTATTCTTACGATTTCATGATCATATTCTGTGATTCATAAACACTGGCCAATTGCCATTCTGTTCTCATTTTACCTTTTCAATATTGCAGTGGTTATTCTGATTTCCAAGTTTAGTGATTTCAAGACTGGTGCAGAGTTGCTTGATCCAGGCACAAACATAATCTCATTTCAAGAAGGAAAAACTTATTTTAAGCTAATTCTGCAGTAATCAATGCAATTATTAAGGTCAAAAACTTGTTACAATTTTGCATTCTGCTAAAAGAACTATTTCTTTGAGAATTGGTGTACAAACACACAGATTCAAAGACTTTTCAAAGTTCTCCTTCAGAGGCTCCCAGGAGGAAGCTCACACGTTACTAAAGAGTTTAATAAAGATCATCTCCTATCTCTTCCAATCAAATGGTGAACAAAGATGGTCCACTCAGTCAAAAGGGGTAACTATCTCTGTCTTTGAAGATAAATGAAAGATGAGTAAAAAAAAAAAAAATCCTAAGTGGATGCTGAAGAACTAATCCATTCACAAAATTGGTATTTTTGAAGAAATTAACTAAGAAATCAGCAAGAAGCTGTTTGTGACCATGTCTGTCACATTTAGTGCTCAAGATAATGCCAAGACGGGGATATTTGGAGGCATAAAGAAGGGAGCAACATCAGCACCCTTGGTTTTAGGCTTCTCCTCAGGACTTTGTCATTGTTAGGACCGTGTGAGCAGTGTCAGAACAACTGAACATAAACTGTTTGAACCTGCTCATGGGGACAGCATTCAGATCCCCTCAGAACAGGGACTATTTGAGAGAGCGAGGTTCTTCTGGATACCTCCTTCATACAGGAAACACAGAGTGTTTCCCCCAAGAGCATTTATTTTTCTATTGGCAGTGATGCAGGACACAACCCCTCACTCCTACAAGTGATAACCTGCCTTTGTTAATCCATATCTGTATTAACCGTGGCCAAGGGCTGAGCTGGTGCACTCACACTTTGGGTTCTGAGATGAGCTGTTGAACCAGCAGCACCTGGATCAAAGCCCAGCAGCTCCTTTTTCCATGGGCACTACGGTGTCCCTGCATTTCACTCCCTCTGCTGGCTCCAGGTACACATCAAATGAAGCTTTTGAGACCTGAAATTTCTTAAGGCAGGGGTATCTGAAGTTCACTCTAATCTTCAGGCACCGGGGCCTGCCCTGCCCTTCTCTCCTTACAGGCATGGCAGCTGGCAGGGATGTAGCCCTTCCTCCTCCCAGCCACAGCATCCCGGTCTCAGGGCAGGACTGTGGTGGCACCACAGCAGCCCAGTTGGATGTCCGAGTGGGAAGTGTTTGGCTCCAGCCAAGGTTCAAGGCTCCCACCTCTAAAAGAGAGCAGGACCTCACCTCACCAGGCTGCGCCTGTGGGTGCAAGAGCCGTGTGTAGCCACAGGTCACTCCAGCCATGGCCACGCCAAGACAGCTGCCTCCTGGCTTGAAATAACCTCCCGAGGGAACTGGAGCAAGTTTCAAGCATTTGGTATTTAGGGAAGAAAAAAAAAAGTAACACTTTTGAGGAACACCTCTCCTAAGTTTCAAGGAGGATCCAGGAGGATCCCTGCTGAGGGTGGGTGCCAGTGCTGCCACAGGGAAGTGAAGGGTTCCCTCTCCCTGCTCCAGACAGGCTGGCGGAGCACAAGCCCTCTTGGCCAACACTCCCTGACACCGCCGTGCTACGTGGACAGGCTCTTATGCAATTTTTTGCTTTCCAGTAGCCACGTGACTTTGTATGGCAAGAATTACTCAATGTGCAGTTCCTGTCTGAAGTGGCCCGTCTGAAGTATTCAAAACAAGTTCTGAGCAAACCCACATCTCAAGGGGTGGTGTTGCCTTTAGGCAGATATTATTGTTATTTCACAAGTGGGAAAACTAAGGTAATTTTTCTTTAAGGGGGGCGGGTGCTGCCTGTGTGCAGGCACTGAACACCCTAGGTGCTTGTCTAAAGCCAGGAAGAAGCACTGAAAACACACAGATGTGATAGATGCTGCATATTTGGGCATGCATTCCTCCCAGATCATTATGCTTTTTTGCCAGGCACATATTTACCTGCCACAGAAATGGACCTTGTACCTCATTGTTCAAATACCTGGCTGCAGTTATTTTGTATTTCAGGTTTTCGGAATTTCCCGCTTGCTCACATACCACATGCAAACCCCAAACCAGAGCAGAAGTTGCTTACTACACCATGGTTATAAGGGAGTTAAAGTTCAGGTTTCTAATTGCTCTCTCGAGGCCTTATTACTTGTTGATTAGGGCCTTTTGGGAATGGCATCAAACCTATAATAATAAACACTCATTTCACTGGGAAGTTTGTAGCTGCAGTGGCAGCCCCACGGCCCTGCTGTAACGGCACAGCTACAAACCAACCAGGAAAGGCCTCTGTAACCTCTCCAGAGGCTTTCCACGCTGGACAAGTCTGAACCATGGGCATTTTCCTGTCGAGTTGGGAGCTGGGGCTGCACTTCTGGCAGAGGCGCTTGTGCCTCTGTGTGCCCCTCTGCCCTCCTCCAGCCCAAGGACCACTACTGTGAGTGGGGTCTGGGGCACGAGCCTGGGTGGAGCACGTCAGGGCAGAGACAGCTGTTCATTCCTAGCTCTCTAAATGCTGGCAGATTTGGGGACAGCAGCAAGTAGGTACAACTGCCAGCACACTGCTGGTGGCCGGTCAGTTTTGCAGAGATTCCTCCTGTCGATGCTCATAACCCATTATCTCCCCTTCTCTTACGGCACCCAGACAGGACAGATGACCTGAAGGTGCCATCCTGAAAACCAGGTACTTTATGATTCAGCAAAGGCTGTGAGACGTGCAGATGCTGCTGTAGGGGGGTGTTTGCTGTATGAGCTGTTTTCAGCAGTGCCCTGGCACAACGAGCCTCCTCCCGCGGGTGCCCACGGCCTGACCGGCTCAGGGCTGGCTCTGCTGACAGCCAGGGATGCTCTGCCAGCTGCTGGGGCACATGGGGATCATGGGGATACATGGGGTCCCTGGACCCCCAACTGCAACACCACAGGATCCCCTAGTGAGGAGCTGTGGCCGGACAGTCACAGGTGCCCGACTGGTCATCTCCACCCTGTTGTTCATCAGTGCACACATCCGTAACTACAAACCTACCAATTTCTTCTGATGCAAGCAATCCAAGGTGCCATTCCCAGACTGGGTGCTTCGGAAGTGCTTGTACGGCACTGTTTTTACAGTCTGGGTGTCAGGAAGGGTGGGATGGGTCACAGATCGTTTGGAGCAGGAGAGAAGTTGCTGCGAATCTGCTCTCAGCGAGTCTCTGGAGAAGGGCATCGGCTCTCCTTGAAACACCCGGCATGAATGAGCCTGAAGTCAAAGTAGGTGTTTATCTCAAGTTGCTGCCTCAAATAGCTGCATACCTGTTGGAAGGGGCTGATCGATGCAGAGCAAGGCAGCCATGCGTGGGCTGTTACACAGTGGTTAGTATTGATCAGAGCCGAGGCTGCCGATAGAACGTGGAGCCGACTGACAGGCCGAGGAGAGGGAAGGAGGAAACAGCTGCGCTGGTGGCAGACGTACAGAGGGAAGCCGATAAAAAGTCAATTCCACTTAACTGAATGGCTGCTAACTAAATATTTTTTGGGCCAGAGCCTTCCCAGACAGCAGCTGGAGCGTCTCTGCTCCGGAACTGAGACATCAAGTGAGCATGGCATCGACGGCTGAGATAAGGGATGCTGGGATGGCCGGCGGAGCAGCAGAACCCGATGAGCCAGCCCTGCATGGCCATGCACTGGAGGAGAACAGAGCAATCCAGCACTGCTTTCCCCAGGTCCAGCACTCAGATAGTGGACAACGTTTTAGGCCAACTTTTAGCGGACTGGATCATTGTTTAAGGCATCGAATGTAAAGTAATTCTCCAGCAGTTTGATTAATAGTGCCATAGTCATAGCTTCAGTTCAGGTTCAACCTTTTTAACGTTTTATTATTTTACAGCGTAATAAATCAGGGCAGCAGGAAAAGACAGATGTAGGAATGTCCCTGTCTCCCGTCTGCTTGTGCAGACAATGGGTCACGGGATAACGGCTCCCAGGGCTGACACTAGAAAATCTACTGGAGAGGAACCTGTAACAGAGCCAGAGATGCCCTGAGGAAGGAAGAGGCAGCTGGAAACCGGACAGCGTGTCCTGCAGAGCTGCAGCACTGGCCAGGGAAGGAGCAGGCCGGCGCTCCCAGGGAGCTGACTGAAATGAGATGTCTCCTTGCCAGCTGCAAGAGGAAAGACAGCGGTGCCACAGCAAAAAGAAGTGACTGTGGCAATCGGAGGAAGTGATTACGGAGTCTTGGAAAAGAGGTTTTGTCATTAGAATGGAGAATGATCCAATAATTCAGAAGTTGGGAAAAGGAAGGGAAAAACTGGAATGCTGGTTAGGTCAAAGTAAGTTAAAAACTTCATGGAAAAGTAACAAAAATGTAATGAATGTACGTTGCTTCTCATATCACCTGTTTTGTTCTGTGCAATGCAAATTTCAGGAGAGCACACAGAGATGCAAATAAATTCATGTGGCGAGAACAAGTCAGACTAATGCTTGAAATTTCTGCCCTGTATTTATAGCCTGCTGCCTACATTGCAGAGCAAAGCAAGTTGTATATTGAATAAACATTGCACTGTTTTCCATTGTCCTTTAACAGGACTTCATTTTACTTTTAAATTTTAATTAGTTCCACGCAGAGGCCCGGCAGTGCCAATGCAGAGGCACCACAACTTACAGGTTATTTTCATTAGAACTTCAGGACGATTAAAAGAGGTGTAAGTTACAACCTATGGACCTGATGACCAAAATACTGTCAGCAACTGAACTCTGCACCCAATCATTTGTATTTGCGTATGTTGACAGTTCAGGTGTTTAAAAAACAAGGATATTTGCATGTGCTGATCATTGGGTGTTTATAAAACAAGGTCCTCGTTGCTGTCACTGCCTGTCTGACTCTGAAAATGGGTGTTTGGTTGTCATGCGGGTGTTGCAGGCTGAACCACCCTGGCCACAGACATGGACAGACACACTGACATCCAGAAATCCCATGGCTTTTATACACATGCTTTTAAAGATAATGTTTAAAACCTTATATTTACTTTCATTCTAATTTAAATAAAGGTTAACTGTGAGATTTAAGCCACTTTCTGACAATGAACTTTTAATTACACAGTGAAGGCATCAGCACAGCTGGAAAACTCCTTCAGCCTGTGTGTACCATGGCTGGTCAGTCAGTGGGATGGTTTAGGGGAGAAAACAGTTCAATATTCCAGTATGTTTCCTGCTAACTACTGTACAATTCCAAACTGGACTGAAATCCAGCCTTTTTTATTCTGCTTTCCTACCAGGTTACGTCCCTGCACTCTGTTATATTGGAATGTTTTAAAGCTGACACAGTACAGGAAAAACTAATGAAATCTATTAGACTTACAGTACAAAAGAGGAGAGATTTCCAAGAAATATTGCACAAAAAAAGGTGCAGATTAAAAAATGGAAGCAGGGGAGAACTGTAACTATGTGCCACAAAAAGATAAACACAAAAAGCTCATCTCTCTCTTGTAAGACACCCACAGACTCCATCTGTCATCCCAACCCTTCCTCTCCCAACTGTTCTTAAATTAAATGAATGCTTCTAATGGGAGATTTTCTCATGGAAGCTTATGAGAATTCATCCAGGAGAAATTAAAACAATGCTGTGGAATGAAGCAATTCACCTCTCTCACAGGTTGCCTGGCTTCAATGGTTGCATTTACAATAGAAGAAAACAGCAATAAAATACCCAAATAAAGAACAACCAGTGAAGGAGCAAACCTTGCATTGAGCAAAGCTGATGCAGACACAGGTCACTCTCTGCAACTGTTCTCACAGTCCTAAAGCTGAGATAAAGGTTATTTTACTCTGTACGACAGACTCCTGTACACATGGGATTTACTGGTTCTGTCCTTTATGGGCCCTGCACTCCAAACATCTCCCCAGGGGTCAGCAATCTAGAACTGTGTGTCTTTTTCTTCATGGAAATAGACCTAGCCTGGGTTGCTGAGTCTGAAGTGGCTTTAAAATGTTTTTTCACTCATCACTTATTTTATTTGCTATTAGCATCCTGCTAAGCATCCTATCCAAGCTGGACATGAATAATCTGTCCAGACTTTCCATTCTCACTTTTGTTTCCAGTCATCTGAATTTTGGGGTTGCTGTTTAGTAACAAAATTCTTCTGTGTTTGGGTCGAACGCATTTAATTTCTGTCACTTACAGTCTAGACGGACATATTAACAAAATTGTAATGAAATGTTTCTATTAAATCCAGGACTGAAGGGGGACACTTGAAAAGGAAACAGATTTTAAATTCAGACCCCATCAGCTGTCAGTGCCTCCTTCATAACAAGTCTCAGTTGCCTCTGTATTTCACCATTTGCTCTTTGCATTCACACCGGGAAGTCTGATACCAAATGGTTTGGGTATTTTAGTTTTCTTAGCTAATAGTCCCACTAAATTTAGATCTAGCAGCACAAAGGAACTTAAAAGGCGAGGAGCCACCCCCGAGGCCCCTGAGAAGTTCCCAGCACTGCGACAGGCTGAGGCTGGCACCGACTGGGAGGGGGATGCGTGGCCAGGCAGTGGCCCTGGTGGCCGTGAGGGCACTGGTGGCTCTGGGGGCACTGGGGGCTGTGAGGGCACTGGGGGCACTGGTGCCAGCAGGGCCATGCTCAGGGGTGTCCCTGCTGCCAGGGAGGGAGGCACAAGCTGCCGGGGGCTCTGTCCTCAGCCCCACTGCTCCAGGCTGTGCTGCTGCTGCAGCTGCAGGGGCTCCGAGCCTCAGCACCGGATTGCAGCGCTCACACTGTCGGTCCCCTTGGATTTCCTTCTCCATTTGCTTTAATCTGCCGTGCTCCCTCCCCGCTCTCTTGGCATGATTCCTGCCATCATCCTCTTCATTACCAAAGTCACTGGGACTTGCGGGGCTCGCAGTGGAAGGTGACTGACCCCCGAGATGCCCCCGCTCTCTGTGGTTCCTGCCTGTGCTCTTTCGCAGTTTTTCTTACTGAAGTCCCTCGCTGTTGTCCTTAACCACGGTGAGTGACAGAAATCCAATGCTGACCACTTCATTATCTGCCGACCTTGTCCCCCGGCCTCCCGCCCCTCCATCTCTCTTGGGCAGTTTGCCCCGTGTCGCAAGTCCTTGTTAAAGGTCAGGACCCCGAACCATCAGCACCGCTCGTGTTGTTTTACTGTATCACCAGAGAAATCAGGGCTGTCGGATCTCATTAGGGCCCTTTGTACGGGGGGAGCGCCGCTCCCGGCGCGGCAGGAGCCGCTCCTTTGAAACGCAATCTCCCCCAGATCAAACCCCGGCGCGGGGCGATTATGCGGCACCCGGCAATGCCACCCTGATGGGCACGGGCACGGGCACGGGCGGCACCGGGAGCGAAATCCGCTGACAGCGGCGCGCCCCCCGGCACCCACTGCGCTCGCACACACACACACATGCACACATGCATACATACACACACACACACAGACACACACAGACACACAGACACACACACGTGCACACACACACACA
>VXAU01000303.1:316669-372085 GCA_013399695.1 Formicarius rufipectus | reverse complement strand
GACACACACAGACACATGCACACACATATACACACACATACAGACACACAGACATACAGACATACACACACATGCACACACACGCACACGTGCACACACACAGACACAGACATACATACACACACACGCATGCACACACACATACACGCACATACACACACATGCACACACATGCACACACATGCACACATATACATGCACACACACGCATGCACACATACATACACACACAGACATACACACACACACATGCACACACACAGACACACATGTACACACACATGCGCACACACATGCACACACACACACACACAGACGCACACACACACATGCACACACACACACACATGCACACACACATGCACACACATGCAAACACACAGAGTTCCAGTCCGAGCCCGGAAGCGACGCCGTTTCCCGCGTGTGCCAGCGCGATCCGCGGCGGCACCGGCCGGTTCCACGTTCCCGGCTTTAGAAAAACTTCTTTAAATCGCGACTCTCCTCGGCTCCTTCTCTGACACGAGTATTAAAAGGAAGAGACCCCTTCCCTCTCAGATTACACCTCCGTTTTCAGTCCCATCCATGGCAACGATGGCGTTGCACTGAGGGATTTCCAGAGGATGTTGTCAGGTAAATAACATCGTGCTCCACATGTCGATTGAGCCTTTTAAAGAAAGTTTCAGTGTGGCTGTATGCTGAATTGGTAATTTCCCCAGTGCACAATGCAGAAAATGAAGCAAACCCATTACATGAATTCTGAAGACAAAGAGAAATCTCAACTGCCTAAATGAGAATAAATCAAAAAATAAACATGGAGGCTAACAAGAACCATAGGAATAACCTTGAGAATCAAATCATATCCAGGAAGAATCCCTGTACAACACGACAGCATGGGGAAGCCAGTATGTTAAACTCACAAAATAGAGATGTTTCACTGAAATGAGTGATGTGTAATGATTGCCTGTTTGGCCAAGAGCTCCAAGTTGTGCACTAGAGGGTCACACCTCATGACTTTTCTAGAAGCATTTACAGTATTTCAGCATTCCTTGCCTGAAACATTCCACCTTGCCAGCTGATGCTCCTCCTGCTAAGGACAGTCTGAGAAGTTGGGCTGATGTGCACAGGGAGGTGCTGCTAAACCCAACAGCCCAGGGATGAAAAGGGAGTGATCATGGGAGGAAAGAGGGGCTAAAGGAACCATAAGGGCAACCGAGCCTAGAGGCAAGGTTTGGATGAGTCTCTGTACCACCTTCTTGGGAGTTTTGTTACTAAATTTAATGCCTAGAAAGAGGATAAAGTTAGATGTTGTACTGTGAGAAGATTATCTTTGTATGGCACTCTGGGAAAGGCACAGCTCACATACAGTCCACAGCGGAATTTTGAAAAATCCTTCTTCAAAAAAAGTATAAAAAGAGGAAAAACTATGAAATCCTCAACTAGATGGAAAAAAGAGAAGATCTTAAGAAGTCTAACAGACAGCCCTAAAACCAAAGACTGTAGCCTCAACGTAATTTATTAGAGGGGCTGATGAAGGCAATATCTGCACTGGAACAGCAAAGTTATCCAAGAGATTTACCAGGAGCTCAAAAGCCTGAGAATATGGTCCAAATTAAGGGAACTCGACGCCTGCTTTGCCCAGTTCTGAGCCAGGCAGGTGCAGCTGCATTTTTAAGAGTGTGTAAAAAGGACCATGTCGTCCATGAGAGGTGCGATAGCAAAGAGCCTTCACTAACAGCAGAGACATTTTACTCCAAATTCTCATGCAACTGGGAACTAGGAGGATGAGGTTACCACACGTGTGAAAAAGCCAGATCTGCTTTCTTTTAGGTCACTAATTCTGGTATTTTTGCATCCATTTGGGTCAGCAGGGTCACAAAATATAACCTTTCCATTTTGCAAAGTTTCTTCTAAGTTATTCTCTACGAGCTCCTTTAATGTGTCTCTACCCAGAGCAGTGGGGCTGGCGCAGCTGGGCTCCTTTTCTATTCCATGCACAGTTACTGACACTTACTGCACGGGCCTGTGATGTTCAGTAGGGAAAGAAGAGCTAAATTAGGCTTTTTAATTTAAGACAATTTTTGCTAATACTGAAAATAAACATCTATTACATCTGACATTGTTTAACATTTTGGTATTTGCTCAATTAGCGATGCCTTATGGGAATGAGTGACTCCTGGAGAGTGGTTTCCTTTGGGGCTCTAGAAGGGGTCTCTGCCCCAGAGCAGCTGTTCCTACAGCTCACTCTCCCTGCAGCCACAGTGAATTTGCTGCTTGGCTGCAGCACTGAAACTATCTGTCAAGTCCAAAGCAGAAGGAGACTTTGAAAGGCAAACATGATCTGTGATCAATATCCTAACAAATCCAGAGGAAGCCCCAGCTCCCAAAGGGTTAATCCAGAGAAGAAAAGGCATCCGCATGTTTAACGAGCTAATGTGTTTATTGACTGGGGGGCCTTTAAGTCTTCAACTGGGAAAAGCTCTGATAAGTGACTGGAAGTTCAAGTCAGACAACCTAGTTTTGGTGAAACTTGGGTGGAAGGGGGGCTGCCTTTTCCAGCTGATTGACTTTTTGGACTCCTGTGGGATCATCCCCGGCGTGTCATTTGGCAGCGGGTCTGCACTTGCCCCGAAGCAGGGATGTTCCCAGAACAGGGAGCATCCAGGCCGGTCGGTGTGGACACAGCACACACACACCTCGCCCCAGAGAAAAACGATGGGTCATCGTCCCTCCAGGGCGCCCCAGTGCCCTACACCATGTTTGAGTCTAGAACTGAAGCATCTTGTAACCCTTCACCAAACCTGACAGCTGGACACTCCTGATTGCCGTGGGGATGTTCCAAAATCTGCAGGTCCCTGCTGAGAGCACAGCTCTACCTGGTGCCTCCATTTCCCAACCTGGAGCTGACTCCCTGCTTCCACTCTGGCGTGTCCAGCACTGGGGCAGCCGCCCACCAGCCTGGTGGACACCCCTGCCCGGTGCTCTGCCCTGAGACCCGCCGTGCCCACCCGCGGTGGGCGATGCCAGGGTCGGGGGGCAGTGCCCGCCTGCTGACACAGTGTGAGCCCACACTGTCCTCAAACTGCTGCAGGGAAGAGACAACACCCCCTCCCGCTGCCAGCCCTACCCCAGGCAAGGGGTCCACAGGAGAACTGCCAGCCCAGGAGGTGATGGAAGTGGCTGAGCGCAGCTGGAGAGCCGGGAACCTCTGACGGGCAGCCCAGCTGCGTGGTGCTGGCTGGGCTCTAGCCCTGGATGAATCCTCAGCGCTGTGGGTTCAGCCCCCTGCACCAGCTGGAGCTGTGGACTGGGCACAGTGGCCTCACCTCCCCCTCCACGGCTGGACCCTGTGCCCTGCCATGAGCACCCACTGCCAGACCCAGGGCCAGGGCACCTGGGTTACACGGGCTGCCTTCTGCCATGGCAATGTTGGAAATGACTTTAAAGTACAGATAACAAGACCAGGAGGTGAGAGACATTACCAGGATTTAGGATAACAGAAACAACAGAATTTTGGTAAACGTGCAGGTTTTGATCTGTCCCACACCTAGCATGCACCTAATTCAAGACATGACTGCAAGGAAGAGTCAGATTTCTCTGCCCTTTTGGTGCCAAAACGCCCTGGTTCAGGTACCATGGCAGTGACTACAGAAGTGTAATGACAGGATATTCCTTACAGATTTCTGCAGTATTGGAAAAAGAACTGTAAGTGAACCAGGTACATCCCATTTCTACATTAGTTAAGAGATTATAAGAAGATAAATTAAATTAATGGTCCATCTAGCCAATATTCTGTCATCAGCAGGGACTGGTAACAGCCCTGCAGGCAGGAGTGTGGAATCAGTGAGCAGACAGTGCTGCTGCCCCAGAAACCACCACCAATTTGGGATTAAGGACCTCCTGCACTACAAGAATGTCCCACTTTTCAGCAGTCCTCAATGCATTTTTGTCCCAGGAATCTGTTCAGCTGCTCCTGCACAGGGAGATCATCGAGAGATGCCAGTGTCCCAAGAGCCTACTCAGGAAACAAGTAAATACCCTGGAAAATTGTTCCCGCTCGGCCTGGCGGTGGTTGGGAACAGCCCTGAGGACACGGGTGAGGAGCAGCACCACGGCAGGCAAAGTGCCGGGGAAAGGCCTGAATTGACAATGTAGGGTGGGTGCTGCCCACCACACGCCACGGGGACCACAGGAACGTTCTCCTGCTGCAGAATCCCAGCCCGAGGACACGGCAGCTGCAGCCCTGGGATCCGCGGGCAGAGTGAGCACAGACTGAGATGAGGACTGAGCCTCAGCAGCTTCAGATCCGCACTCTTCACGGGTCGGGATGTTTGATTGTCCAGGCCATCAAAGGAAACACCACGTTCTTGCTCTCAGGCTTCTCCTCGCCTTGATTTGCATATTCAAGGATCTCCGATGTCTGGCTGTCAGAGATGGTGACAGTCGGTGGGGGGGGGTAGCTTTATCAAGGGGGATTATTTTTAACCCAAATTATTTTGCATTGTAAATGTTTAAATCCACATCAAATCCAGATTAATGCATAAAATAGTCCAAGAGGGTATTTACTGGGGGTAAAAAAAATAACAATAAATCAAATTATTATGACTAGCTCCCATATGAAGTGTTTTAAAAGGGGGGAAGTCTGAGGTTTTGGCTAAAATATCAGTTCAAGGAGAAGATTGAAATAAACCCCTCTGCAAAACGGCCCAAGCTTACATACAAACTGGAACCCTTGGTACTTTTTCACAACATGACTGGAATTAATAATGCAGATAAATCCTAAATAAATCAGGATTAGTGTTAACTACGTCTTGAGGTTTAATACGCTGTAGGAAAATGAAAGGGGGCAGTGGGGGGAGGAGGGAGCTCTGCGGTGGGAGCGGCCGGGGCAGCGGCCGGAGGGTCCGCGCTGGACACCCCTGCCCGGGCTGGGGACAGCCCGGCTGGGGGAGCTGCTTGCAGGAGGTCAGCCGGATTGCACTCCTTTACCGTCTTAGCAGCAAAAAGATTAAATTTCCCTTCGTGGTTAAAGAGCTCAGCCCCACTCTGAAGGAACGTATTTATAAATAAAACTGCCAACACAATGGCCCTGCGCCGCCTGCCCAGGTCCTGCCGCTCCCCAGGGCTACTGCCCACGCAGCAGGGACTGTCCTGTCCCCTCCTCATCCTCATCCTCATCCTCCTCCCTGTGCTGGACGGAGCCAGGACTGATGAATCCCTCACTCTCTGATACAAAAGTAGAGTTTTTATGTCTTTTTCAAAGCCACAGAGGAGCAGAAAAATGCTTCTCATGCTCACTTTGTTACCTGGGAATTCCCTGCCCCTCTCTGTTCTGGCTCTCTCCTTGTGTAAGGACACCACTTGCTCTGGGCTGCCCTGCCTCTCCCGGCTGTGGGACTGGGCTGGAAACTCTCACAAATTTGCAGCATTCTAAGAAATCTCATCTGCCACCTGTTTCCTGTTCCTCTTTCAGCACTCTCTCGGTGCTCACACCAGCTCAGAAGTGCTGAGGGGCCAGGTTCTCACCCACCTCGTGCCACAGCTCACCACTGACACCTGTGCCAACAGCGACAAAGCCACCAGAACGATCCCATGGGACATGTGCCACTTCTCCTGGCCCAGGTTCCTCTGCCTGGGTGTGCATGTCACAAACCTGAACAAGACGCCAGCTCTTTCCCTAAAGCAGCCAGTTGGCTAACCTGCTGTTGGGATGTGGAATATTTACCTATGATCAAACATTGACCAGTAAGCAAACAGAGGAGGTTTTCAATAACTTAAATATTTTAAGAGCTGGAAACAACCCTATTCTATATCATACACAGCAAAGTGCCAGCAGTCAGTGGTGCTGGTGCTGATGTTAGTTGTTGGGGTTCTGAAACACATCACCTTCTGAAAGAGTGAGTCTGTGTCTCCTGTCTCTGCAAGATCAAGCCTGCAGGTCTGTGTCCATACTGACAGACCTGAAATGATCCTGGTGACACCTCCTAGCAGGTCCCACTGCATGAGTCAGCATATTCACCTCCGTGCTAGTGGAAACTTGAAAGAAAGAGAAAAAACCCCAAAGTCTGTCTTTTCTTTAAGGGAACTTCAGTGTAAGTCTGGGGAGGTAAAGAAGAGATGCACAAGTGCAAGAAGCCCTGAGATACCTTTGATTACTCCAACTCTTGCAGAGATAATGCTGACATTACCCAGGAAGTCAGAGCACAGTGCTCACCTGCAGGTTCTCCTCTGCCAGGAACAGCCAGACTGAGCACGAGCCACCCACAAACTCCAGTTGCCCTTCAGGTTGGTTCAGATGAACCAAGCCCAAAGGATGCTCTCCAGCAGCTGCAGGACGAGCCCTGGGCTGGGCTCACAGTGGCTCAGGCTGCCCCTCCCTGGGGGTCCCTGGTACCACCATGGAGCACTGAGCCCCCCCCAGTTCCACACCACAACAACCCTTCCATGCAGCCAAAACCCCTTCTTGGGGCTGACATCAATATTTCAGGGAACACCTGCAGGCACCGGGCTGTGCTGGAGCAACAAGCCAACTCCCTCACTGCCCACTTCCAAGACAATCCACGTTGGAGTGGTGGGACCTGGGGCATGGCTCTGGCACCACTGGCTCTGCCCCCAGCAGATGGGTCCTGCCCCATCCCCCTGCCCCGTGTCCTCAGAGCTGCTGTGGGCAGCCTGGGCCACTGCCCCAGCTCCAGCTGCCACGAGCAAACCCTCCACAGGCTCGGGGAGCCCTTCCAGCACCTTTGCCAGCTGCAGGAAAGTGTTTCTGGAGGTTTAACCAGTATTCTCAATGCACATGTCCAGAAACCATGGTGGATTCATATAAAACAGGAGCTGTTTTGTTTATAGCGTGGTGTTTAAATGTTTGTGTTTTGCTTCCAGCCATTTCCAGTAGAAAAGGACAAAAAAAGGGAGAGGGTGAGAGGGCACTGAGGAATGGATGTGACATGTGGTTTGACCACTGCCACGATGAGGCCATGTAGCATTAGACCCTCATCTCAGTGGGGAAACCCCGAGTGGACTGAATGCACAAACAGCCAAGCTGTGTTATATTTCTTAAAAATCTCACATGGTGCCATTCCTGTGTGTTTGAAAGGAGTAAATCTCCCAACCCTCACAACACCTGCGTGGAACAGAACAAATAACCTGAAAACCCCCTGTGAAAACCAGCCAAGATCTAAGGACGATTCATTTGGTGCCCCAAAAGCTGCAAATTTCTCTTCACAAGGAAGTTTATACATCTGTGCTAAAAGAGGATATGAAAGCAGCCTATAAAAAAACAGGAATCAAAGTACAACAAATTAAACAAGGAAACATCTGTGACGATCAGCATGAGCCAAAGCTGATGGGTGTGAACAACTTGTAAGAAGAGTCAGCTGTGTCTGAACCCCACAAACAGAACCCTCACAAACAATAAACCCGAGAGTTCTGAAGTTCACCTTTGATACGATAAATTCAAATAATTGATTATTATGTGCAATTATTAACCATTACTAAACAGAGGGGGGGAAAATGTCAATAACTGTGGAGTAAAACATTCCTGGTGCACATTTGTAATCAAAGTAGTTGATGTAAATATATAATCAAGGTCATGTAATAGCAAAGGTATAGGTTAAATAGCATCTGTTAAATATAAAGATTTTTAAATTACCAAGTCTGAACACTTGTATCTAACAATTTGAAAGGAGTCATTTGGAAACTCTTCAAACACTTCTGGCTAATTCTTAATATGTTTTTGAGAAATGGGAAAGTCTCCGGAAGGCCTGGGAGGAAGTTTGGTTGCAGGTCTTTAAAAAGTACACGATTGACCTGAGTGTGTAATAGAAGGTAACACTTGCCATGTGTCAGCAAAGAGATGAAGGATGGAGACACGCTTCACGCTAACGTTACTGCACTGGAAGTAATTATTTGTTTTAATTTTCTCAGCAACATTCATTGTGGACTCTTAGATCACCAAATCTGACATATTGGCAGTGTTATAAACCCGTGTCAAGCTGCAGTTTCCCAAAGGAGAGATATTAGAAAAGCTTCCATCCCTCCACCCTGAACTGGGGAACCCAACACTTCATGTGACCATCTTCATCCATGACATGTGAAATAAGTGGAGGTCTGACAGAAAAGATTCAGGAAGGCCAGGCAAAGAGGAATGGCTCACTTGGATCTCCCAGATGAGCTTCTCAGGACTCAGCAGGTTAGAAAGTGATAATAAAGATGTTTTCATTTGTAGGGAATCATAACGCTCGTTCAAACAAACAAGTAACAGCATCGGGATTGACTGCTGCGAGGAGGAGGAGGTGAACCTGTGGACAGGTGTGTCACTGGATATCGTCCAGTCTTCAACTCTAAATGCTAAGTCACAGAGATTCCTTCACAGGCCATTCACTTAAGAGTTAGACTTGATGATCCTTGTGGGTCCCCTCCAACTTAGAATATTCTGTGAAATCTCCCTAGAGAAATTGTCCTAACAGTTTACTAGTTTCACTGGATAAAACCTAGACTGAATTTCTCTGATTTTTCAATGCAAACTACATTTCCCAGACTGCCAGTCCTTGCTGTAGTGCTTCCCTCGAGTCTGCACAGTTTTCTTTTTCAGATTCACTCACCAAAACCAAACCACCACTGAGAGCTGGAGCCCTACCAGGAGCCTCTCAAGGGACTCATCCCCTTGGTGATGCCCTCTTGGTGCCCTGGCTGGCTCTCACGGACAGCCCTGTGACCCTCACCTGCAGGTGTTCAGCATCAGCCTGGGTCCTTGTGGTGGCCCTTGTCTAAGGCATAGCAGTTTTAGCCACCAGGTAACATGGACTGCCTGAACATCAAGTCCCTTTGCAGCATTTCATGCTGGACACACAAAATTAGGAATAACTTGGTCTGCTGACCAAAAGGTCAGTTTCTAAACAAAGAGGTACAAGATGTTACACCAGAGGGCAGAATTCAGGAACTGAAATGACAGCAAAGCTGCTGAAATAGAGGGAATTGGAAAAATAAATAAACATTCAATAAAATTAATACACAAGTAACAACTGAGTCTAGAGGCACCTTTCATAGGAGAGGAGGGACTTGTCAAGAAACATGGAAAGTTTCTTTTCCTATAGCATTTACAACGTAGTATTTAATTTGAAATGATCGTTTCCTGTGCCCACTGATCATGAGAATGTGATCTTCCTCTTCCTCATCACCTACCTCCATATTTTTCTATCACCATTTTCATTTGACCTTGAACTAGACAGTATTATTTATGGAATAAATGTTACATTTTCCCATGAGTTTAGTGGCAAGCACCATGACAACCATGTTCTGGTTTAGATGCTATCGGCATTAAAGTACAATGTAATCATAATAATAGTAATGATAATGTAAAAGGCCCTCAACTGAGGTCTCTTTATCATTGCAAACCATAACTTAAAAGATGTACACACCAATGTTACACCACTGCAAGACACAGGTATTCTTACTAGGGTTGGACAATTAAAACCAATCACGTGGTCAATTTCAGGAAAAACTTCACTGACAATTCACAAAGAATCTACTATTACCCAATGTATGCTGTTCCTAACATATCAGTGTGTGGATACGTCTACATATGCATGTATTTCACAGGGAGTACGTGGAGAAAGCCAGGGCAACACTTGGTGTTACCTTCCTCTTCAACCAACACTGATGTACTCACCACCAGCTGATAAACCTGAGCAATTTCAATAAAAGAGACAACACTGAATAACAAAATAAAAAGTAAAGAATCCTTTCCCTCCACCTCACATCATGTGGCTGCATCTTCCATATGGCCAGAAGGAAAAGCCATCTCCCATTTGCACACCAAACCACATATTTAATCCATGTGCTTATGTCAAACTTAATTACAGCACATTTGGCATAAAATAACAATCTACATCCTTGGAGAGGGGAACTTAAGTAGTTAATATGTGTGATTGAATGGAAGTGCTTTGCTGAATGTTTATGAGAAACCCAAGACAGCCAAATGTGGTGATATTTTAACCATTTAAACACCAGCTCTCTTGCCCTGCACCAGGACCCCTCATGTCCCCATGGCACCTACCCAGCCCCATGCCAAGAGAAGGGCCCCGTCCACACATCTGGCCAAGCCTTGCCCAACAAACTCACCAGCCTCTAAGCCCCCACTGACAGCTGTTGCTCTGAGAGACAGTATGCATCTTCCTGCCCTTTTCTCTCACTCTGTGCCTTAAAAATATCTTGGTGCTTCTTTCTTATTCCCATGCCAGTTTCTAGAATCCACAGATCTCCAAAATGCAATTTCCCTCTCTTTGTGTCCCCTGAACCTCTAAAGAAGCAGGTCTAAAACCTGACAAATGGGTCTGCATTGATGCTCAGACACAGATTTACTGGGGAGATTGTCAGAGTAAAGAAGATGTAGCGGTGCTTCAGGTCCCAGCGGGGAATCAGCTGGCACAGCTGGCGGGGTGAGGGCTTCAGCACCACTCCCAGACAGGGTCAGACACCTCCTGGCAGCAGCCCTGGGACTGGGAGGCACTCTCAGCTGGACTCGGGAATCCTGCTCGTGGGGACTGTGGGGTGCAGCACAAGGCACCTGCTGGCCTGTGGTGCCAGGACCAGGAGATGGAGCACGTGGAGACTCGGAGCCAGCTTCAGAAAGGAACCCGAATTCCTTGCAGTGCCTGGAGCACCAGGCAGGCTGACAGCCTGGGGAACGGGGGCTGTGCACCGATGGCACGAGGGGCTGGAGCCAGGTCCTGTGTGCAGCGAGGGCTGACACGGGAGCAAGTGTGTCAGGAAATCAGTCAAAAAGTGAGACAGAGGTCCAGGGAGGCTACTGAGGTTTTAATGCCTGACTGGAGAGGGCCCTCGGCAGCTTGATTTCTGTTGGCCTTGCTTTAAAGTGGGGCTGTGGACGAGGTGACCTCCAGAGGTCCCTTCTCACCCAAATTACACCCCAATAACCAGGAAGGACAGAAATAGGGGGGTTGCTGCAGTCAGCACCGAGATCACAGAGCACCGAGTGAAGTTCCTGTGTGAGAAATGGTTTCTGTGGATAGAGCAGGGGGAGGAAAAAAAGTGTTCAGCAATGACCTTGCTACAAGGAGCAGGAACAAAGAGGAAACAGCTGAATGTGGCGCAGGGTGACGAGCCCTGGTAATGGCCTGCTCTGGCTCACAGACAATGCGCATGGAAAATCCCCCATTAACTTCGGTGACACGGGACCAGGCTCTGAAAGAGCAGGCACTAAAGTGGATGACAGTGTCAGAAAAGAGAGGAGGAAAGAAGGAAAAAATTTAAGTTTCACTTTCATCATGCTGAGGATGAGTTCACTGCTGAAATTCTGCTATTCTCTCTTTCAAAAAGGAACATAAATATTTTGCACCAAACACAGTGGTGTGGCTGCTGCTGGAGTTAATTGGTTCAGTGTCTAAAACGATGGCATGGCTTTCTTCTTGCCAGAGATTAATTCCTGATGATTTAGTGAGTCCTTCACCCCGCCTTGGATATAAAAAAGGTGGGAATAGCCTAAGAACATTGTCACATTGGGTGCAAAATCCTACAGAACACCCTCTATACAGTGATGCAACCGAGCACCATGCGCTGGATTTTACATCACCATCATTACCCTGCCTCTGCTAGGGCAAAATAAGGTTAGTTTGCACACTGACTGAGAATGTTTATATGTAAAAGATACATATACAGAGGACAGAGAAGTTATGCAGCCTTTGATATGTAAACATACACAATACAACCATATACTCCTATGTCTAGAAGAAAGCACTCGTTGAAGAAGTTGCAGAGTTTCTACAAACCAGCGTTTTTAGCAAGGGTGGCCAAAACACTGCGCAGACTAAGACATACATTGTGTTTTTTGGTATGGGGAAGGTTATGAGAAGAAAATACTGAGATTCATCAAACACCTGTGGGGCAGAACTGGCCTGTAGCCCAGGGTTGCTGCTCACTGCTGCACTTGCTCTGTTTGCTGTGGCATTTTGGGGTGCTTGTGCCTTGTGGAGAAGTGGTGGCCCTTTCGTGTGACCCAGGGCACACGGGGGTCCCCCATGCCAGCACAAAGCAAATACCTGTGTGCCACAATCCAACAGCACCTGCGAGGCGAGGGCAGCCCTCGCCCTCCGGCGCCGTGCCCACGCTCCCGATCCGGCACCGCTCCCAGGAGCGGCATCAGGCACAGCCAGAGCACTCCCAGGCGTGGTCCCTGTCCCACGGGAGCCAGCGGGTGCCCCTGTCGATGCCCACCACGGCTGCTGGCTGCAGGCAGCAGACGAGCCGTGCCGGTGCCCTCTGCCCCCGGCGCTGCCGCGAGTTCCCCTTCCCACGTCTGCCGGACAGCCCTGTCTGCTCCGAGGGACCCCGGATTCCAGGCACAGCTTTCCCATGCCATCGTCCCTCAGAATAGCTCCGCTCTCCGTATTTTTAGCAAGGCTCTAATGGGCCAATATGTTTGATTTTCCACTGTTTCCACCCGGCTCGAGTCCCGCTCCATGGCAGTCTCCCTGAGTGTCTGGCCGGTGGCACCGGGCCGGGGACACGGGCGGAGGAGCTGGGAGATGGTAGCTCTGGCAGCAAGAGCTGCTTTGCATACTTGGAGTTGTACAAAGCTGATTTTCTGAGAGAGAGAAAGACGGAGAAAGGGGTTTCTGTAAGTAGTAGAGACAATGAGAACAAGGCAGGCACTATGCCAAGCACGGGAGGGCTGCCAAAACACATATCATTAGCTTGAGCCAGCTATAAGCAAGGAAATGAGAAACATATGTTGGAGAGCAAGGTTAGGAGCGAGGGACTATGGGTCAGTGACAGTCGTCCGAAAACTTTTCCCTTGTTCTTCAGCTGTGGCCCGCCGGTGTCAGATGTCATTCTGACAGCCTCCATTTCTCAGGACGGCCGGGCTTATTTTGGCCCACTTGTTTTTTGTTGTGTGTATTTTTTATTTTTTTTCCCCTCCCCTAATGGGAGTTATTGAGAGGAATAAGAGAACAGACAAGAGAGCCTTTGCAATTTTTTTCCCACAGTTATGGGAAAATAACCTTGTTTTCTGTGATGTTCTCTGAAATCCTCACCCTTTATAAAATAACGGTGTCTCGGGACTGCGATTCTGCCTGGCCTGGTGAAAAGAAAAGGGTGGGTAGTGTATTCTTAAGTAGTTCTTGCTGTTCTTTCTTAAATATAATTAGATGCACCTCATTACCTCAAACTAAAGGCCTTTTGTACTTCTTCAGGGCTGTGCTTCCGGATAGCCACGGCATGCCATGGCTTGCAGCACCCACTCTTATTTGATCACATTAACAGTGTATTTTTAACATTTTCCCCCTCTCTCCAAGCTGTTTGCAGGTCATTTCCTTTCCCCGCACTGGCTGCACCCGCACCACACGTTCCTCACTGACACTGGAGGAGCGTTTGAAGGTCCCACTCCCTGTCCCAGCACCCTCGTGTCTGTTTAGCCTTTGATGGAGCTCGCCCTGGAGAGCGCCCCACGGGCCATTGCTGCTTCCCTCCCAGGGCTGAAATGTTCCCAGAGAGAGAAGAGCCTAACAGGGATCTTAGATACCATCCCAAGAGACTCCTGTCTGACCCCCATTCTGCAGAAGACCGAACGGAACCCATGGGCCCCTCCACTTCTCCAGCACCATGCAGGGGGCTGAGCACCTCATAAAACCTCAGGCAGCCTCAGGTTGGAAATGCAGAAGAGGTTTCTTTTGCTTTTGAGCTTGGAAATGTGTCCAGAATGGAAAGAAAGGCAAGGATTCAAGGAGAAAAGTCATCGACAGAAAGCCAAGCACCGTTCCTCATGGATGAGCCCGGCACTGATGGAGGATGCAGGATCGGGGTGGGCACGGTGGGCTTGGGCCACATCTGTGTGATGGAATCTATCATGCCTAAAAGTTTGCAAGAAATAATTTAATTCTAATGATTTTTAATCCTTTCCATGCCCCAAATCCTGCTCCAAGAGCCAGGCAAGGCTGCTGGGGAAAACTGGAGTATCATGTTTTGAGGGAAGTAGGTGAGGTCCAAGATCAGGTTTGAAAGAAAAAAGAAGATGAAGCAAAGATCTCGCAGGGACTGAACGCAGGTGGAGAGTAGGGTCAGAGGAGCAGTGATGAGGACAGGCTCAGGCTGGGCAGGGGTGTTACCGCACTTAACTCATCACCTGCACTGGCTCCAACCAGGGACGAGGGGTGACAGATCTGTCATTTCCAAGCACTTTAGCTCCCCAACTTTGAGGAAGGGCTGGCACAGCACACAGTCACTGACACTTGTTTTCTCTCAGGCAGCAAGTTAAAATGCTTGGAAATGATGTTCCTCCCTCCTTGTTTGCGAAGCCTGAGCTGGGCAGCAGTGACAGCACCAGCCCTCCCAGCAGCCTCTCCCTCCATCTCTGCTCTGACACACCTGCTGCACAATTCTGAAGGATTTGCTGTATTAACAGACTTAGTAAATCCGGTATCTTTGATTTTTAAAATTCCATTAGAAAGACTTGCTGGCAATTTATTTTGTTTTCAACTACAGGGGAGAAGCTGTGCTGACTGTCAGCTTTCAAACACCTCTGCTTTTCACACAGCCTTGACTTGTAATGTAAGATGATCTAAGATGAAGTGCAAGGTTTAAATTTGAAATTGATAACGCGTGGTTCTTCAGCTCAGTGTCCAGCCACCTTCACCAGCACAGACCCTGTCACTCCCAATCATCACAGCCCCACAGAAATTGCTCACTTTTAATGACATGCAATGTTCTAGAGGCCTAAATGCGACATAGACCATAATTGTGATACCCAGGACTATTGAGGAGATGTGTATCCATGACTTCAGTAGGTATGGACAACCAACAGAGAATTTTGATGAAGAGTCCAGGATCTTCACAACAGAAAAATAAGCAATACTCTAATCCTAGTTAGAGTTAGAGGAATCCTTGGGAAAGGAGATATTAACCTTGAAGTTAAGGGTAAGTTGAATTCAAAGCTACATGTTAGTCCAAAAACACTACTGAGTTCTGGAGAGTCATTTGATGTGAAGCACATTTGAGCCCCTGTTTTATCACCCCAGGAATGCCCTTTGGGGCAAGCAGTGCGTGTTTTCAAAAGCTTAATTTTCTTCTCTAAATTTAAAATCACATTAATGCATTTAATTCAGATTTACGAAACAGCAAGTCACACAGACCCAATCATAGAGATTTACCAATAATTTTGGACTGGAAATGAGGGGGTTCTAGATAACCCTTTACCATGTTTAGCAGCAATGATTTCAGCATAGCTTCTTCGCAGCTCAGAACCACTACAAGGATGCAACTCCATTGCTCTGCTGCCAAGGGGAGCTCAGCAAGGTCCAGCTGTTTCCATGCACCTCTTTATTTTTGGAGATGGAAGGGAGGGCTTTGTCTGACTGGGATTTTTTAAACATTGGCCATCTCCCTTTATGGTTTTCATTGTGGCTCAGAACCAGCCGTATCGACACAGCCCCAGGGATGGCAAACCCCTGCCCAGAACAGGCTCTGTGGGGAGGGCTGGGGGCTGAAAGCACCGATGCCAAACTGCAGCCTCGGGTGGCAGCGGCAGGGGACGAGCCCTGGGGGCTCACCTGGCTGTGGCACCCAGACACGACTCGGGGGCCCCTGTTCTATTAAAAAGAGCTTCCTCAGAGATTCAAGTGGTTCCTCAGGTGCTGGTTACCTGCTCCCAGGGAGAAGGCTGCTGAAAAGGTCTTTTGTGCCCCGCTCTAGGGAGCGAGTCCCTCGTGTGCAGGAGCTCGCTGACCTGTCGTCCCGCTTGCCCAAAGGGTACCAGGGGCCAGAGCATGAACCCAGCTGGGAAAACCAACCAGGAACCAGCCAGGGACAGGAGGCACAAATCCAGAGAACGCCTGTCGTCGAGTGTCTGAATTACAATTATGTCAGTGCAAGACATTATATCAAGACAGATATAGTTTGATTAAAATTATAGACTCCAGGCAGAAAATACCTGAGTAGAACTGGGAAATGTGGGCTGAGAACAAGAGAAAGCGTGTGGTGTTAACTACAGTTAATTTCAATCTTTACTGTGCTCTGAGGAAGGGTTACACAGATTCCAGCAGCCTCAGCAAGTGAGATGGATGCACAAGGACTTTCATGTCTCTTTGGACTTGTCCACAGAGATGGAACCATCCAAAGCAAATCTTTTCTTTTCACCTGCATTTTATTATTGTCACTTTATGGCCACATGCAGTTATTTCTGTAATTAATATGGATGTGTGTGGTAATATTTCATGTATCTTATGTTTATTTATATCTATTTAATTAGCTTCCCCCAGGCAGAGTTGAGGCGCATCTGAGGTGAGAGTAAAGATGTTTTACTTGGTGCTTGCCATCAGCAGATAAAGTTTCTTGCTGTTGTCCATATCAGACAACACAGAACCACAGAGATATGGAAGGGTCCGTGTTAGTCTGCATTTGCACTGAGCAGAAATTCGACTGGACAAGTCCTTGAGCAACTTGATCTATTTGTAATTGCCTTGAGCAGGGGCCTGGCCCAGATGATCCCCAGAGGGCTCTTCCAGCCTAAATTATTCTGCAATTCCTTGGCTGTATTTTCTGCCTTTACACCACGTGTTCTGGCAGCAAAGCAAAGCAGTGTGAACTGTGTCTGTGCGAGCAGGTGCTCAGGTGTGGGTGTTTAACACACCCCCACTGTGGATGCAGCACTGCCCAGGTGGGGGGTGTGCACAAGCACAGACCTCAGGGCCTGCCTGGTGACATTATCTGGATGAAACACTAAACCCAGGATGCATAATATGATCAGTTTTCTCTCCAAATTTATAGTAAGGGCATGGAAACTTGAAAAAACTCAAATCCTTCCTAGCAGAGTGATTTTTTATTAAGCAGGTATTTAATTTGTCTTCAGAGGTCATCACACTTCAAAAATATTTTCATCTAAACACTTGGTTTCCACCCTGTTCTAAGCCTGAGAATTCAGACCAAGCTGGGAACTCCAAGAACGTATGGATACTCTTGAAAGTGGAAACTATTTTCAAGCTTATAAGTAATTCTGTGGGAGTGAATGTATTTGCAGCTTCCAGGCCAGGCAGGATGACCTTTCCAGAACTTGTAAAATCAAATCAAATCAAAATAGATTCAAACTTTCTTAAAATGAAAAAGAAGCCCACGGACTGAAATGTTGCAAGAAAACAGAACATCCACTCACAAATATACTTAAAAATGAAATTTTAAACTTACAATGGCAATATTTCTGTGTCTGCCCCTCTGTCTCTTCGCTCCCTGCCATTTCTATCTCGTTCTTATCAGAGCTCTGTCAGCCCCTAAACTGACATTTTCCCATCCTGATCATTCCCAGGATAGAGGAGATGGAATTTTTTTTCCCTTGGCTGATGCAAACAGCAGATCATCCTACAGAGAAACGTCAAGGACAGTTTGGAGTCCTAATCCCTGACCTGCCTGCCCTTTCCTAACTCGCTATTGACATTGAACTCAGAAAGCTGCAGTGCTGAGATGAGATAATGAATTCTGCTTGCTCGGAATGTGCGAGAGGAAGAGGGGAGATAGGGAGGAGGAAGGGCTCTGGCTGTAAGGGCTCTGTTACTGTGCCAGTCCTGCTCAAAGCTCCTCATGCCTGAAACTTGGTTAAAGGAAATATCTGGAGAAATACCCACTGTCTGCCCCTCACTCATTCTATTGCTTCACAGGCACAGCCAGGGGAGATGGGAATTACTCATCAACCAAGACTCCAAAGGCTTCTCTGTTTTTTCCTAGAATTAAGTGCTGTGTGCTGCAGCTCTGAGTTATGTCCTTTATACCTTTAAACAGATACTTGTTGGTTTGGGAAAATTTGGGAGAGACTACTTACTGTACTTTTATAATTCCTACAGTAGCTCGTCTCCACAGATGGTGCTGCCCCAGTATCACTCACTCCCACCCACCTCTATTAGAGTCTAAATTGGAAATCAATTAAGTTTTGCCATCATGAACCCAGGAACACTCAATTTGAATGCTGCCATCCACAGCTTTAGCATGTTGAGTCAGAAAACCTGCAAATACTAATGAAAATAATAAGATTTATAATTTTAAAATAGCATTTTCTGCTTGTTCTTATACTTTATATTGATATTTTCACTCAGTTTTCAATTAAAGACTCATTAATCACACCCTGAGGATAATGAGTCCAACTTCTAGAAGCTTAGCCAGTTTGCCAGTTTGTATTTTTAGCACTAAATATTCACCTTTAATAATGTAGTTATCCTAAGATGCTGAGAGAAAACAACACAATTACTGCTCCTGAAATATGAAAAAAATACATATTTCTAAATGGGTGTTAAAATTCTGAGAATGCCATGAAGATACAGCTCTTCCTGAGACAAATAACGCCCATTCTGGAATGACTCATTAAGAAGAGCCAAGAGTGGCCCCAAATGATGACGTGGTGTGTGAATTTGTTTACTTTCTTCCAAAGCACACAGGATACGGAGTAGAAAAACCCCACACTAAAGGGACTAGTTCTTCCTGCATATTTCAGCACTTTTGATCAGTAGATATTACTGGAATGGAAAAGGAAATGAGAAAGAAAAAAAAAAAAAAAGTTGGAGAAACCAAATTATTTTGGCTGTCCTCGTAAAAGGATTAGTTCACCAGTTTTTGAAAGTTATTACTGCTGTTACCTGACAATTTTTAGCTACTTTCACTGATTCCTGCTGTAGGAACCAAGGTATTGTCTCTGAGACAGCCAGGAACTGGGTATGACATGGCAGATTTTGAAACATCAGCAGGACCTGACTACAAGTTAAAATTCATCCTAAAAGTTTAAATTCTTGCATTCTACTAACTCTGCCTATGTTGGAATCCAGATCAGGTAAGTATTAACCTCCTGCATAGAGGGAATGACTGACTATAAAGGGTTATCTATGAGTCTACAAATGTTCAAACCATCTGAAACCTTGACACAAATTTTGAGATGTAGCATTTTATCTGTTCTGCAACTGACCCTCCTCAATGAGGAAAACTCAAAGTTAGGCTGATGAGTGGTTTGAAATGCTTATTTGTCCATTTCCCCACTAGTGACTTTCGCTGCCCATTCTTTGCAAAACAGAGCACATGAACCAAACTCCAGCTGCTGGAACAGAGCTTTTCCTCTCATCTCTTCCCAGCCACACTAATCAACATAATTCATGGTAAGAAGGGAGGAAAATGAACATGCTCGCATGGGTATTTCATCAAGATTCTGGAGAGCTTCATAAAGCCGCCTCTTTTAGAAACCATAAAATGAAACAAGACATATTTCTGGGGTTGTCAGCAGGTAGATCCACTGGTTTTGTGGTAAGTAATCTCTTTGGGAGGAAGTCTTTGCTCTGATGTGTGCGTTGGATGTTCTGTGGCTCCCCGCAGCCGCCCCAGCGCAGGTCTGTTCACTGGAAGAGGGGGCGGTGATGATATTGCTTCTAACAACCAGACTGAAGTATAGCCCCAGGCCATCTTCCAAAGCCCCCTCCAAACAGCCTCTAATTAATTTTAATCCTGCCACTCCAATGAGTCCCAAGAGTGCAGCAACCAAAACAAAAAAAAACCTTCATCAAGTCATTCAGAGGAGCTCTGACGGCGTTGCGTCACGATTTGAGGGCTACAAGCAGAAAGTGCTACAGAAAGCTTTTAAATGCTGTTTTCCTTTGGTTTCTTTATTTTCTGTCCTCAACCCAGAAATGAACCTATTTCTGGTGAAAATGTAGTTCCCATCCCTCTCCATGCCCCTCCAGCTCACTCCACAAGGTGGGTGGCAGGACTCAGGGAGACCCACCACCCTCCTCGGTGCTATGGCTCTCTCCAGCCTGGGCTAAGCAGGGCAAAGTCATCCCCTCGGCTGCTCCTGCAGCCCGTGACCTCCACAGAAAACCTGTCTGCAAACGTGGGAACCAGCCCAACGTGCCCAACACCATCCAGACAGTGGACACCCAACACCAGAACCGGAGCCCCCAGAGCCGCCGTTGGCTTCAACACCCACGAACCAGCCACCTGGAGCAGGAGGAGCTGTGCCCTAAGCTGCTCATTGTGTCACAGCCTTTGGTATGAAAGTAGAAATGCTCACTCTATTTTTGTCTAGCTCATCTATTGCTCACACAGCCTCACAAATACGAAATTTTGGGGATGCTCTCAAATATAGCAGTAGAAGTGGTCTGCATGGTGAACTTCTCCGCATTTACCTTTCCACCAAGTTTTATGCGATTTTATTTTACTAAATGAAACATTCACAGAAAACAATTTTTTAAATTGCTATAGAAGATCTACCAAACTGAATTTTAGATTTGTGTTGCATAAGAATATCAGTAATTGAAGATGTGTATAAATAGAACAGAGGTGCTCATGGAGAGGGAAGCTCAGGAAGACAAGAAAGCAATTACACTGATGTGAATCAGTCATGAATCTTTCCTTGTGAATCACCTTTGCAAAAAAATACGTTGTTTATCCTGTTGCTTTATTCCATTTTATATGTGCATAGAAGGAATTAAGCTTCAAGAGTTTCTTGGAAAAAGGACTTTGGCTGGAGATATTGTGTTAGGAGACAGAGACATTTAAAATAGGCTGTTAATGGCAGATCAGAGAAAGGCACATGAAAAGGACTGGATTAGAAATGCAGAGACTCCCTCCCCCATTACACAGATTATAAATTGGGGGCCACACTATTTCCCCCCCACATTTCCACAGTTCTGATACATTATATAGAACAGACATACATATTTCCCCTTCATTTTTCAGTGCATAGCTCCCTTTATTTACTTTATACAATTCAAATGCTGCTCTGATGTCCAAGTTATTACATTCCTTGTAAGCTTTTCCTCAAATCCCTTGTGATCCAAGGTGCTATTATTACCTCTATTGCACCGACTGTGGAGCTGAGATCTATAGTGATTAAAGGAAATGTATCTTCTAACTGTGGATGCCTAATTAAGAGAGGTCTACAAACTGTTTTCTCAGATCACTCCTTATGTGTCCAAAATGGTCTTCAGCAGCAGTTGAGTACAAATTCAGAGCCCTGCATCTCAAATGAACCATGAAGAAATTGAAGAATACCCAATTAGTAACAGTCAGTGAAAAGTTAGGTTGAAGTGAATTAACCAGCATCACAAAAGAGGAAAAGGTGGTAAAGGAAGGGAAAACAATGAGTTTTCCAAGGCAGCATTCAACCATCTTAACCATCAAATAATCCTTTGTTCTCCTTTTCTTAGGCTGATTTGCTACTTCCAACTTCTGGAGCAGACAAGAGGGGTCCTGCAGCCAGCAGCACCCTCCATCTCCACCCCTGCTCCTTCCTCCTCCTCCCTTGTGCTGGCCCCAGCAGGGGTCACTCAGAGCCCAGGAACCACAGGCTGCCCAGTGCTGGCTCAGATGGCCAACCTCTGGATGGTGCTGACACCACCATGCTGTGTCACCACGCAGTGCCAAAGTGACTTGCCAATTTTATTGTCCCTGTGTTTCCAACATCACCGTCGTGCCCAGCGTGTGCCTCGCCGTGAGCCTGGCCGGGGGCAGCAGCAGCTGCCTCCTCCTCACCAGATGGGCTGAACCTCCTCCTGCTCCCATCAGCCTGCAGTCCTGGAGAAAGGCCGTGCCACCACATCATCTGGCTCCTTCGATGCAAAGGCAGGTATGGATGATCTTGTCTTGCCCCCTTCCCTCTGCTGATGGTGATTCTCTCTGTCCCTGGCAAAGCGCTGAAGGACAGACCCTACGTGCTGCTGTGGAGCCCAGGTTATATGGACATTGGAGGCTCCTCCTTCCCACAGGGAAGGGATAAGAGGTGCCCAAACCAATGTTATCCTGTAGCTTCCACCATGGACCAAAGACGCCAAACAGGAACCAGTGAACACAAAGCAATTTTCAAGAGCATCGCGCATCCCTGACACGAGCCCTTCAGTGAGATACAGCAACCGCTCTGACCTGAAACTGAGGGGCAACCTCGACACCTGGCTGAAGTGTGCCCACCATGAATAGAGTCTCCTAGATGCATGCCTGATCTAACCCCATCCTCCTGCACACCTGAAGTGCAGGATTTAGAACTTTCTTTAAAGTCTACAATTTGGGTAAACAAAAGATAAAGCTCTGATGCAAAATCCATCACCTGTTGTGTTTGACATCTGGGCTGGAGATTTCTGATGAAAAGTTTGGTAGAATTCCTTAATATAAACAAAATAGTGTACCCCTAACTCATTTTTTCTTTAAAGGAATCAACAATTTCATTAGTAGGAGGAAAAAAAAGAGCCTATAGCAGACATGGAGAATTTCCAAAGAGGTTTATGCCAGACAAAGGTAGAAGCAGATGGAAACAGCATTTCAGAATGGGAAGTGTTACTACCAGGAGTTTGTTCTGTGGAAGAGTAGCACAGAATGTCTCAGGAAAAGTCCCCTCTCAGATGACTTGACAGGGTGATAGGAAAAGGCAGGGAAGCTCTATACCCCAACTAGAGTCCCCAGCCTGGAGAGTCTCCTGGAAACACAGGGTGTCCCACAGCACAGGAAGGCCAAAGAGCTGCACCGTGTCACTGGCTTATTAACATCTCCTCACGGTTTTTGTCATGAATACACTATGGAACATTCTAATTTACACCAATAGGATGCTTCCATGTAAACAAGTGCCTTCTGCTTCCAAGGTGTGCTGATTCAGCTCCATTAAATTCCTTGAGATCTTCTGACTATTTACGTGCTCCCTCCTTGCAAACAGTCCTGCAGTTTCTGGAACGCTCCGAAGTGTCTGTGCCAAATACAGTGATTCACTGCACTGCATTAATAATGGGCAAGAAAAGAGGCTTTTGAGTTCCATAACCCATAACACCTTTGAAAAGAGCAAAGGGCCCTCTCCAAAGTCACTGAAGTCAATGGGCTGTTTCCACTCGAGCCCAGCCTGGGTGTCCTGACTGCCCGACCACGAGCCCGTGCCTCGGCCCTGCGGACACTCCCGCTGGGGCAGCAGCGCCTGCTCGTTACCCACCTCCAGTAACGAACCACCACGGGAGGTACAGAGAGGCACTGATGGTCTGTGGAAGTGACTGGAACCAGCGACATGGAACCAGCGTGCCTCGATGTCCCTGCTCCCCAGTGCAGCCAGTGGCACGTCCAGGCTCCCTGCAGGATGTTTCAATTCCATGCCTGCTTACCCAGTGAGCATTAATCTTTATCAAAGAGATGATTTGTGCACAGTAAGGAAATAATTTTCTCTCCTTCTTCCCCAAAGACTACATTTCTCTGGCTGCCTCGGGCAGAGTCTCCCCCAGAAGCTGCACAGAACCCACCTTTCCAGGCAGTATGCAGAAAGCATCCAGAGAAAAATCTGTGCAGGACCATTATCCAACCTGGCTTTTTGGTCTCCTGGGATCAAAGAGCAGCTCAGTGTCTTTTAAAACCAATTCCTTTCACAGATCTACAGAGAGGATAATAGGCTGATTAGCCAGAAAGCCTGAAGTGGGGGACTCTCTTCACACAAAATGCTGGTTTATCTTTCACAAGACACATTTGATTTAGTGGTATTTCAGTCATTCATTTTGTTTAAATACATTTTAACTACCTTACATATCCATGTGGAAAAAACTCATCAACTCTAAGAGTTCATTTGAGAGAAGCTCACAGTTTATGGATTTAAGAGAAAGACTCTCATGGCAACACCCAGCTTGGGAAAATTTGTTTCAGTTCAGTATTTTTCTTCTCATTTTAGAGCCAACTACTCTTTTTGAACCTGATTTTCTAAGGACCTAGTCAGGAAGCGAGATTGCCTGCCTGGCCATTCCCACCTCATGCCCAGTTTGGCCAATTTCAGCTAAAACAGAAGAAGGGAAAAAGTCTCAAAGACATTCAGTTTGACCGTGGATGTTGAGGAGTGGGTTGCTGCCTGGAGGAAGCAGAGTCCCCAGGGAGAGCAGTCCAGCTGCAGCACAGCCCCTGTGGACAGTGCAGCTCTTGGTCCCAACATGCCAGAGAGATGGAAGGAGGTGCAGGTGTTGCCATGGGATAAAGAGAGCACGCTGAGGGTATGGCCTTCATGGAAAACTAAACCTTACAGATTCACCTACAAAGAAATGCATTTTACAACTGCTCAGTCTCAGGCTAATTGTCTCAGGACAATTCAAGGCTGACACAAACCTGTGACCAGTTCCCTTCAGTGCACTGGGATGGCATCATGGAGTGCTGGGTTTCCAGGGCAGACGTTCTGCCGGTGTTTCCTGCCTTGCCCGTATGAGATAACTCGGGATGGGCAGGTGTGAGGATTACTGGGAATTAGAAAGAGGCTAAACGACCCTTGAGGTGAGCTGACATTAGTCCACAGCATGCAGAGGTGCCATTCCCAGCTTCTCTGGAAGGGTGAGTGGCTGCCCAGATTCCTGCCAAGCGGGGATGGGGCCGCAGGATCCAGGAGGAAGCACACCTGCACCTCCGCACTGCTCTTCCGTATTTCAATTTTCTTTGGCCAGTGGGGATGATTTTATAGCATCACAGCAGAACATTATCTTTTATACTTTGACAAAATGAAACCGAGTCCTTGGGATTTTTTCACCCATTGCTCTCTTGGCTACTTCACTGCAGTACTATTTCATTACTTATTGATTTTTCAACGTGCTGTCTGCATCGCTGTAATTTACACAAGTTCTGATAGCCCTCAGCGATTCTTAACACCTCAGGGTGAGATCATGGAGTTCACTTGAGATACCAAAGGTAGGCAACAAGTTCTTCAGAAAAGACGACAAATTGCCAAACTTGATAGTTAAGGAGGAAATCTGAGCGGCTGCAGACGTATCACACCCTAAATTACCACAATGCGTTTCTTAGCCAAATTGAGTTTGAGCAAATTTTACCCCCAAAATTAGTCTCACATACAGCTAATAAGGGACTGTGAAGCGTACAGCTAAACCCCAAGAGATGAATAATGCATGCCCCTCATGTGGCAGCTGAACTAACGCTCCTTTAGCTGCAGCTGGAGAGAACCACTGGTCTGGGACGGGCGGGCGCAGAGAAGGCAGCCTCACCGTGAGCAAGGGCAGGGGACTACAAGGAGCTTCTCTTGCTCTGAGGTAAGTAAAACTTCTTCAAGGCCTCTTGCGCCTCTGTGCCCCTCGGAGCAGCTCAGAGCGGGCAGCGGTGGCAGGGCCGTGCTCGCCCTGGGCAGCCCGATGCCCCGGCCGGGACGTGCTGCCCCACGGTCAGAGCGCCCACGCCGGGAAGCCTCTGCCAGAGCTCCAGCAGTGCTGACTGCAGTGAGCACTCCTCCTGCCAGAGGGTCTGGTGCTGCTCCTCTCACACACACTGACCCTGCTTCCAATCACGTCAGGAAATCGGAGTCTGTACAGACTGGCCTTTCCTTCTTTCCAAGTAAGCTACAAAATCACAGAATCAGAGAATACCCTGAGTTGGAAGGGACCCACAAGGATCATCAAAATTCAGCCCCTGGCCCTGCACAGGACAGCCAAGACTCCCACCAGGTGCCCGAGTGTCCTGTCCACATGCAAGACGTTTCAACATGCCTATTCCTCTGTGGCTGGAAAAATGTTGCTATGGACAATCGTGACTTTTTAGCCTGGCTTCCCTCTCACTGAGCTACAATTTAGGAAAAAAATGGACTGATACGGGAGTCTGGGGTGACTTTTGGGGAAGGCCTGGAGGTCTCATGAACCCTCATCAGACTGGTGCTAATGTGTGGGACATCTTTGCCCTGCAGGAAAACAGGAGTCTGAGCGGACAGGACCCAACAGTGAGCGGCTGCAATCAAGAAAAAACATACGTAAGACTTAGAAAATTCATCTAATGAAGGATCTTGTGAGAACATTTATCAGTGGATATTTAGGATATTTTGTCAACAGCCATACTGCTAAGAACAGATAAACGCAATACAAAAGGAAATGTTTAAGGACCTTCAGGGGTGTCAACTGATGAGCTGGAAGTGTAAATCTTTCTCTAGGTACCATGTGTACCTACAGCAGAAATGCTTTGTGGTGGGCAATAGCAGAGCCTGAAACTTTGGAGACAATTTCTCTCCAAGGGAAGCTGATTAAAGGGGCATTTTTTTCCTCTGAAAAATATCCCTAAGAAGATACAGGTACCTATAAGATTCAGGTATTTTATTCTGGTTTGCATCAGAGAGAATGATCTCCACCCTGCAAAAATAAATATAATTCTTAAATGTTGACTATTTGCTTCTTCAGCGATGGAACAAGATTCCAGCAGCTCCCTGATGTTCCTGTGGAGATGAGAGGGAGAGGAGGGGTGACTGGAGGCTGGTGACCTGGAGACTGTTTCTGCAGCTCCAAGGTGGTCCTTGCACACTCCATACACACATCTTCAACTGAGGGTCACAGCATGGTCACAATAAAAAGCAACCTGATTCCAGTGTACTAAACAGAGATGGCTTTTTCTCTTTTTCTTTGGAAAATCTTACCATTAAATCAAAGATGGAAAAACCTTTTCTAAGTAAAGGCAAAGTTGAGGAGTTAAACACAACATTTAGAACCTCTGGAACCAGGAAGGTCTCCAGTTCCTCCAGTGGCCAGAGTGCCTTTGCTTTGCACGTGTATTTCTGGGTTTGTTTAGTTTTTATTGGTTTGAAACAAACTAGTACCTTCAACTATTGCTTTTAAAAACTGTCAAGTATTTACATAATGCTATAACTGCTAATGAGGCCAAGTTAATGATGCTAATATTTACTGACCCTCAACAATATGTTTTATTTTGTAACTTTAAAGGCAAACAGGAATGACTTTACAAGAACCCGAACTGCATCACTTCCTGACTTTGCTTTTTATGATCCCCACACTACATGAAAGGCCTTTTCTATGCCACAGCCTTCACTCACCCTCTGTGCATGTGCACTCTTTGTGCACACCCGTGCTGCGTGCACACTCACCCTGGTGCACACCCACTCTTTGGTGTGTGCACACTCATGTACAGTCTTGACTGCATGAAACTGTTCCTCAGTGCTGCAGGAATAAGGCCAGGAAAAGACACTCTTCAACAAAATCGATACTCTGAAAGTGCTGGTTTAGGGTTGCAGTAGTTTTTGGTTGTGTTTCTGAGTTATTCCTATTGACCTGAGTTCAAAAACAAGGTATTGATTTATAAAGTACCTTCAGTAAATACTTGTGCATTCCCTGCTCCCCACAGTAACCTGGAGCACCCAGAGCAGGGTGCCAGCACAGCTCAGGCACCTACATGGTGGGTCAGGGGGGCTCAAAAGCTGCCAGACCTTTCTGACAGAATGGTCAATGGAGGGAACATTCCAAAAGCTCTGTGAGTGCCTGGGCTGGGGGCTGGAACGAAGATGAGGGAGGAATCAGGAATCTAAAGGAAGTCCTGGGAATAATGAGGTTTGTTGTGTGTTTGCAAGTGGCACACAGGAAAAATTCAGCTTGTGTTATCTGATGGTGCCCAGAGATCTGTCTCCACTTGGGAACCGGTGGGATGTATCATTAACTTCACAGTGAACGCATCCTTCTCTGCCTGAAGGATAAAGTCCACGCTGATTTGCTCATATGGGTTTTAATTAAAAACCCAAATCATCCAGCAGGTTTTAGACTAATGCTGCCACATCTGAACTGGCAATAGATGGCAGGGCTGAGCACCTGAAGGAGCGAGTGGTACCTGCAGGCTGAGCCCACTGAGCAGAGCCAGGGCTGCACCCTCCTGCTCCATCCCAGGGATCACAGCCAGGCCCTGCTGCTGCAGCCCCTCGGGACACAACCCCTGCACCCGGGGCCTCCAGGACAGGCTGCTGCAGCTGCTCATTTGGGATGCTCACCACAAGTATGTCACCAACACGTATTTTATCAGAAACCAAAATCTAGAGAGAAAAATATCCCATATTTTCCTTTGAACCTACAATGTCACATGAAACCAGTCTTATGGTAAATAAGACAAACAGAAATGATAGCAAAACCCCTGAAATACGCAGAACATACCCATGCAAGGTGCTGGTGCCTGTCTTACTCGTCCCTGCTTTAGGTTTCTCATGATATTTAGTGTTCACAGGGTCAAAATACAAATCTGGGTCACTCGCTATGAGAATCTGCCTCTCCTGTAGTTACTGATTTCTGTGTGAGGAAATCCCTTTGCTCCTCAATCTGAGCCCCATCTCACTCGAGCATCCCTGAGGACAGCCAGCACCAGCCTGCAGGGACCACAGCCCCAGACTGGCCAACTTGAGCAGAGACTGAAGGGATAGAGACTTTCAGGCTGTATCCAAGCCACGTGTTTGGATTTGAAAGGAAATATTTCTGCTGGCACTGTTTTCCAAATCAAGCATTTATCCTGAGAGGGTCTTTTCTTCTAGCAATGAGACTGAAAATAAGGCTGGGTTTCCATTGCCAGTGAACTGACCATAAGACAACCAGAAACAAGATGGTGAGTAAAATCAGAGAAATGAATTATCAGAGAAGCTTCTGTAAGCTCTTCCATAGCATCTTTCACTATGCTTCCCACTGCAGACCTGGAAGAATGGGACAGTTCAACGAGGGCAGCAGTCAGAGCACAGCTGGATGCTCTGCCCCAGTGCTCCTGCCTGGTGTGACTTCAGAATCAAGTGGTTTAGAAAGTTCAAAAAGGTATCTGAATTTCCATGCGTTCAGAAGGATTGTAACACTTTTATTGCCACGGAGTGAAACTGGCACCAAGCAGTGGTCTTTCCTTCCCACTCCCCTCTGCACCAGTCCTGAGCTGGGCCTGCATGACCTACTGGAGATATTCCTTGCAGCATTTTTCATGAGGTTTGTCAGCCATGGAATGCTTCGTGGGAATGTGCTGGTTTAAGCCTATCTTGTGATGAGTCCCAGCAGGTTTTTGACAGACACCTGCCCACCCTCTCCAACCTCATATAGCCCTGTGGTGTCTCGGCAGTTCCCACCCCGACAGCAACTGTCCTACACTCTGTATGGACAATACACATCTCAGGTATTCATACTGTTTGAGAGACTCCATCAATTTAGCTCATTATGAAGGCAAAGTCAAATGCATCCAAAATTAATGAAATTTTCCAGACAATAAAATTTTTAGAAGCACCGTGTGCTCATTTTAATAGTTTATGAATTTGAAGTGGCTGATCTCTCCCTATTTTTACTATCATAAACCATTCAGACAACAACTGTTACACATATTTCCATAACACTGTTATAACTTTAGCTCATTTCATAGTTTTAGTTCATATTCCTCCATGATTGTATTTCAAAACTTACAGTCTTGCTACAAAGGTCACATACGACCACGTCTAAGTCCTCTAAGATTTGTGATTCCGAAACGCTAAGCTGATGTTTGTTTAATTGATTCTGGGGGAGCAGTGATGCCTGTAACTCCTGAGAATTAGGCCTTCCACAAACTGGCAAACTTTCAGTGGGTAAAATAAATATGCTCCTATCCCCGTGATAGAGGGTATATGCACAGCACACAGTTATATCAACACACCTCTCTAATGATGCACTTTAATTTAAATACTGTGTCCAAAAGAGCCAAAAGATCACAGTTTGTGGAGGACAAGCCCCAAACAAACAACAGTAACGTGTCCCAGCCGTTCCCCTCCTCGGGTGCAGCTGCACCACAGCCCAGAGATTCCAACAGCCTGGAGGGTTCCACGAGGGTTCCCCAGGGGGACCTCACTGCACTGACAAGCACCCCAATGAGCCCATCCACCAGCACAGGCTCCCTGGGGGCCCCCAGCCTGCCCATCATGCCAGGCCAGGCACCACACGCCCTGACACGATCCCACGGAGTGCCACACACACCTGCTCGGGGATCTCTGAGCCTGGCCTGCACACTTCCCAGGACAGACGTAATAAAACTAATTTATTGCCCCTTTTCCCCAACAGGATTAGAGAAACATAAACAAAGAAATGTTGAGTTCTTCAAGGAAAGGCCCCTTGAACTCACGGATACGACTGGGAGATTTAAGACCGTTCTTCCCAGAATAAGGCTCAGAGCAAAACTTCCCTCATTTCTGCAGAGGTCTGGAGAAGGTACAGTCTGAGGATCTGAGGATTGTCTTGCTTTGAGAGAGCAAAGCTTCAGCTGCAGGACCGGGGTGTCGACATCCTCCACATGAGGAGGCAGCCTGGGGGCTGTCCAGGAAGCTCAGACCACGCCGCAGATGAAGGGTATGAAACTAATTAGGTGAACCTCCTAAAGCGTTCCAGAGCAGATCAGCAACCGCGGCTGATGACAGCGCGTGCACGACGGGAGGAGCAGCAGCAGCTTGTCAGAGCCTCCCTCGCAGCCCCTGGCATCCTGCTGCCCAGCTCCAAACCCCACAGCTGCACCGCAGGTGAGCCCTCAACAGCCCCAGATGGGCAGAGCCAGCCCCGCCACACAGGGCCTGGCACACACAGGGGCCGGCAGGACGGGGCAGTGCCCAGAGCGCTGCTCTCCCAGCAGCTTTTCTCTGAGTTCTGCTGATAATAACATTATGGTTTTCCCTGCGCTGGCGGTCGGATGAGAGGAGCCTGCAGCCTTCGGAGGGATCGATCCGATCGATCCCAGAGGCTCTGTGTCATTTCCAGGGGATTTGCTAAAGAAGCTACTTATGTCCCTTTTTCATTTTCACCAACTCATTACCAGCTGCTGCTGCTCCCTGCAGTCCAGCAGCACCTGCAGGAGCGACCCCCGTGCTCCCAGCGCGGCTCCCAGCCCTGGCCGAGCACAGGACTGAGGCGAGCGAGGGTCGCTCCCACCTCTCCCTCCGCGCAGGCACGCACACACACTCTCCTCGCTTTTCACTTTTTTAAAGGGCAGCCCAGCAGCAGACTAAGCAACTGATCCCCTGGCTTAACTTTTAAATTAAGACCATTGTAAATTTGGGAACTTGAGAAGAGATGGAGAGGACACCCATAATCCTTTGCAAATGTCAAGTGGCTCTCGATATTGGTTACTTCTCAAAGGTAGCTAGGCTACAGCGCACGCAGTAATGAAACAGCCCTGCCAGGCCCACTCCACAGGGCTTCCGTCAATATACATAATATTATTGGGCTTTGAAAGGATTAAAGATTGTTTCTTTTGCTTCCTTGTAATATGGTGATCTCTTGTGCTTCCAGCTCGGAGCGCCCGCTCCCCGCGGGGCAGACGCGGGAGGGTCGGGGTGCTCCAACGCTCGGGCTCCAGCCCTGCTGGCACAGGCAGGGGAGGAGCAGTCAGGAATTCTTAAAAAGTTAAACAGCACTGAAAGTCTTCCATACTAACAGGGCCAGAGAGCAGACTTGAAAGTGGTGGAACATAAGGAAAAATACCATTTTTTACTACATCCTACTCAAAAAAGTTCATAGATCTATGTTTTGCCTGCAAGAACTCAGTTTCTCACGAACACCCATTAAGTACAAGAAATCTGAACAACTAGCACTGATCTGAAGGTCCCAGGACTCCTCTGAGCCATCACAGCAGCCCTGGCAGAGGTGGCCCCAGAGCAACACGACTCCTGATGTCGGATGCCCTCGTTGGGTCTGGGGTTTCTGGAAGCACCATCTGCAAAAGGCACGTGCAAATTTTGGTTTGAAGGGTCTCAGACAGAGCACCTTGTGGCTGAGTCACTAACAAAAATATTTTTTTTTAACTTTTCACATCTATGTTTCCTTGTTCTGATGTTTAATTAATATTATTTTATTGAATATGAGGAACTTCTCTTCTCACCAACCTGCAGGATCACCTCTGACGCTCCTTATAGAGAGCCAAATGTGCAGTGCTGGCAGGGCTCTGCTGGTTTTCAAGAGAAAATCAGCTCTTGATGTTCCTGAGTAGAAGAGAGCAGGATTGGAATCCTGGACAGCAGCAGAGCCCAGCAGTCCCTGTGCTCCCTCTGAGCTGTGAAGCTCCTGTGACTTCATGGCAAAGACTGGGGTGAGCAACACCTGAGCCAGTACATTGATGCCTCCCCAGCAGATCTTTACCCAAGTCATAAATTCTGAAAAAAATAGTTTTTCCATGATGTTGTGATCTTCACCAGGTGAGATGGAGACCAGAACCTGCAAAGTTCCTGTTTCACCAGAATATGGGACACAGGGGAAGAGGAATCAAAGGCGACGTTATAAGGTTTTTAACAATATCTTAAAAACCTCAATCTCATGAAGATTTTCAACTGAAACCCTAACAAAAGTGCTGCTGTAGGTTTCAAGCCATTAATTCTGACCAAGGCTTCTCTGCTTTACAGTCAATCCAAACGTTCATTGAATTCAAGAGAAAGAGTGTCACTCCACCAGTGAATAAAGCCTTTGATTTCAGACTGATTTCAAAAAGAAGAACGTTCTATATTAAACCAGGAATAAATAACAGACGGGATTACACATTAGTTCTGTTGCTGAAAATAGTTCTCCTGAGGTCAGGTGGGACAACCAGAAGAGCGACTCTCACCCGAGCAGAGCTCAGCCAGCTCCCACACGGCCAGTCCAGGTGGTTGGGTGGGTTTTGGATGAGTCCTGAGTTGCCTACCACTGTTTACAGACATGCAATGACCATAAAGTCCATTTTAAGGAGGAATTTGGTAATTCTGTGTGTCATCAGAATTAAATGCTCACAAAAATGGGCAGGTTTGTTTTATTGTAATGCAATTGCTTTTAGAAGTTCTGTGTAAAAGAATCAGTAAGATGTGAGGACCCAAGTGAGTTCTTAATCATTTTTACTTTAACTTTCCAGGGCGACACGTATCAAAATGGAATAACCAAAAGGTTCTAGTGTCTCTGGTTTATCTGCTGCTCGAGGGGACTGTCACAAAGACAACAATGACTGAAGAGTTTAGCAGCTGATATCCTTTATGAGATAATGAGAGATATCAGAAACTCTCTGAACATCTTGCAAGTATTTTCTAAATGTTCTAAATGTCACAAAACGCCCCCTCAGTCTTCAAAGGGTCTGCAAAACTCTGCTGCAGAGATCTGCAGGTGAGGAATCCCATGTGAAATGAGGGAGAAAGAAGAAAGAGAACCAAGAGAGCAGAACAGGCCCTATCCAGAGGCTGGAAGCACGAACGTTACACCAAGATAATGGAGAGAAAGGGAATAAGGACTGAAAAGGAATCTCTGTAATGACCAGATGATCCTTGCTCAAATAAACTCTCTTTTATAGGCATCGCACTGTCACTTTCATCTTGTGTGATCACAGGAATCCCAGACTCGTGTGGTGCCTCTTGTCTGGCGACGGAGAGAAACGAGACCTAACCCTGCACTGCCTGCAGGTGTTGTACCCACCTCTACCAGCAAAAGGGTCTTCAAGGTGTTTTTGAAGACTGCAGCACAAATAGCCCAAATCCATTAAAGCAAGGGAATTAAAAAAATAAAATCAAAAGACTCTAGTCTGTCAGGGTGATAAATCAGAGGTTAAATACCCAAAACTTGTGCAGGCATCACTTGGGGGATTTACTTTTCCTTTTCATGGTAATTTTAATTTGAATTTTCAGGCTGACAGTCGTGTTTCTTGAGAAATCTATACCATTCTCCCAGCAGTTTCTTTGAAATAACCAATGGATCTTCAGCAACTAAACTCCAATTTAAAAGATTTGTCAGTAAGAAAATGCCAATCTCAATAAAAGGTAAATGCAGCCGGAGCTTTCCGAGCCAGGCTGATGGTAATAAAGGAACAGGGAGTTTCTACTAGCTTGAATAAGTTGACAGATTCCAGGTAATCCTTCCTATTACCACAAAACACCTGCATACAGATGCCACAACACAAGTGAGGATGGATTTTTAATTTCTGGAGAAGTAAGATCCCAGGCACACCTTGTGCTGGGAAGGCAACAGAGGAGGGAGTGATGGGGGCAGACCTTTGCCAAGAAGAGGTTTCCCATTGCAGAAGTCCATGGGATGCTGCAGAATGGTAAAGCCATTCATCACATGTATTTAAAGTTGAATTTGCTGATATTTTATGGTATTGGATTTTATTTCTATTAACATTTTATGCTGAAATTACAGAATGATTCGTGAGTACTGAATTTTTGATTGCTTTTATACTTGCTGGGACACTATTAACGTTGATTTACGTTAATAGCACTGTAAGAAGATATTAACAATGAAATTTCCAAAAGCACTTAGCATCCCATAATTGGAGTTAAATGACAAAAAAAATGAGGGGATAATAAAGTAGAGAGAGAGACAGAATTTTTGACAATACTCCCTCTAAACTGTATTTTTCAGGAAGAACCGGAGCAGGACAATTTCATACAAGAATAAAGTCACCCATCTGGCCAGAGAACACGCCAAGGCTCCCGCCAGCCAGCGGAGCTGCCGGGGCAGCCCCAGCCCCGGCTCACGGCTGGGCTGAGCTCACACGGAGAGCCGGCGAGGGGCAGCCCGAGGACAGTGCAGGGGCACTTGGAGGAGGACAGAAAATAGCCACATGTCATCTTTTGAGGCTGAGAGGGTGAAGTGTCCCGAGGGAAGGACACAAACCAAATGGGACAGTGGGGAAGGTGCTGCGGAATCAGCCACTCGACCGGCACCAGAGGTGACACTGGCCCAATCTGCCAAACCTCATTCCACACACTCCTGCGATTTCCTTTGATCGCAAATCTGACTAAACAAAATTTAATTGTGTTTTAGAGCTGGATTTTCACAAACTCTACTTTGACATCACTTGTATACTTTTTAAAAAATTCTCTTCCCATTAAAAAAGCATCAAAGTGCTTTTTCTGTTAAAAGGTGCTCCAATGCTTCACTGTTCTCATGACCCGCAGTTAAACAGCTCATTCAGTCAGTCAGGGAACACACTGGACAGTGTGACAAATCATATGAAAATGTGGAGCAGAAAGGTAAACTGGAAACAAAAATCTTAAACCAGACAAGATAAAGAAACAAACCACCTTGATTGGCTTTGAATAACTCTGGGAAAAAAAATGCCACAAGGGTTTTCAGGGATGTGTTTTATTGTTTATGTTTAAATGACGTTCTTGTGGGGGTAAGAAGGAAGATTTAACAAAACATTTTTAGGCAGCTTTAATCAAGACAATAACTACAAAATTATTATGCTGGAAGAAGATTGTTTTGTCATTTCACTTGGACCAGGAAGGAAGCCTATGTCAGAGTTTTGTTATAAAAAAAATTTTCTAGTGGCCTTTTATGGTCCACTAAAATGTGGAAGAAAGTCCTCACAGAAGTCAAATTACAGAGTAGTGAATGAAAACTCCTGGCTGTACATAGGAAGATAAACGTGGAGCAACAAGTCATCAAAGCAATGACACATCAAGTGTGGGATTCAAAAATGAGCAAAGCCAAGGAAATCTGAGACAGGACCAAACCCAGCTCTGCCTGAGATCCCCAGACTCACTGATCAGAGGGAACACTGGGACCTCACAGCCTGGTGACCCCATCCCCAAATTCAGACATGAAGCTGCTGGTACAGCTTTTTTAATAGAAAAATATGTGTAGAGAAAAGCAACCTGGTGTAGTGGAAGGTGTCCCTGCCCATGGCAGGGGGCTGGAACTGGATGAACTTTAAGGTTCCTTCCAAATCAAACCATTCTGGGATTCTGTGATAAATGCTAATGCACAGACTTCAGCTGAGCAGGGATCTGTGAGATGGTTTGTAGGTGGCTTTTACCACATGCAACCCTTCTCCAGTCTGGAGCTGTCCAGTTGCAGGTCACAGCAGAGATCAGCTGGGGAAGGAGTTCTTTTGTCTGACCACAAATAACAATTGTGCTGGCCAGGAAATGCAAGATTTATTATTATACAAAGGCAAAAAGATTTCTTGCTTTGAAAGAACAGTCAGTATTTCCCCTCTATGGGAGAAGGACTGTTCCACAGGCAGAGCTGTATTCTGGGCACCACCACCTTCACCGAGTTAAAACCAACCAAACAAACCCCAACCCAACTCCTTTTATCAGCAGGAACCACATTTGCTTACACAGAAGATCTGTCAGCAGCCCAGAGTGAATAGATCAAATGGAGCTGACATGCTACTAAATTTGATATGCATCCTCATGTCTTTAAAATTCCCATCTACTCATGCATTTAAAAGGTAAGTTTGTGGACTTCTTAAGTAATTATATTTCAATAACAGGAGAGAGAGAAATGTCTGGAAACTTAACAACAAAACCACTGACTGCTACATAAATTAAAAACTGATTGACGGTGGAGAACTTGGATGAATTGTTAAATTGGCACATGATTGGAAAACCAACAGATCCAAGACTTGCAGGGCCCAGGTCAGCAGGCTTTGACAGGTATGGACTCAAAGGAACAGCCACGCAGACATAACGAAGTGGGTAAATGCTCACTGGGCAAGTAGCTGGTACCCAAAGGCAGAGTGAGGTGCTGGATGGACATCCACACACGGAGGAGAAACACAGAGCTGCAAAGCCAGGACATGGCACTCAGGTGTAATAGGACACAACTGTCCCCCACCCTGTCACCCTCTTGGATGTTCTCCCACAACCTGTTTGGAACCTGCTCCTGCACCACTGCAGAAAATCCCACCTCTGGGGCTGCCACGGCAGCTGGAGGGGCCTGAGGCGAGCAGGGCTGACACCAGGGCACCAGAAAACAGCTGTTTCTGGAGCAGGAGCATCAGAAAGAGGTGGCCTGTATGTGCAGGAGAGAGGAGGTGGCTGTGCCCCCATCTCTGCGCCGCCAAACCCTCCCGAGGGCTCCGTGCTGCGCTCGCCTCTCGAAGCTGCACCACTGGCCAGCGCCTGCAACATCTCAAGTGGGAAAATGTAATTTTATTAAGGCTCTTGGAGCTTCTCAGCATCTGCACTGCAGCAGAGCATACAAAGGGAGGTTATGAAGAATTTCTCATTACGGCCACAGGCACAGACTCATAACCTCCCCCGGCCAACCTCGGTTAATAAAGCGTGTGCTCAGCCCACCTGCCCCCGGCCCCTCGCACACAGGTGCCCCAGCCCTGGGCCACCCAGCACATCACTCCCTCCGCCTCCACAGACGGGAAACTCCTGCCTTACTTCCCTAAATTCTTATTTCATGGGCACCTTCATTTGCAAACCTGCTCCTGGAGGCCCAGAGCTGTAATTAATCCATGTCACAGGAAAGATGTAGTGTCGGGAGAATTTATGACTGGCTCTGAGCTGCCGTGATGAGCAGGGGCACCTCAGCCCCTTGTGATATAAATGCCTCTGCTAATTGGATTGCGGGAGCTAATCAGGGGCTGGAGAGAGAACGGAGGCGCTCGGTCTCCCCAGTGCTGGCGTGGGCTGATAAAGCCGCCAGCTGTGCTCGGGGACAGGCACAGGAATTGCATCCCTGGGAACTGCATCCTGGCACGGAGCCGGGCCCGAGCTGGCTCTCGCGGGGTGCCCAGGGCTGCTGACTCCAGGGCAGAGAAGGACGAGCTGCCATAACCCAGCCGGGTCTCAGCGGCAGCCACGGGCACACCCCGAGGGCTGCGCACGCTCGCAGGGGTGGCCAGGTGGGCGCACGAGCACTGGGAGGGTGGCGAGAGAGCTGGAGAGCAGCCTGCATGGCCCTGGCAGGCTGTGTCTGCCCAGGAGTTGTCCCTGAAGCCGAGAGCATCCCGCCTGGCTGCTCCGGCCAGCAGCACCTCAGGCAGCCCCAGGACAGGGAACAGCCCTGGCACCGCAGGGCCACCTGCCCTGGCTGGTGATCAGACACCCCCCGGGCCTCCAGCTGTCCTTGGGGTCTCCACTGCTGACCTCAAGCATTAGAAAATGGGGTGAATACTCAGTGATGCCAATACTGTGTCTACTGACACTTTCAGTATGTGCCTTTCCCCAGGAAGACAGAAGAGCAGAGGGACGGAGGTGGAAGTCACACAGCAAGGACACTCCTGCAGTGGGAGTGAGGTTGACCACACCGGGGGCAAATTGGGTGAATGTCACCTGCTATATGTGTGCTCCACACACCATGTGACACCATGGGCTGTCAGATGGTGGGTGGGTGGGCAGGCAGGAGGTGACTCCTGAGGATGGACTCAGGGTGCTCTTGAGATGCTTCCACTTCAACCTTTACAGAATCCTCAAGCTCCTTGATCTTCCCCAGCTCCTGACCAGGGTGGGCCTGTCCATGGGGAGATGGGAAGGGCCCTGGCTGGAGAGGTTTGATCTGACTCCATATGTGCACAAACTGGACAAATTCAGGTCCTGGTTGGAGATCAAGGGTCTTCTTTTTGCAATCCAAGGCTTTCCCACATTCAAACAGCTTTCATATCTTCTCCATGTTCTTCTTGTTGCCCTTTATTTTCCTCTCTGCCTCCCTTTCTTGCAAATACATTGATTCAAAAGTAAGTCCCGAAAACGATGACTAAATCCAGCCATTCCTCCTTACAGAAACACGTTCCCACCTTCTTAAACCTTTTTGGAGGCACGAGGGAAAATAACCCTTGTATTTATGCAAATTTCAAAGTGGCGTGTGATGATGGAAACAAAACAGTGCTGGAGCGCAGCCAAGCCATGGCACCGACGGGGCCTCTCAGCTGCTCGCCTCCCGATTCTTCGGGGGAAGCAGCTGTAGAGAAATGAAAATCCAGGAGCCCCCGCGCTCGCCCGCCGCCGCCCGCGCACACATTCCAGCACCCGTCACCTCGGAGGCGGCAGGATGAGGCTCTGCCAGGCGCTGCCGGAGCACCCTGTCGTCCCCCACAAGCCTCCCTGTCCCGCTGCTCCCCATTCCCCTTTCAGGAATTTACAAACATTTTCCGCAGATCAATATCTGTATTGATTATTCATTGTGAGCGAGTCGTGTGTCTTTGGTGATCCAACCTGGCAGAGCGAGCAGCCAAAGGCTGCGGCAGATACGGGGGGGAAGGAAAAGGAGAAAAAAACCCACAGAAGGCAAGAAGGACCCAGATCTCACTGGGTTCGCCTCTGCCAGCAACAGAGATGGATGGAGAGGAAGGAAGGAAGGAAGGAAGGAAGGAAGGAAGGAAGGAAGAAAATGGGGACTGCATGAAAAGGAATGAAGAGACGAGGGAGCTGAGGAGAGAAAGCAAGAGCAGGAAAAACAAAGTCACCACTGGAGAACTGGTGCCGGGGCACGCCGGCAGCCTGGAGAGATTCCAGCCTCACGCTCGCCCTTCTGCACACGGATGAGATGGACTTACTGCTCTGGGAGCAAAAACTGACTCACGGTTTTGGTATCTGCTGCGTAAGAGCTTTGGGGGGATTCCTTGGCTGGCTGACAGAAAGGGAAGAAAGCAGCAGCAGTGAGGTAAAATGCGATCCCTTCCTCCTGCCTTCCTGGGAATACGCGTCGCCCGGGCTGGCTGGAGCAGCTCGCTGCTCGCTTATGATATGCAAAAGGAGAATAATTAAAAGCACCAGCATCACTTGCAAAGTGAGTAAACACAAAGCCTTTCAAAACATGCTCTTCAGCTAATGAGAAGCTGTAATTTCTTATACTTAAAGGCAAAAAAGACCCTGATGAGGCTCGGTGGAGGGTGCGCGCGCGCCTGCGTGTGTGTGCATGTGTTTGTAGATATGAGAGAATCAGTTAATTGTTGATGATGTTTAGAAAAGGGATTATGAGAAAAGACACTGAAATGATGACAGGGAACATCTTGGATCAGAGCCAGAGAAATAAAATAATCAAGGACAATCAAGCCTGCAGCTCCGGAGAAAGCGCCGACTGTTCTGCCGGGGACTTGGAAGGAATTTCGCCGTGCTGCCGAGCTGCAGCTGGAATATGTGCTTGGCACCAGGAGGGAGAACTGCAAGGAGCAGTTTGCTTGAAGCATAAGACAACAGAAGACAGAACTATGGAGCTGTGCTATAATTCAGAGGTTAAACAGCTTTGTCTGCTTATGTGTCAGGTGGAGACTCGGTTTTGTCCACATCTGACCTGCCCTGAAAATGCAACTTCTGAAATCCCCTGGCTGAAGGGAATTTCAACCTCAGCCGGAACTGTGGATTCTCCAGACACCTCTCCAGAACTGCTGTGACATTACTAAAACAAAGGAAAGGGAGCTCGAGGAATTAAGTTCTCCTGTGGCTGCAGGACCTGATGGACCTGACCATGAGAACTGGCTCTGGAATTGATTCCTTCCTTAATTCTGGAAATCAGAACCACCTTGCTCTGGCTGGAGGTTGCAGCTCACTGCCTCCAAGCACACAGGGAAGGTGACAGTCATCGGGACTACCAGGAGCAAGCTTTCCTTCCCACCTGGGCATCTGCCTGCTGTCCTGAATGGATTTTAATAAATGTTGGCTTTCTCTTGAGCTGAGTTTGGGTGGGGAGAGAGAATAAAGGGAAATTTAAACCATCCTGTGACTGCTGTGTTGTCAGTGAACTACAGAAACGCCGTCCCTTTGTTTTGGATGTTAAACTCCGTCTGACTTCATTGTTGCTGAATTTTGGCACGTCACAGTCTGGGCTTCTCCAGCAGCAGAAACACATGGTCTGTGAAAGTGGGAATCTTTGGGGACGCGGAGGCAGAGGAACGAGCCAATCATACCTGGCTTTTCCCCATTCCCTGAGTTTCAGCGTTTGCAGGAAGCTTTGTGGATGGTATGTATGCCCAGGGAGGGGAGCGGGGCGGGCGAGGGGCGCGACGTGTGTGGGGCTGCCGGGCAGACACCCCGGCCCCACGCCCGGCTGGCCGAGCCTCTCCGACCTGAGCGGAATCTTAAACGCCGAGCAGCAGATTAGCATCCTAACCAGTGGTGTCACCCCGCAGCAGCACGGCCAGCGCCCCGCTACACAGCCTGCCAGCCTTTGTCACAGCCCTCTTTATGTTTGCGTTTGCCTTTTGTTTCCCAATCAGACCCTAGAAATTCATTAACAGCAATGAAAGGCAGAGATGCAAAAACCTATAATGAAAACAAATGTTCTATTTAAATGGTGCCGGGCTGAAAGGAGGGGGCTCGCGGCGCCGGGACCAGAGGAGAAGGAAATCCTGCCACCTGGAAAATGCCTGGACATGCATGTCCTTCCCCGTGCCAAGGCTCCAAGGAGACCGATACCACAAAGCCGGTGGTGTGTGTAAGGATGTTGTAGCATTGTCTGTACAGAGCCTCAAACAAATACCAGCAACCAGCCAGAAGGAGAGGTCGGTGCTCATTGTCCCTGCTCTGGCTGCTGGTAATGCCGGAATTGCTCTCTGCTACTCGACAGGCTTTATTCAGAGAAAACTTTCAGAGCCTGTAAACACAGACTTTTAAAATCACTCGAGTTCATTGACACCAGTCCTCTTCTCTGGCCCAGCAGCACAGGCAGCCCCAACAGGAAGGCACAGGGCATCGGTGTGGAGGAGATGCTGCCACCATGCCCAGAGCCTCCAGGATGCTGGACAGGGCACCAGACTCTTCAGTGTCTGACTCTCCTGTGTTTTGCCTTAAATAGATTATTTCATAAATGTTACTGTGCCCTAAAACTGTCATATGGTTGCAAAAAATAAAAAGATTTAATACAAGCATGGCCTTTTTATCAGGATCAATCAAATAGGGGAAAAAACTGAAATAATCTATTTTGTATGATTTTTACTTGTAAATGGTGTGTGTGAGCTTTAAATGGCACGGAGGCACAGCTTATGTGTTTGTCAACAGGAGTTTCAGGGGATTCTGGATGTTCTCAGCCCCAGATCTCTGTGCCCAGGCTGAGTGTGCAGGGCTGTGGGGCTGGGGACACCCTCCCACCACCCCCAGCTCGGAGCGAGCCCGGCACAGCAACCTGGAAAATGTGTCACTGGCACAGCTCCCTGAGCTCTGAGAGACTGTGCATCCTGTACCTTTGGGAAGCAGGAATGTCAGCAGGGAAAAGGGAAACAGGCTTCAGCCCCTCTGTCATTCTGTACCCAGCTCTTACTGCTGGTGAGGGCAGCCGGGCAAAGGCTCCTGGGCTGTGTGTCTAGAGAGGTATCCTGCTAATTCCAGCTGATTCCACCAGCTAAGAACCTATAGCTTAAATGTTTTAAAGACAGATGATGTAAAGACTTTATCCTTTGGAGAAATTGGAAGAAAATCTCTCAACACCTGCCACATGTCCACATTTTCCAGTGAGGAAAACAACCAGCTCATGTCTGAGGAAACCTCTCTAATCTGTACATGGTAAGGACACGCTGGATAATCATACTCAGTGTAGTTTAATCTACCTTCACAACTAGATAAACAAACTAAAATCCTTAAGAACCTTCAAGTTTTATCCTAAACTACCACCAGTCCTTATCATTAAACTTTTAATTGTTAATACAGCAAACAGCGGTGAAGTCAGAATCACAGACTGGTTTGGAAGGGACCTCAAACCCGTCCCACCCCTGCCCTGGGCAGGGACACCTCCCACCAGCCCAGAGTGCTCCAAGCCCCGTCCAACCTGGCCTGGGACACTCCCAGGGCTGGGGCAGCCACAGCTTCTCTGCCCACCCTGTGCCAGGGCCAACTGTTTGCTGCTTGCTCAGGGTTCCCTACTGACCATGGCTGGAACTGTTGATGTGGGGGCAAAGAGTTTTGGAGCCACTGAACTAAAACTACAACAGCTTCTGAAAGAGCCTCATGCCAGTTAAAAAGAGAAAGTATTTTGGGACATCACATGAGAACTGTCTCTCATATGTCAGCATATCACCCAGGTGATGAGCTACAAACACATTCCCACTCTTTTTTTCAGGTATTGAAATAAAGTTACTAAAAATAAGTTATATGCTTATGCCAGAAGATCCAGACACACCTTAAAAGGCATTAAAAAATACCTTCTTTTACTCTGAAATACAGCCTTGGTCCATGTTCTCCACTTCTTTCCCACTTACAGAAGAGCAATTAGCCACTAAACAGACAATTATAATAATAACCCCATAGCAAAATCTATGCAACTTTAGCAGAGTATGAACAATGGCCTTTCCCTCACCAAGGTGAAATCAAAGCCTTCCATGTAATGGCCAAGAATAGCATGGACAAGAAAGTTCCTTTTTACAGGGGAAAGGAACAGAGTGTGATCCACTGACACAGAACCCAAATTTTTGATTTTCCTCCCTGCAGCTGGTTAAGGCTTTGGGTCTCTTCTGGAGGTACGTGAGCCTCACACTATCCTACCCTTTGGCAAAATAAAGCTACCTGCTTGTACTGGCTGTACAGATTTAAAAGTTACAATTCTGTGAAACAAAAGCCCATTTTTCCATGGACATTTAGAAGAATTATTCTCCTCTGGAGGCTTTCTCCTTGTCTTCTTCCCACTTGTGTAAGATCCTCCCTTACTCACCCCACACTTGCTTTTTAGCACCTGTGTTTGCCTCTTTGACACAATTAAGCCTGCAGTTTTAATTAACTAAGATGCTCAAACCAATCACCCACAGAGCTCCCCGAGGTGTTCACTGCCCATCTTCACTGTTTAACCCCAGGACCAGTTTTGGTTTGAGTTTGCTTCATTTCTCACAGCCCCACTGCCTCCCTCAGACTGATGAAGCACTGAAGTTGGAGGAGATTCCCTCAGCATAATCCCACTTTTCCTGCCCCAGTCATTAATAGAAGCAACACACAGATTGGTTCCAAAATTGAATCCTTTTGTAGGTACTGCACAATTTTTATGAAAACTTGCAATTTCCAATACAACAAAACCAACCAAGACATAACGGTGTGAGAAAGTCCCAAGTGACTCCACGTGCTCTCTCTCCAAAATGTTTCCAAATGTACCCCTGCCACCCTCCTTCCCTCCTCTGTGCTTATCTTCCCTTTCTGTGTTCCATCGTTTTCCCTCTCCTTCTCCTATCAAAGTCAAGAACACTGACACAGGGAAGGTAGGATGTCAGCATGTCCATTCCTCCCCCAAATCTTTGACTCAGTTTACAACACCTGAAGAACACCATGCACACACACCCCTCAAGGGACACAACGCCTGCCAAACTTCCTAACTAAATGGGAAAAAGTAGATGGTTTGCTTGGGATCCTGAGATACTGAGAGCACAAAGCGAGTGAGTGTCTGCCCATCACACAATTTCCCAAGGCTTCCATTTAATTTATAAGTCTGATGATTCTCAAGAAATTGAAGTGTTGCACTTGTGTTGTAAACAAAATACTTCAGATAAAAATGTAGGAAGAAAGCTGAAGAGAAGCCTTCCTTAAAGGGTAAAAAGACCCCAAAAAAGTAAATACAAGTTAAAAATCCAACTACAAACTTACATTTCTGTTTTCCATCAAGACAGAGAACTCTGATGACTATTTTTTGAAGGTTGCCACTAATCCTTCCACTGCTGTTGGCATCACACGTTAGTTTGATATTACCAAGTAGCCCAGAGATTATGAACGACCTCAAATGACTCAGAATATACAGATATATTAAAAGCAGGCACTTCATACTTCACAGTGACTCACTGAATTCTAGTTGTACACAAAGTAATTTTGAATGAAATTACTATACTTGGACCACAGGTATAGAGATTTCCAGTGCCAAATCTCATGGTGGAGTGATTGGTAGGAAGGGAAGGGATATTTTCCCCATGTTCTGGAAGATGTGCTTTCTGCCCACACATCATTTACCATAATTTTGAGAAACTGAATATTTAAGAATTGAAACAGACCATCCAAATATGATTTACTTTCACCAATTCACATGGAAAATGAACAAAGTAAGGAGTCTTGTCCTTTTCTCATCCTTCCTTATGCCTGTTTGACTTGGACAGACATTCAAAGGACAGTTTTCCTGCTAAGAAGATTAAGCCAAGGGAACTAATCATTTGGCCTGTTCTTAATGACAGAAACGAACAGTTAGGGTAAACATAAATAATTAAATACCGAGCCCAATGGTTTCTCACCAGCCCACACAGAACTACAGCTTGGCAAGGTGTCAGCTTTGTAGACATGTAAGAAAAAATAATCCAAGGATGGCCTTGTTCAAAAGACACCTTTTCATGGAAAACAAAAGGATTCAACACTAGTGACCAGCGGGTCAGGTGCACAGAAACATTTCATGCAGATGGCTTTCGAATAAAACCACAGGGCCATGAGAAAGCAGAGCAGCAAACCCTGTGGCTCACTGAGAGCATGAGGAACTCCCAGCTCTGCCAGAGAACAGCACAGCTCTGTTACATGGAATCACATCTCTCTTAATCCAGGTGATTTACATTACACATTCCAGGAGGGCGACCAACACCAAAATCACTTCTCCAAGGCTTACAAAAAAGAGGTCTTCCTACCTCAGTGTGGGACTGCAGGTCTGGTGCCAGCGAGTGGAGCGGGGGAGATGGTTCCTACTGACACTGGAAAAAGTCGGTACGAACTCTCCAGATCAAAGCCTGCAAATGGAAGAATGTGAAGCATATAAAATATTCTGAAGGATTTGGAATAATGCACCAAAAGAAACAGGACTCTGGGTACAGCACGGAGTTGCTAATATTTTCTGTGTCCAGTTCCAACTCAGTCAACATTTACGACTCTCCTACCTCTCCTGACACTGAGGGCTGACCTGTAGCAGCTCTATGACAGGTGTATTTTGCCTCGTACAAACCAGACAGCTGCACCTTCTATCTTCCTGGCTTCACAGGGAAAACACTGCATCAGCTGCATTTCGGTGGCTTTGCCAAAGGAAAACCCAAGTTTACCTGTGCCACGGGCCTGGCTCAGCCATCAGCAAGTGCAGGAGCCATGTGGTCTGCTCTGCTCTAACAAGTGCAGCCCAGGCTGGCCACTCACATACCCGGCAGGCGAGTAGAAACACGAGGCAGGAAAACAAACACAATGAAGAGTCAGGGAAAACAACTGGATTCATGAGAAGCCTTCTGCTTCCCAAGGAAGACCATCCCTGTGGGTGCACAGCTCGGCACCCGTGTGGGCAGCTGACCAGGAGGTGTCATGCAACAAATGCCAGGATGTTTTCGGGATGGGAGCTCTCCCACTATGAAGGTGGTTCTTGTGGCAGTCACACATCTGCAGCTGTCAGGAATTTATGTCTGGGAATTACAGAAATCTCGTGAAATACAATTTGCCTCTGCCCACTTTGGAACTCCTCTGTCCCCCCTCTCCACCTGACGCTGTGGCTGCCCCGTGCCTGAGTGCCCAAGGCCAGGCCGGACAGTGTTTGGAGCAACCTGGGATAGTGCAAGGTGTCCCTGCCCATGGCGGGGGGTGAAATAAGCTTTAAGGTTGTTCCAGCCCAACTCATTTCCTGATTCTATGACACACTTTGGCACACGAGAGTGTGTGAGACACACCAGGTGAAAGGCTAAACCACCACACATTCAGAGCTGGTTTCAAACCAAGAGAACAAGGAAGCTATCCCAAATAAAAAAGGTACTTTCAGGAAAATGCAAATTGTTTCCAAACAATGAAAATAGAAAAAGACATAAATCCAGCACTCTAAGTGCAAAGCCATGATAAGGCAAGGCAAAACAGGGCCTGGGGAACAATCACCAGAGTTCAGGGAGCTAATAAAAACTTCTCCAACACAAAAGCAGGAAGCCTGTCCATCACCCAGTGCTGCTGATGGATGGGTAAGGAGTAAAAGGGGGAATTAAGAAAGATAAGGGCACAGCAGCAAAATTAAATTAATTCCTTACACTGCTGTTCACTGTGGAGGGGTCAGGAGGGTTCATATGCCAGAGCAACAAATCACCAGAGGCTGACAGTGCTCCTTCCAGAGTCCTCAAGGAGCTCAAATATGAAATTGCTGAACCTTCTTCTTTTGCATCTGGGGAACAGAAGGTGACAAATTTTTCCAACAGGCTTTAGGAGTTGTCATGGGAATGACAGACCAATTTGCAGTACAGGCAAAAGGATAGAAACCTGTGGGATTGATTGGAATTAGCAGTGATGAGTAAACATGTGTCTGGGGAGGAGCCTGAAAGCCAAAAAAAGATCTGAATTGTCTGACAAGGAACCAGTCCTGCTAATACGGGAGATTTGAGCTGATATAGTGGAATCAGATTTTCTAAAAGCTTTTCTAGAACATCCCTCACTAAAGGTTCTTAAGGAAACTAAACTGTCATGGAGAAAGGAGGATTAGTCTTCCTGCAAATTCTTGATAAAAAGATAGGAAAAAAGGGCACAAAGGCAACATTGGCAAGGGAGGGAACAGAAATTTTGCACTGCTTCAGCTTAGTCATAAATACCCTGGCAGGAGGAGACGACAAAGTGACGTGCAGGTAATGAAGGTAACACACAGTATTTTCAGGGAAGTCAAGTTTAACAGAGAAGAGTTCCTGCCACACCTCCCACAGCTCACACTGGATGCTGGGCCATGCCTGTCACTGAAGAGGATCCTAGATTTAACCAGGCATTTTAAATCTGCCTCTTTTAAAGGCAGATGTTTTCTTGCTTTAATAAATGGATTGGCTTGGGGAACCACCTGATCCCAGTGCCCTCGGACAAGGGGAGAGGATAGGCTAAGTCCCAAGTCTGTTGTTTTGGGGTTTTCTCCCCCCACATAGAATAGCACTCCCTGTTCTTAGGGAATCCTTAGAGGAAAGGCAGAGGAGCAGAAAGCTGAAGCTTCTTGTTTGGGCCATATAGTGGGATCCATTATTTGGACTTTGGCAGGTAGCAGGAGGAGGCTGGATACCCTCAGCCTGTGAGGTGGCACTGGAGATGTGACAGTCACCCTTTGGTTGCTTCCAGGTTTGTTCTTGGGGAATACCTGACTCCATCCTCTGACTGACTGATGAAAGCAGAAAGCCATGGCTGGGAGAAACCCCCCTGGTTTTGGGTGAACAGGGAGCAAACACCTCCCACCCTGGGGGATCATCCTCCAAATCTGACTGTGAACAGGCTGAAATCCCTCTCATGGTTCTGGGATGGACACAGGCAGGAAGGGACTGCTGAAGGTGCTCTCCCCCTGCCCAGGAATGTGCCTGTGAATGGCACTGTGGCTCCCAGTGTCCCCCACTTCCCTCACCCCGGGAGTGGCCCCTGCTCAGCATCCCCAGCTGCTGGGATGGGATGGCAGAGAGAAATGGCTCTGAACCTGTCACACAAGGACTGATTTCTAGAAGGGGAGCTCTGGTGAAAGGAGGCTTGTCCCTCTGCCCAGCCTCACTAGCTCCTCTCCTGGGGCTCCGTTCTGACCTGGGAATCCCTCCTGCCTGGCTGTGACCAGCAGGGAGTTTGCCCCACCAACAGCTGCTGTGATTCTACAGCAGCTGAGTTACTGTACAGCAAAGAAGGAGCATCCCCAAAGCCCCCACTGAATGACACGGGAGCCCTTCTCCCCACCGTGCTGGGGAGGCAGCAGCACTCGGGCAGCCCCTCGAGCAGGGCCGGGGGCACACGTGGGCTCGGGGCACTCGCTTTGTCCCACCACGTGCCCACACGCTGGGGCCACTTGTTCCTGTCCGATCACAATTAGCACCGTGCCAAATTCCGTGTGCCCCGCGCTAATTCAGGAGGATGGGCATGTCACACCCCGCCAAGGATTACAGCCACTGCTGAGCCACGACCTGCTAACCCTTGCATTAGGCTTTGTTTCACAAGTGAGGGCTCGTAGACTCCCCTGCTTTGCCAGAAACGCCTGTGGAGGTGCTGGAGGAGGCAAAAGCCTCAGGTTTGGCCTGAAGGATGCTGTGTGTAACTGGGCAGGGCGAGGGACAGCCGCCACACCCCCTGCTCTGTCACGGATAACCTGCAAATGTAGAAAAACCAGCTGCCTGCAAGATGCTGAAAACCCAAAGCTCCACCGTTGCTGCAGAGCTGGTTGGTGTGGGAGCTGTGGGAGCAGAGCAGGAGCACGTCCCTGCCACCCCAGCCCGGTCACAGTGCCCAGGGAGGACACAGCCCACACTGCACCCGCTGTCCTGCCCCTCCTGCCCCTGCACAGCCACAGCCAAACCCAAGCTCTGGGCACAGGGCAGCACCCCGCTCACACTGCAAACCTGAGATGGAGAAAACCTGACTGGGTTCACTAATGCCCTGTTGTCAGACACACTCTGCTGTCCAGCAGCTGCTCCCGTTCCCAGACAGCTCCCGGAGGAGCCACAGTCACCCCACACCAGGGAGGAGGGAGGCTGCCCAGTCACCTGCCCAGTCACCTGCCCAGTCACCTGCCCAGTCACCTGCCCAGGGCTGTGTCATCTCTGCACTCCCAGCCAGGAGGGGTGATGAAAACACTCTCCTTGCTGCCTTCCCGTCTCTGGCTGCCATTTGAACGTCACTCCTGACACGGTACGATGATGCCAAAACACCATTCACAAGTTCTGCCCTCTGAGCTGATGATGTTCCTAACATTTTTTGGGTAGTGATTTCCACCTGCCTGGTGATGAATAGAATCACAGAACCATTTGGGTTGGAAAAGGCCTCCAGACTCACTGAGTCTGACCATCCCCCCAGCACTGCCAAGGCCACACCTACACGGCTTTTAAATCCCTCCTGGAATGGGAACCCCACCTCTGCCTTGGGCAGCCTGGGCCAGTGCTGGACAACCCTTTCCGTGAAGGAATTTTCCCAATATCCAACCCTACACAGACTCAGCAGTTTGGCTTTTTGAAGGACACTCTGCTCTCCCGAAACCAACCTGTCTGCAGCACCCAAGGATGTTGCAGCCTGTACGTAAAACCTCAGTAATTCCCACTGGTTACAAGGAGGATGCTGTGAATTGCCAAATTTGTCAGGTTAGCACGAGAGCAAACTGTTCAAACAGACAGAACAATGCTTCCCAAAATGCAATTTGACTTATTTTCTTAACTGTGGCCTGATTCCTATTTATGCTAATTCATAACAGATTATGAACTCTATTATGTAATTGGAAAAATGACCATAAAACTTTCACAGTGCTAGAGAGGTTTCGGTTGTCTGTTTTTCCACACTCCATCGCTTCCAAGGGCTGGCACACACACGGCTGGAGCTGTGTGCCCGTGTCACCTCCACACAGACACAGAACCCCCACTGGCTGCAGAGCACAGCCCTGCTCCATGCAGCCCAGGAAGGCATTTATGGAGCCCTGGGGTTGCTCTGGGAGGGACTATGGGAGGGACACGGATCCTCTGTGTAGGGGCTGAGGCACACCAGGATGTGGCCAGGTGTTGCCCCACCCCTGGACGTGTCCAAGGCCAGGTTAGACGGGGCTTGGAGCAACTTGGGAGAGTGGGATGTGTCTGCCCATGGCAGGGGGTGGGATTAGAGGAGCTTTAAGGTCTCCTCCAAGCCAAACTATTCTGGAATTCTGTGATGGGGACTGCCCCACTCCCGGGAGTGCTCCCACACGAACATGTGCCTCTGCCTGGGGGCTCCTCTGGGTCCCATCCTGCTCTGCCTCCCGGCTCGGGAAGAGCACAGACAGGCAGTGACTGACTGCAGGAGCAATAAAGACACCGTCAGCACCTCGGGGAGGAATCCCCCCGCACAGCATTGCAGCAGGACACGGAACTGTTGCTCTCAATCCTGTTTCTGAGGTCCTTCAGCAGCGAGCTGCCCGGCAGGCGGGTGCAGCAGGAGCGCAGGGCTGCAGCTGTAATTGCTGCGCAGTGATCGTGCCTTTCCCGTGTTATTGCTGTACACGGCCGGGGTTTGTACCGCGCTGAAAATCAATAATGATGCACGAAAGAATGTTCTCCCACCCCCTGAAAAATTAAATAATCTTGTTAGGATTCTGGCACTGCTACTTTAAATCAGTTAGTCTACGTTTTTTGTGCTGAGCTCCAGACACACTGGGCACTGCCCACAGAGCCCCTTGGGCATGCCCGGCGAGGTGGGCACGGCGAGGTGGGCACAGCGAGGTGGGCACAGCGAGGTGGGCACAGCGAGGTGGGCACAGCGAGGTGGGCACAGCGAGGTGGGCACAGCGAGGTGGGCACAGCGAGGTGGGCACAGCGAGGTGGGCACAGCGAGGTGGGCACAGCGAGGTGGGCACAGCGAGGTGGGCACAGCGAGGTGGGCACAGCGAGGTGGGCACAGCGAGGTGGGCACAGCGAGGTGGGCACAGCGAGGTGGGCATGGCAGTGTCACCTGTGCCACCAAACGCTGTGGCTCACATGGAGTGACAGCCCAGCAGGGAGGACGGCTCTGCCCCAGTCGTGGGGAAGACACTGCAGGTGCTCCTGGCCAGGTCCAGGCACCTGGTGCTGCTCTGACATCCCTCGGGGCCAGGGCAAGCACCCCCAAACCTACAGTGCCACCAGCACGGCTGGGGTTTGTGTCCTGGTACATACAACAATCCTGAGAACCACAGAATGTTTGGGTGGGAAGGGAACATTGAGATCATCTCGTTGCACCCCCTGCCATGTGCAGGGGCACCTTCCACGATCCCAGGTTAGTCCAACCTGGCCTTGGACACTTCCAGGGATGGGGCAGCCACAGCTTCTCTGGGAACCTGTGCCAGGGTCTCACCACCTACACAGGGAGGAATTTCTTCCCAATATCCCATCTAACCCTACCATTTTATGGCAGTGAGAAGCCATTCCCCCTGGTCCCATTACTCCAGGCCCTCATCCCAAGTCCCTCTCCAGCTCCCCGGGAGCCCTTCAGGCACTGGCAGAAGCCCTGAAGTTTCCTGCAGCCTTCTCTTCTCCAGATGAACCCAAAGAGAATAGAAGTAGAACCCTCCCCCCACAACAGCCTATTTACTGTCCTCTCCAGATTAGGATTGGGATGGAGATGCTGCAGGAGGTAATGAGCGTGATGAGATGAGAACAGGGGAGCTACTTAAGAAGATTAAGGGATTCAGGGCAGTGTAATTGAAAGGGCTGATGGCCTCACGGTGGCCTTTGGCAGCTCCAGGACAAGGAGCATGACCTGCTGCAGCACCCAGAGCAAAACCAGGCAGCGGTGTTGGTGTCCAGGGACTGGCACAGCTGGACAAGGGGCAGGACACACAGACAGCCCCAGCACAGGGTCGTGCGGACCCTGGGAGCCCTGCTGCAGCCTCATCCCTTTTGGATATAGGGATATGAATCCACTGCCTTGTTCTGGTTCAGCAACTGACCGTCAAACCCAGAGCCTGAAAGAAGTGTTTCATGTTCAATGGAAACATTTATATTCCTGAAGCAAAACTAAAAATATTTTGGGTTTTATATGAATATTTTGTTTGATGTAAGCAAAGCCTTTCACTTGGACTGTGGGGTTTTTAATAAAATTCTGTTTTGAGAGAAAGCCTTTTTATCAAAACATAGACATTTTCAGTTTTTTTCTAATTTTTCTAAATTATCTTCACTTTTATTCAATCTCCTCCATTTAATGTAGCCTTACAAAACTTTAAAAAGTGTTTTTCTGAAAATAAATTACTTCCCTGTATGTGCTGGGTGCTCACAGGAGCCCTTGGCCCACGATAAACACACACACGCGTCTCCGACTTAAGAGTGTTTTGTTATCATGGCCCCACAGTTTGGAATTCCTCAGGAATTAAAGCCTTACATAAACACAGCATTTAACCCCATTACAATATAATAATGATTTTTAAACAACTTTGTAATAGATTCTATAATCTTTTTTTAAGGTGCATGTTATTGTACTGTCACAGTTTCCTTTGCTCCGTAACAGCCCAGTCAAAGCAACAGATATGAAGGTAAACACAACTGGGAAGGTACCAAGGGCTATGTGGCCCCTTTCCCAGGTTTAGAACTTGCTTTTCCCAAGTGCCAGCTGCTCCTTCGACAGGCCATACTAATTGTGGGACAATTTGTGTATTCTTAAACTAGAATATTTTTCAGTTAAGGCAATGCATAAATTATTTATTCATTTGTATTTGCATTTAAATACTTGAAAAGTGTCCAAATGAACCGCTTTGAAAATTGTTCCAAAATTTCACCCTAAGCTGTGACCTTGTGGCCAAGTTTAATCTCAAAGCAAATTGAAAGAAGGGTTTATGACTAACACATCCAGTGGCTCTGAACGTGCTTTGCTCCAGAGAACCAACAGAGCCATTTGCAAGCTCAGCCAAGCGCTGGGTTTGAGGTCCCCACTTGGGGTTCAGGCATGGGGTTTCCACCAAGATACCCAACTCTAGAGTTAACAACCCAAGATGTCATGGGGAGGTTTTATTCACCCTATTTGGCGGCTTCCTTAAAGCTCCTGCTTGTGGCCGTACACAGCTCACCCTTCCATTACAAAACCCTCCCAATACCTGTGGTTGTGGTGGAAAACACTGAGTATCAGAAGCCAGAATTCTAAGGAAAATAAGAACTACATCAGTTTTAATATTCTATACACATTTGTGTCAAATCTGAGCTTTGGGGACCTCACCTCACAGCCCTGACAGTGCTTTTCTTCCCGTCACCTCTAACCCTGCAGGTACCTGCATCTCACAACCCCAGGCTGATGGCCCAGCCTGACCAGAGACCCCCAGAGCCAAACACAGTTTGGTTACGGTCTCCACGGCAAGTTCAGCTGCAGGGAAATGGTTTGTCCTTCCTTTGTCATAAATCTCATTTCTGCAAACAGCAGAAATTACAACAGATTAATTCTTTACACTGCCCCTCACAAGGAGAACTGCTGAGAGGGAAGGGAGAAGCACAGGCACTGCTCTAAGATCTCAGTCAGCAGCAAAATGTCACAAACCAGCAAGAGAGGTGTTTTCCTGACAACATGTGTCCTGATACCAGGTCCCCCAGATGAGGGGGAGCTCCCATGCTCACAACTGTGCTCCTTTCAGGAACAGAATGAAGAAAACAGCTATAAAAGAGAACTCCTAAGTGTGCAGAAGAGGACAAATGTCAAAAGACTTTGCCAAACCTTCACTGGAATAGACACATAACTAAAGAAGTAGCCAATAGGTTTATTTTATTTAAGATTTATAGTAAAATTCTAAATCTAAAATAGCAACAAGTCTAAGATGAGAGAAGGATGGACTGTGTTTGGAGTTTCTAACCCAGCAACCAACTCAGCACTCCACCTGTGAGCACCAGCTCCTTGAATGGCTCTCAAAGTCTGCAGACTTCCAAGCTGGGGAATATCTCAGGGGGTTTGGACCAACAGTACTGTGACCCCCAGATGTGGATCATGGTATGCTGTGACACGTCCCATGTCCCTGCTGGAGCCCTGGGCTCCCCACGCTGCTGTGGGGCAGATGCCAGGCAGGGTTGGCACAGGAGAAGCTGTCGCCGCCAGGGCAGTGCTGCCACCGTGCCGGGGGACACCAACCACCTCCAGGGATCAGTGATGCTGAAACAGGAGCTGTGCATGGGGTCACTGATATTTCTTTTATACCATTTCATAAGTGTGTGTGTGATTCTTTAATAAAACCTTAGAGGAAACATCCCAAGTCCTCCCCCTCCCCAAATACTCATGTGTCAATCTATATAACAAAACACCAATTACCAAGAAATGCAAAATTATTAAAACAGAGATCTAAAAAGCACAAGAGACATTTCAGCTCCCTGTAAATAAGTTTAAAACTTGAAGGTAAAAAAGAAAAATTAGATGCCAATCAAGAGCATATGGACTTGGCTGGTAATTCCTCTGGCGTGGCTTGCTCGCGTCCCACCTTCTGAGGTACTGGACAATTCTGAAGGGTTTTTACCCAGGGAAGCTGTGGCTGCCCCATCCCTGGGAGTGTCCCAGCCCAGGTTGGATGGGGCTTGAAGCAACCTGGGCTGGTGGACGGTGTCCCTGCCAATGGGAGGGGGTGGAAGGAGATGGACTTTAAGGTCCCTTCCAATCCAAACCAGTCTGGGATTCTGTGATACCGAGATGAAGAGACTGCCAAAGCCTCTACTGCTACTTCACCCCTTCTCACATCAGGGTCTCTGGGTTAGAGCCCTCTGAGTGCCACAATTGCTGCTTCAATCCCTTCTAGCTTAGAGGCAGCCCACGCTCAAACACGGAAAATGCAAAGCTTTTGTCAGGGAAGGGCTCCGGGTCAGGACAGAGGTTGGGGTGCCCGAGCCGAGCTGCTCCCCACCCCTGCAGTGCACACCCATCAATTTTAAGGCTACCCCACCTTCTCCTTCCTAGGGCAGCACTGAACCGGCAGTGTACCTCTCTAACCGTTTTCCCTCCTTCCCCGGAGCCCCTTTCTTGCTCTCGTTTTGCCATTCCCCAGTTGTTGTGCCCATGCCCCCAGCCCCCGTGGGGCAGCGTGGACGGCCGCGGGCCCACCTGTGCCTGTGGCAGGAGCAGCACCCGGCACAGATGCAGGCACGGCAGCCTCGGGGATGCTCGGCACCTCGCGAGCTCACGCAGCTCGTGTATATCTTCTGTAAATAACCCTCAGTTTTCACATGGATTATTTAGACTTTCTGATGAAACTGCAGAAATGCCACTGCGGCGGCCGCGCGCCCAATCAGGCAGCGGCTCCCTGACCCCGGCACCGCTGCCATCAGCTTCAAGGGGAAAAGCCCTCCTCGTCCCTCGTTATCCCTTTTTTTATGATCTAGGATTCTGTTAATAATGACTCCGTGTTACATAAAACAGATACATTAATGTCACCAAGTCCCAAAAGTACTGAATCAAGCTGACTCCTTCAGAAAGGAAGAAAGTATTAGATAGGAGCCTTAATAAGAGTGTGGATCCGAAGGACGGGAAGGGCTCCACCAGATCGCTTTCCCCTTCCTATTGGAAAAGGGGGATTTAAAGGGCCATGCAGCTGGAGAAGATCAGAGTCGTGCCAGGATGACTATGAACACACCATCAAAGGGAGCAAACGGTACGTGGTTTCAGGTGGTGCTGCAAAGGCATGCTCAGCCCACGCTCAGCCCACGCTCAAGCCGCGCTCA
>VXAU01000303.1:281436-316274 GCA_013399695.1 Formicarius rufipectus | reverse complement strand
GCTCAACCCGTGCTCAGCCCACGCTCAACCCGCGCTCAGCCCACACTCAACCCACGCTCAACCTGTGCTCAACCTGTGCTCAGCCCACGCTCAACCCACGCTCAACCCACGCTCAACCCACGCTCAACCCGTGCTCAGCCCACACTCAACCCACGCTCAACCCGTGCTCAGCCCGCGCTCAGCCCGCGCTCAACCCACGCTCAGCCCACACTCAGCCCGCTCCGCTGCCCACGCCGCTCCCAGCTCCAATGGGGAAAGGACATGGAGAGGCTCGGCAGCCCCCCAGCCTGGCACTCACCCCCTTCATCTCTGCAACCAGAGGGCTGCTTTAGACCAGCTCTGGAGAAATTAGTTACCTGGACTCAGTTTAGAGGAAAAAGTGGCCAAGTCTTTGACCTGTGCACACGCCTGAGACTATTTCTATTCCTGTACAGCTGAAGCAGATGTTATAATGCGATCACTAGCGCTGGAAAAACACTAAAACAGAACAGAACCTCTAATCAGAGGAAGGAAGATATTTAGTGGCAAAACTATTCATGTCTGAAAGCTTCAGAAAAGAAAACCCAGGATAGTCTGGCCAAGTCATCTGTGATGGAACATGATGCAGAAGAGTGCTGTGATCAGAATCAAACACTGGTGGTCTCACATAGATACAGAGTGCACACCTGGGTGTCAAAGCCCCTGTCAATTATGTCCAGGGAACATGAAAATGGATTACTAAATTTGCAAGTAGTTGCAAGTATTTGAAGGAAAGAAAAATTACAAGTAAATCAAAGTCATGCTTGTGGGGGGTGTTTCCACCAGCCAGAGAGAGTGCAGGTGTTTCGATACCCACCTAGAATAATTCAGGAAAGGGTAAAACCCTAAGGCCAAGATGAACACATAAATGAATAACACTTTCTCCAGGCTCCACCAACACATCCACTGTTCCTGGTCTGTACCAGAAGCACCTCTCCCAGCAGACAGAGCCTGGGAACAGCTCGGTACCAGTGCTCAGTTTAGACTCATCTGTACAAACAAATCCAAATTCAACTCCCCTGACAGAGATACTCCAGAGGATTAGTTCTATTAAAATTTGTATTTTGCAATTACTTCAGTTTGCTTTGCTTTTTTCCAAGGTTTTATGCCAAATTACATGGATGGAAGATCAAGCTTTGCTTAAAAGATCTGGTTTTTTTGGGTTGTGCCACTGTTAAATTTTAAATCATGTGACACAATCACCATTTTGATTGACAGGCTCACTTTTTAACCGGCCTGTGCATGTTTAATAGAGGAAAATCTGACTTAATCTATTAATTTCTAATTTAACAGAAATAAAGAACATGACACATTAGCCATTTTTTCTTAATTCCCTACTGTAAAATGTTGAAACTGGCATGAGGTTTGTGTTTTTGCAGCACACAGTGGCCACCACTACTTTTTGGGAGAAAAAGTTACCATCTCTGTCTGTTCTGAACTCTTACAGTGACCATACTGGTTCTGATCTCAGAGTGGTAGAAGGATTAACTTGTGAACAACCAAAAGTATCATGTAAGTGCTAGGTGCAATCATTTTAAGTGCTAACTATCTCCCGGCGATGGCAGATAGGAGTTAGACAGCAATGAGACTAAAATTGTGGTTATTTCATTATTGCATAGACAATGCCAGTGCTCAAAGCATGCAGGCATTTTCCAGATCAGAGGAAAACGTGATCCCTGCTCTGAGAGTGCCTAATCTAAAAAGTCAAAGATGAAAAGAGGGAAAGAACTCAGGATACAAAGGAATCTACATAGTGACAGGTCCCAGCTTGTTATTTTAATTAAAAATATGCTAAATCCTTTTTGCCTCTTTCAGCCCTCTCATCCCGGCTCTAAGCTTCAATTTCAGTGTCCACACAACCTTCCTAATCATCCACTGCTCCCTCCACATAAAGGAGCTCTTTGGAGCCGGGGTCAGTCTGGGAACAGGGTGTGTGGCAGAGGGTGACACCGGGTATGGTAACAGACCCCCGAGACTGGGAATCCAAGAGACCCAGCCCAAATGTGCTTCCAGAGAGCCAGGTATGGCCTGCCAACAAGGGCCCTGGAATTTGGAGCCTTCTTGTGGTTTACAAAGGGTAAATTGAAGAAAAGCCCACATCCCCTGGATGCCCTCAGATGGACCATCAAATCCTAACACACAAACCCCTATTTTATCAATGATTAGAGAGTGAGCCAGTGGTGTCACGCTCGTTTAAATCTTCCAAAAGTTTTACCAGAGCTCAGGGATCCCACTGCCCCCCCTCCTGTTGGCGCGTCCCAAACTCAAGGCAGACAACTGCGGGCACCGCTGCCTGTGCTCTGCTCCTTGGCTGCCCCTGGAGCCCACTGGATATTCCTTCAGATGTCGAACAAGCGCCGAGCACAAGTGAGGTTTAGAGAGAGACAGAAATCAATAGCGCAGCTTCCACCAGGCACGCCGAGGGATTATCCGTCCCACGGAGCGGCACAGACGGCTCCATGGGAGAGCCATGACTCCGAATAAGGCACGAGGTTTATGAGGCTGGAGAGCAGCCTCTGGGCCGGACACAGGCAGGGACCGAACCCCGTCACAGCCCCCATCGCTCGGGCAGCCGCTCCTCCACACCCCCTGCAGCAGGAACAATCCAGAGGGGGGGACTCCCCACCCTGGGAAGGGCCCACGGACAGGCTGGATGGGGCTTGGAGCAGCCTGGGCTAGTGGAAGGTGTCCCTGCCCGTGGCACAGGCTGGAAGGAGGTGGGCTTTAAGGTCCAACCCAAACCATTCCATGATCTTATGATTCCAAACCGACAGCAGTAAATGGCAGGCAAAGCATGTGGCACAGGCAAGATGTGAAGGTATGGAGATGAATCCTAGGAAACTGCTGGAAAACATATGGAAAATTGCTTGGCTCACACCATCATCAAAGAAGGTCTGTAATAACAAGATAGAGGATCCTGTGTCACTGCTGATAACTTCCTCTGTCTTCAGAAATTCAGACCTTTGATCTGTGAGTTCTGTAAAAAGCATCCATGTCTGATGGGCATAGGCAGGGTTAGGACAAGCACTTGGAGTGCAAAGCTGCTTTTAGCTTAGCTAACATCACTGAGTGTGTGTGGTTTTATGAGCTGAGGACTTGCTGCTCCCTTTTGCTCTCGTTTTTGTTGTGGTCACTGTGTCAGGGCTCCAGAAGCTGCAGACATGAGTTTGTCTTTAAATTCTCAAAAATCGTGAGAAAAGATGGGCTCTAGAGGAGAGAAATGGGGAAGCAACATCCAGGAGGTCTCCAAGGTTTAAGGAGGCATTGGTCCTACATTGTCTCTGATGCAAGAGATGCTGTAGGTTATTTACCCTGACCAAAGCATGAACCCATGACCAGAACAGGTCTGTGCCTGCTGCCTGGGCATGGGGGACTAGCAGAGGACAAGCCCTGAACTTCAGCTCCAGCCTTCAGAGCTGCTTTGGACTTAGAATCATAGAATCACAGATTTGTTAAGGTTGGAAAAGACCTTTAAGATCACCAAGTCAAACTGTCAGCCCAGCACCGTCACCACGTTCACGACTAAATCATGTTCTCAGGTGTCACATCCACAAATTCTTTTGAACACTTCTAGGGATGGTGACTCCACTGCTTCCTTGGGCAGCTTTTTCCATTCCTTGACAATCCTTTCCAGCCTGACATTTTTCCTAATATCTACTCTAAACTTCCCTGGTGCAACTTGAGGCAACTCGCTCCATTTTAGGAATATCCAGTAATTCTGAATGTGTTAACCAATTGTTAGGTTAACCAATGTGTTAACCTATTGAATGTGTTAACCAATTGAGAAGGACGTGAGAGCTGAGAGGGTGGAAATGGATCAGGGCCGTGCCTGCCCTGCCTGTGACTGCGGGGAGTGCCCGGGGCAGGGGGCAGAGCTGCACAGCCGAACACACGTGGGCATCACACCCCCCTTTCCCGCAGGGCTGATGACCAGGAACCGGCCCTTTTGCCCCAGAATCCGAGGAGGAAGCCGTGCCACGGGCAGACCCCTGCCCTGTCCCTCTCAGGCTGGTGTTTCCCATGGCCATGGCCAGCCCACTGCCCCCACCTGGGGCACATCTCCAGGTGAGATCAGCCTCCAGGTCAGGGAGCACCCCTCTGCTCACGAGGCCACCGCTGCCCCATGCCCACGCTCTGCTCTGCGTTAGCCTGCAGCAGGAGCTGTCCTTGCCCCGGCCGTGCCCCCGGCAGGTCTGTGGTCAGCGCTGGGGCTCCAGCCCACGGCCCTGGCCGCGCTCCCCGCGCCGCTCACCCCGCGCCGTAAATCTGCCGCACCTGACGCGAGATGGGCTTTTTAGGATCTCTGCGGGTGCTTCGAGGTAGCACTTGTATGAACTCCGTGCCACAATAAATAACGCTACCTGCAATATGTCTTGGGGAACGTGGCAGCAGCCGCTGTCCTGCCATGAATTTTTATTCTCTTGCCGTCTGGAAGATAGATTCCAGATACAGCATTTCCCCGCACTTAGTGTCACATCTCTTTACCCCTTTGCCCCGGCAGAATGACAGGGACCACAAATAAAATAAAAGAATAAAAAAGAAGCATAGGAAAAATGGCCTGAGAGCAGAGGGAAAGCACTAAAGGCCCCTCTCTCTGCAGCTAAGCAGCTCCAGAACTGACAGCAGTGACTAAGACAGGGGCAGCTGAAATGGGAGAAGGCAATTTTTGCATGCTGCCAACAAGATTTCTGCAGGAGGACTCCATAGAAAGGAGTGCAGAGATAAAATTGCTATAAAGAGCATAATGTGTGTATGAGTGGAGACATGAGATGTGGCTTTTTGTGCCGGCCCAAACTGCTGTGCTAGGGATGGGGAAACAAAGCACTGACCCAATAAAGGGGTTCTTACAGAAAAAACCTTCCTCACTATAAAGAAAAGCATCACACACAATGACTAATGAAATGGTCCAAACATTTGCAAACCTTACCCTGCAGACCTGATGCCAAGGTTAGAATGCAAAGCAGGAATGCTGCACCAATGATCAACAGGAATCCTGTGAAAAAAGGGCATTGGACTGGCACAAGAATCCTGTCAGGTTCACTGGGATTGCTGATGGCCAGTGTGCGGGACACGCCGGGGTGGGGCCAGGGATGCAGAGCCTCATTACCCCTCTGGGGCTCAGAGCTCATCTCCAGCCTGGCTGGGGACGATGCCACAGCTGTCGGAGCAGGGGACACAGCAGAGGGTTGTGCTGCCCTGCAGGAGGATCTCAGTGGGGCCAGCCAGAACCGTGAAATACAAGAGAGGACAAAGCCCAGCCCTGCACGTGGGGAGGAGAGTGCCCAGGAGCAGCACACGGCAGGCGCCCCGCAGGGCAAAGGCAGCCAGCACTTCTGGGATGATGCCACCCTTCCCCTCTGCTCAGCACTGCTGGGGCCTCATCTGGAGCTCTGGACCCCGTTCTGGGATCCCCAGTGCAAGACAGACACGGCTGTGCCAGCTGCACGGGGCCATCTCCAGAGGTGCCCTCCAGCCCCAGCACAAAGGAACCTAACCCTAACCCCACCAGAGGTTAGAACCCTAACCCCACCAGAGGTTAGAACCCTAACCCTAACCCCACCAGAGGGCCAGACTTTACTTTCTGGATGCCACATATCAGCAGTTGAATAAACTACCCATAGGACTCCAAAATACTTAAAAAAACCCCCAACTCTAAACACAGGCTGGTAAAATGTTATTAGCTGTACAATTCCACCAGGACTATGAGAAATTTCTGTTCAAATAGCATGATAACATCTGGAAAAACTCTTAAAATGTGAACAGCTTCAACTAGCCAGGAGTTCACAGTGCACAGTGGTTTGGTTTTTTTCCTCTTGGTTTCTCTGTTCTAGCTCAGTGCCCTATAGAAAACCAAAATAATGACTTTTCCACATCTGAATATCTGGGCTACAGTACAATCTTATCTGAATTTAAAGACATTGTTTTACTTTCTTCTTTTACTCTGATGAAATTACCAAATTTCATGTTCCTGACATCTCAAAGATATTAGGGTCAGCACTCCAGTGTCACATTAACACACACACACACATTCAGTTGTAACACAGAGTAGGGCAAGGACCTCATTGTTCTGCCATCGAGTCACCACGGCGCAGTCTGCGAGTGAAGCCAGAGCCCATCGCTGCCACGGGAAATGCCCTCCAGCAGGTGTGAGCACAGTTCACATCAAAAATGATGACCCTGTGGTTAGAATACAGCTACACAGCTGCCTTAACATCTGTCCTCTTTCTATTTCCACCTCTGATACTGAACTTCAAACCCTGGAACTGAGACTTTGCCGAACACGTATTTTACTGAGCAACAGCCCCACAAAAGCAGCCCCCGAAAGACGCCCAGTGCCACTTTTGCCACACGGCAGAGTTAAAGGGGAGGAGATTTACAAGGTCACTGACAAATGCAAGTATTGATTGAGTATTAAAGTGTCTTGTGATTAATACAGCCTTCGAAGTAATTAGTGCAGAAGATCTCTTATATCTCCCCATGTCTAAATAACGTATCTGTGAACACACAGACCCCTGTCAATCACTCTGGCTGAGGCCAAACATCTTCTCACCTGATAACTCATTTGGAAACTGGGCTTCCTGCCTGCTGAATCTTTCAAAACCAGCAACTCTTCCCTATTTGCCTGGGGTGACCTATATTTAGAGCCTTGCAGTTCACTAGGTGGGTAGAGAGAGAGGAGAGCGCTAAGAAAAATGCTAAAGCACATTAGTCCTACAATGGCAATCGAATCCAGGAGAAATTCAGAGGCACTGAATGGAACTGGCTGAGGGATCCATAGCAGGAACACACGAACAGCATTTGCTCAACACCCATGGAGCCACACAACTCTCTCATTCACACTTAGGTAAGAGTTTAATTTTTTCAGGCAGCAGTCGATGTTAAAACCAAGAATTATGGAATTTGTTTTTTCATTCTGAGAAATATGTAAGCCAAGGCAGACACAATTTCTCCCAGTCTCCTATGGTTTTCACTGGGAAAAGAGGTGTGCCACCTAAGACTTTCAAAGCTCTGTCTACATCTGTCTCAGCAATCTATGATTAGAATTTCTATGATTAGAATGATAGAAAATAGGGTTGGAAAGAACCTCAGAGAGTCACTACATTGATCTTTCTCTCCACAGGCAGAATCAATGACACATAAGCATCCTCATGTCCTGGCACACTGGACTGAAAGGCTGGGGCATGTTAATCTGACACCAAACTGCTTGTGAGCTCTTCATCAGCTTGCAGTCATCAGCATCCTCCCCAATTTCCCCACTCCCTGGGACTAGGGATCAACAGGCTGATATCAAAGTCTAACTACTCCTGAGGTACAGGAGAACAGGAAGAAGAAAAACTTAGATCCTAAAAGGAAAATATCTGCCAAACACAGAAAAACTGCAGAACAAAGTAGATGATGGGAAAACAGAGGGTGGAAAAGATACCTGCAGTTTGTAGGAGGTACAGAGCATCAGAGGAAGGAGTCCAAAGACAAAGAATATGCACACTCCAACTTGAAAAAGTCTGTGTTTAGGAAACATTATTGCTCATTCATTTCCCAGTTTTGGAAGCTATTTAAGGCATACTTTTTTTTTTCATTATTATATAGTGGAGATAAAAATTATAGACAACAATGTGCTGAGAGAAGGATTTTAAAGACCTTAAAAAGTCACTCTGCTCTTCCCACGTGCTCAGTGACATTACAAACCCACTGTGTAAGGGTCATCACATTCCTCAGAGGAGACTCAGGCTCTGTGAGGGGCTCCAAGCCCCTCTTGGTCAGTCTTTGGAGCAACTTCTGCAGAGGGTGCCAAGGACTCAGCCTGGGGCTGGCAGTCCTGGTGTCCCTGTCTCAGCTCCTGGTCCCCACCAGAACAGCCACAATCCAGCCTGAGCTGAGGTCACTGATGGGAAGATCAGGCTGCCAGCTGTTCCTACAAGATGTGAGTTTTCCCAGAGCTTCTCGGTCACCTGGATCCGGGGAGGGAAGTGTTCTGCTCCAAGTGCCACTTCAGCAAAATAAGCAGTTTGACATCTTCTGGGGTTTCTTTGGAGCCCACAAAGCACCGAGTACTCATCCAACGTCTTCTTAATCTCTTTTCTTCCATTCCCTTTAAGCAACTGCAATCACTTGGTTCCTCTGAAGCACACTTCGAGGACGTTAAACATTTACTGCTCATGGAGTAAACAAGGCTCTGGGAAACCATTTCCTTCCAACTCATCCATTTCTGAGCTGCTGTTTGACTCCAGGTTGGGAAAAGCCAAGAGCTGAACTGTGACCCCACCAACATCTCACTCTCTTACACTTTCCTCCAACAGAGACCAGGGTCTGTTTAAAATGCACAGATATTCTGGAATTCTGCAAACATCACACCCCCTTCCCTCCTGGCCAGTGCCAGTGGGTGCAGAGCTGCAGCCAGAGCATTCCTGGTTCTGAGGAGAGCTGGGAACCCACAATCCATGGGCTTCTGGGGAAAGCACAGCCCCCACCTTCTACTGACCATTGCACTTGCTGGGGGCAAAATATGCAACAAATGGAAGTTAATCACTCTCATACCTAATCAAACCAGAGCAATCCCTAAACCAATTTAGAGGGAGCAGAAAGAAGGAAAAAGCCTTCTTCTTTTGAAGATAGTGAAAGAAATCCAAACCTGAGACTTCATAGAATCACAGACTGGTTTTGGTTGGAAGGGACCTTAAAGAACATCTGTATCCACTCCCAGCCATGAGCAGGGACACCTCCCACTATCCCAGGTTGCTCCAAACACTGTCCAACCTGGCCTTGGGCCCTCGGGCATGGGGCAGCCACAGCTTCTCTGGGCAACCTCTGCCAGGGCCTCACAGGGAAGGATTTCTTCTCAATGTCCCATCTGATCTTGCCCTCTGTCAGTTTAAAGCCATTAAAACTGGGACTCTTGGCCTTTTCTTTAGGTGAAGTGTTGCCTATGAAATATTCTCATGCCTTTAGTGTTAATCTCACTCTCTTTCTTCTTACACCTGCTAATGTCCCATAACTCATGAGCCCCTCTTCCTTCTTCCCTTTCAAGTTTATTTATTACAACTATTTTAGCAGTTATTGGTTCAACACACTCCACTCAAATATTCATCATTTAGTTCTCTGGGTAAATCATATTTAAACAGCACAGCACAGAAAATAGTGTAATTATAGATGCCGGATGCCATTACACTCAGAAGAAACTAAACCTCATCTTAAGCTGCCCAGTGGTGCCCGGAGGAGAACAGGCTCTATGGAAGGGAGGAGGCCCAGAGCTGACAGCCAGATCCAGATATGCTTTTAGCGTCTCTGAACCCAAGAAATAGGGAGGGTGGAGAGGCACAAAGGGAAAAGGAGAGAAGCCACTACGGACAAACCAAGAATATCAGAACATCTCGTAAGTCAGTAAACACTATTGTTTTTTTCTTTGTTTTAGCCTGTTCTGCTTTGTGCCAATTACAGCACTTCTAACAAGGTTTTTTTCTAAGGTAAATAATTCTATTTTAATAATACTAATGGACAGAGTCTCTACCGATCAATAAAATCCAAAAAGTTATTGAAGTAACAAAGATGCGAACAGACTCTCCAAGTTGCTCAGAGGAAGCAGTGGGGCAGACTCCTCCTGCTGGCTCCAATCCACTTAAAACTCAACATTACCCTTGAATAAAGCGTCACAGTTTACCCAGGCTGTGGCATGAAACGCCAGAGGAGACATTTCACCTGCAGACACTTGGTATCCACCACCTGCCCCCAGCACACGGCAGCGACGGCCCCGGTTCAGCCCCACACGGGCCAGGGAGGCCCAGCAGGGCAGGCCAGGTCTTTTAGGGCTTTATTTTTTTTTTTTTTTGCTAATAATACATCTGAGGTTTAGATAAGTAACTAAGAGGAAGGAGAGCTCCTTCTAGTCCATCCTGCTGCCGACAATTAAGAAACCTCAAAGTAATTTTTGAAAATGTCAGCGTCTCATTTAGCAAAGGGATAAATAATGAATGAAGCATAATCACTGTCCTGCGCTGGTGGTACAGCTTCGCGGTGTCATTAGTAAACTAACGGTATAATATCTTCATGTCACAGTTTAATTATATCTTGTAATTAGTTTCAGCAATGGATTGCACAGAGTCAGGCCCCCTGAGCTAAACAAAAGGTAATAGAACTTTCAGAGTCCTCGCATAAATCAATTATGAAAGTGTCCTGTGTTATTTGAGGCTTGTTTGCTGTAATTTTATGCACAAAGAGGAGATGATCCCTGCTGCCTTTGGAGGGTGATTCCCCTCACCAAGTGCCTGCCTGAACGAGCCTGAGTGCTTCAGGGGCAGGGGCAGTGTCTGCCTGCCCAGGGTGACGAGTGTGTGCAAACACCCCCAGCCCGGCCGAGGGCACCACGAACAGGGGAGCCCCCTGTGCAGGCACAGCACAACAGGAGGGAATCCCTCCCTGGGAGGGTGGGCAGAGCAGCTGTGCCTGTCCCATCCCTGGGAGTGTCCCAGGCCAGGCTGGACGGGGCTTGGACCGTCCTGCAGGCTGCACGTTGTTGTTGCATTTCTGTTCACTATGCCAAGGTTCACAGCACCACCCAAAACAGCGTGTCCACCTTCTTCTTCCAGAGTGAAACATCCCCTGCATGAGACACCTGATCTCTAGCTTGCACATCCGGACAGGTCAGATATTAGAAGAATTTTTTCCCCTTGAAAGAGTGGTCAGGCATTGGAATGAGTTACACGGGGAGGTGGTAGAGTCACTGTCTCTACAGTGCTCAAGAGGTGCCTGGATGTGGCACCTGGGGATGTGCTTTGGGGAGGGATTATGGTGGTGCTGGGTTGATGGTTGGATTTGGTGATCTTGAAGGTCTCTCCCAACCTTGATGATTCTGTGAGCACCAGTTACCAGCACTGGGTCCTGGCCCAGGGACTGTCTTCGACCATGTTTGGGGTTGTTCTTTCTCCTGTTTCGTTCCTGATCTTACTAATCTGCTGCCACAGGAGAGAATTACCCAGGAGAGCCCTGCTGGAAATGGATCTGGGCAGGCTGCAGGGCCTGCTGAGGTCACAGAGCTGTAATTGCAGCTCATCAGAATCTGCTGCCATCCCACAGGCTGCTACTTGAGCTCTAGAAATTCTACAGGAGACACTCTTTTCCTAAGAGCTCTTTATACTACACCAGGATTGTGGATAAACAACCCACACCTATGAATTGACTGGGAATGATCTCCAACACCCCAGCCTATACAATCTCATATAATTTCAGGAGGGGAAAAAAAAAAAAAAGAGTTGAATTACTGGAATTAAATGTGTAAAATAATGTTTCATTAGTCAGGCTTAATAGCTGTATTTTATTTGCAAATTTTTTTCCACAATCTTTTGAAGCGTCCTCCATATTGCACTACCATCCTCGGTGTAGGGATGCACACACAAGGCTCTCACTGCTCTGGTGCCTGAATCATTTATCTTTTCACGCTGCTCCTCTGCCCCCACCGCTTGGTGTTGGAAGCTGCCTATGTGACGTGGGATGGAGAAGGTGGAAAAAACCCCCTAAATAAAATGAAGCCTCTCAGTGGGTCTGATTTTGGCCCACCAAGATGTCCAAAGGCAAACAGGGCTCAGAGGAGCAGCAAAGGGCTGTCCGGGGGTCACCCAATGCAGGGCCGAGCGTGTGGGATCCCCCCGCGGGCAGAGGAGTCTGGAAGGTGCCAAGACACGTAATTGTCTCAGTGCTGATCAAGCTGCAGAACACCCCGGGGTCCCGCTTCAAAGCCCTCCTCGAGTCTGCCTTGAAAGCGAATCCCGTGGCACGCTGGCCTTGCTGTTTATACAACAACTTCCAGGTTTAAATGAAAAGCTGCTCGCTAAAGCAGCCCAATCCTCCCATTGTGAGCCCTTCAGCAAATTTAACAAAAGGAAAAGCACCGAGTGGGGAAAAAAAAAAAGGGAAAAAAAGTCCAGTCCTCGGAGCGGTGCTGCAATCCGGCTGGTTGCCATGGAGACATGATGACTTGTTCACATGGCAACATACCTTCGGTCCACTATTAAAATGATGAGAGTAAACTGGGTTGCTCTAAGTATAGTACATTTTATATATATATATATGTGTGTGTGTGTGTTTGTACCTCCTGTGTGCGGGAGCTGGGACGATGCTGGCGTGGGAGGAGGGACCAAGAGAACAAAGCTGGAGATGGCAGCTTTGGGGAGCAGGGGAAAAACAAGCTGTAGGTGCATTTCAGAGATAAATGACAGCTACACAGATGATAAATTTCACATGGGTAGAAAATCTGCCTTTAGAAGCCAAAGGATGCTTGCCATACGTCAGTGGCATGATCCAGAGGGCACTGAACTTCTTTAGGAAGTGATCTTGAGGAGCCATGGCAAAAATATGAATTGAGAAAGAGGTGGAATCACTGGAGATCCCATCAACACAAAACTAATTGTGGTAAAGATAAAACGTAAGAAATAGCATCTGCAGCAGTGAAATGCAATCACGTAGTTTCTCATTTACATTAAAATCCCAAACAACTAGCAAGTGGGAAATTGTGCAACATCTATTTAGTCACAGTGAATACCCAAGATTGCAAAAAATATATCCCCATTGCCACGTTATTGGTGGGTTTTCTGCAATTCTTTTAACTTTAACAGATTTAAACACCTCCTCCTGATAGCACAGAAAATTGTGATACCGCTGGGGAATTCATCATCCACTTGTCCCTCGTTTAGATGAAGGACAGGATGAATCCCTTTGGTTTATGAAGCATGTACATCATACAACAGACATGGGAAAGTCCCTTAAAATATAAAACATGAGAAAAAAATTCTCTTAAAACAGATTCTATTTTAATTTAACTCATAGAATGAGGGTGTAGTGAGGCTCACCACGGGTGAGGAGATGGCTTTGGAGGCTGTGCTGAGAGCCCCCAGAATGTAGGGCATGGACACCCCAGATTACAGCAGGTGTAAGAGCAGGGAAGGATTCATTTAATCTCTGTCACTGATGAAACAACAGCGTTGTCCCACTCCCTGAAACACAGTGAATGATAACGACCTCATAAGGAAGGTAAACTGTACATGGGAAAAAAAGAAAAGCAATCTTCTGGTGTCTATCAAGCCATCATGACAGCCACACTCAACTTCCCTCCTGAGGACCAAAACAGCTACAAAGTGCCTGAAATCATTAAGCAGATGAAAATCCCAGAGGTGGGCTTGGGCTAAACCTCATGATTTCCCAACCAAAAGGCATCAAAGGCCAACCCCTCACTGTTCGCTCGCTGTTTCCCTTTGCTCTGCACACACCTGTGCCCGGGGAGTTCTCCTTCGCTCGGGAAGCTCTGAGTCCTGCCCACCCCAGGAGAGGTTCCCTGCCCACCCCAGGACAGGTTCCCTGCCCACCCCAGGACAGGTTCCCTGCCCACCCCAGGACAGGTTCCCTGCCCGTCCTGAGCCCAACAGAGAGGGGAAGCCCCGTGGGCAGGCAGGCAAGAGAGGGGATGGCAGCACCTGGAAAAGCCACGGTGGAACAAACACCCTTGGAGTGTACCTGCACCTCTGCACAGCCACATCTGCAGGGTCGGTTTGTAGGGGCTTTTCAAACAACAAAGGGAATCTGAGGGTTTAAGGTAAATACTGTATTTTCTGTGAGTCAATACGACAGTCCTCGCAGTAAAACAGGGGATAAGGGCTGATCTGGAAGCAGTCTGGGAATCTAACTCCATACACTGGAGATGAGGTCCCACTTTTATCCACAATAATGTTTAGTTGATAAACTAAACAGTTCAAATGAACTTGAGATCTTTCAGCACGACTCACTGCTTTAACCAGACCTGCAATTTGATGTCCAGTACAGAAGTTAAGGCTATAATTGACAAGAAAATCTAAAAGTAAAGAACAGGCTTCACAGATCCATTTTGTAAAGACCAACACCAAAATATACCCCCAGTATTTATTTCAATAGGTGTAATTCAAGACTTTCAAAGTGGGTGCAGAAAGTCTTTTGCAGTGCTGATCTCTCTCATCATATCCTGCTCCACTTCAGCATATTCAGAGATATTTTGCTACTTTCCACTTCCAAGTGGTTCCACACTCACCTGCCCAATCCCTCCTTAAAACAGCTGCTTCTACAAATTGCGATAATCTTGCATTTTTAAAAAATAACTATTCTTATAAAGAGCAGAGAAATAGAACCCAGTTCACTGATTCCTAGACTTTTGAGGATAAACCTAATTTTAGAAATAAGATTTATCTGAGGGATAAGTCAGGAAGGAATTTCAGCCACTTGAAGGAACTTCATTAATGGAACAGGAACCAGCAGGTTCACCAGCGAGCCAACAGGTGTTTAAACAATTCCTGCTACCTACGCTCTCACATCGACTTTATTTTCAAGTTTCACTCAATGATGGAGTTGTTCCTTAGCTCCTTGTGTGCTTAGCCATTTAATTAAAGCAATCCATATTGAATTCATGTCCAGATGCCTTGACCAGCAGAGCCAGATCCTCATTGGCATGCCAGCTGCTCAAAGAAGAGCACAGCCCCTCGCATACTAATCAGAGGGGAAGGCAGTGATTCATCAGCCCGCGATACTGCTTCAGCATCTACAAGCACTTATGACATGTAATTGCTGGTGCATAAGCAAGCCAGGCCACATTAAAAAGCCCACAGATAGTCAGAGATAAAAATTAATGACTTTTGCTTTGTGTAATCCTGCCTGCATTGGGGGAGGGGAGGGAGAGTGGGATTAATGGACAAATGTAAGGAGGCACAAAGGAACAAAGAGTTTCTTGGCCTTGTTTACATATTGAACAATAATAATAAAAGAAAAGTGACAAGTTATGGGAAAGGCAAGTGTGAATTTTCGGCACGAGTGAGTTGGAAGACTGTTTGCAGTTCATTTCAGATGCAGAATTTCCATACTCATTATTCTGAAACAAACCTCCTCAGAAGGCCCTTCTGGGAGCAATGGCAGCAGTTTTTATTATTCATCTTTTGCTGGTATTGAGGAGGTCATTAGAAGATCTGCACGGCACATGGGCAGAGAGGGCATCACTGTCTGGGGAGGAACAGCTTCCCACTCCCGAGGCCAGAGCTGCCCCAGAGCCAGGGTCACAGTGGGCCACGGCTGCAAAACCAGGGAGGGAGAGGGAGGTAAATCAAGGACAGCAGACAAAGACATGATGTAATGCTCCCACGACAGCAGCTTCTGCAGAGCAAGTGCTCATCAAAACATTCACGCTCAACACTGTTGTTTGAATCTCCCTCTCCCTGTTCCAAGTCCCCTTTCTTCTCCAGTGAGGGATATGATGACAATGCTATTTCACCCTCCTTGGAATAATTTTGAAGGAAAATGCAACTTTTCTATTTTATTTTTTCTTTAACTTTTGCTTTCTGAAACTATGGTGAAATGTGTCCAAGGAGGAGAGTGAAGCTGAAGTTACCTGAGCCAGTTTCTTACTCGGAGGGAACAAACATGACGTGTGTGTGATCACACACGTGGTCAGAGACTTGGTCTCACCCACCGTCCACCTCCAGTCCACCAGGCACCAGAACCTACCTCAGCAGCTTTCAGGGGTCTAATGATCTCAGTAGAAACCTGCCCAGGTACAGCAGCAGAGATCTGGGAGCACAGTTTCCCGGCATGAAAATTCCCAGTGACGCATCCAGCTGTGCGTTCTCCAGCACAGAGGGAGGTGCCTCCAGTTTCACTTCTAAATGCTCACTCCAGTTTGGAGTCTGATTTCAGTCCACTTCAGCCACTACATTCATCCAAGAAAGGCAATTTACTACCTGTGGGATGGAAATGTCATCTCTGTAGCTGGGAACAGTTATTTTAGGAACTACTGAGTTATCCTAATTGCATTTATCTCGGCACTATGGAAAACTGCCATTGTCATGACAATAGTCACCAAAAAAAAAAAAAAAAAAGATGAAAAAAGACTATTCTCTAGTCAAGTGTATTGTCCATTTTAATATGTAAATAAACCTTTCCCACAGAGGTCAGTTATGGCCACTGCATGACGTGGAGGGGACGGCACAGACCCAGAATGTGGTTTGGCACCTCACGTGGACACAGCGGGACGGGCGTTGTACAGACGCCGTCCTTCCTGCAGCAGAAATCAATGCACCTTCCATTTGACCCCATCTCCCAACTGGTAACATCTGTAAATTTAGTTACTCTGGAGGAGTCCTGTGCCTTCCCATTCTTCCACAGCCTCGCAGAGCACGGGGACTCAGGGAAACAGAAAATCATTGCTATCGGCAGGTGGCTGAGCAGCCACTCAGAGCCATCACTTGTGTTTAAGCTCTGCTGCTGCACTCAAGCTTTGCCTCTGCACACCTCGCTCTTTATTTGTTGCTTACACCACCCAATTTCACCTGTTCTGCAGAAATATTTACCGTGTACAGGTGAGGAAGCAGAAGCTGCAGCTGCAGTCACCATATGATTTATTTACAACTGGGGCTTTGTGGTGCAGCCAGATAAAAGAGGATTAAATTACGCTCTGTAGATTAAGAGTCTGAACACTATAAAACTCCTAAGCCTTTGTATGCTAAGCAAGAACTTCGACTCCCACAGGAGCTGCAATACAGATTCTGCATACACAGAGAAGACTTGGATTCTTGTGGTATCTCAGTGCACCTTTACCAAAGAAATATTTTCAAACTGCTTTGGAAACATCAGCACCAAAAAAGTTAAACTGAATCATGATGTGCAGTGAATTTTCATCTCAGTTCCTCCACACACTCATTTAAGTAGACCTTCCCACTGTAATGGTGCTATCCCCAGTTATACAGTGTCCCTGTATGTGTCCCACTGCTCCCTGCCCCCTGAGAGAACACTCTTCTGGATCTTCACTTACTGCAAAATGCACTAACACAACACAGCCCCCCAACTCCTTTCCTGCCCCCTTCTCTTCTCACATATAATTTAGAAAACTCATGCAAAAAATTATTTTTTGAAACAAATTATTTCTTCCTCAACCTTACTGCCCATTTTTCCCTTCACACTTTCAGGAGAAAAGCAAGAAAACACTTCCATTTGATGGACACACAGAACATCATCTGCTCTGGAAGACAGAACATGCTGATAACCTGCTCCACATGGAGAGGTTTGAAATTAATCCCTGTAAAAGTCCACTAACAGCTGTTCCTGGAGTTAAAAACACAAAACGAAAGTTTCCCACATAAAACTGTTAAAGAATACTGTGATTTTTTTGTATATGTTATGGGTTGGGCATTCTAAGGGGAGTCTTGTCTTATCACCCTTTATTTCCTTTACTCACAGGTTGGGCAGAGCAGCCGTGGCTGCCCCAGCCCTGGGAGTGTCCCAGCCCAGGTTGGACGGGGCTTGGAGCACCCTGGGCTGGTGGGAGGTGTCCCTGCCCAGGGCAGGGGTGGGAATGGGGGGGCTTTGAGGTCCCTTCCAACGAAACCATTCTGTGATTCCATGAAGAGACTTGCTGGAGAAGCACTCTCTGATCCAAGCCAGCTGCAGGGCGGTATCAGATGGTAAGGGCCTGGGAATGGCTAAGGAGGGGATATTAAGGGTAATCACAGGTAACTGTCTCAGGCAGAAAGTGAGGGGAGAAAAACCTGAAGTAGCTATCTTTAAAGAGAACAAGCAGATCTGAGTAATCCAATTTAGGGGAGATAAGAGTCTGCTGGTAGCACTGTCCTTTAGCTGGACAAACGCCTTCGTTCAAGTGTCAACCCCAATCCTGGGGAGGTCAGCGCGCGGGGCCCGCAGCCTAATGGACTCCTCAATTGCCTGAGTGGATTTTCCAACCAACACGCCGGCCCACCAGAATTGATTTCCAGCCAGAGAACGGGTCCCTAACGCAATTACCCTGCAGCGAGTGGCCGGGGCCGCGGTCAGCACCAGGAGCGCTCGGCCCGCGCCGCACAGCTCCACTTGTAATTGTTTAAACAGCTCTGGAATTCCTTTTGCTCTTTCTCAACAGAGAATCATTATATCGCTGTTTAAAGAGGTCTGGAGGGACCTCAGAAGAAACTTTCCCTTCCAGCTTTGTGTGCTAATGAAAAAAATCAAGTCTTAGCTCTCTAATAGGCGAATTCAATTTATAACAAGCAAACACAATCATCTCGACAGCGGCGCGGCGGCAGCGCTCGCCCGGTCACACGTGGGCTCCTGCACGGACAGCCCAGCTCGGGGCTCCCACCACCACCCACGCTGCCCACACCAGGGGAGACCAGGCTCTGCTTCCAACCCAACACACAGCTCATTGCCAGGCACACGAACACACAGGTTAATTCCTTAGTGAAGCCCCCGCAGTGACTTTCCTGGATGTGCTGACAGGAATCAAACCACATCTAGGGAATCTTCTGATACCGAAGAGCCAAATCGCTCCATGATACAGTAGTATAAGATTTCTGTACCAACCCAACAGCAAGATCAGCTTTACTGTGTTTCCTCCAATCTGTTTTGGGGTTTTTTTGTCCTCAGGGAAGGTTTGATCTCACTCTCAATGGCAGGAGATGAACCCAGAAGGTCTGAAGTTCTGAGAGATGTACAAAAAAACCCCCAACCCCACAGTTATGTGCACAGGACGCCCAGTGCCACCTCCTGCCACGGCAATGCAGGTCTCCATATAGCCCTGGATGGGGACTGAGAACCACCACTGTGGATCCAGCTGAAAGCCCAGGTCCTCTCTCCGGCCACAGACAGAGAACACGGGGACACGGGCAGTGCAGCTGCTCAGGAACTCGGCAGCCCATGTCCCAGTCCCATGCTGGTTCCAGCCTTGCTCCCTCCAGTCGGTCCGACGCTGCTCTAACCACACTTGCTCTCCCCGCTGCTGTTGCACAAAGCCATCTGTCAGGTTCTCAGCCTGATTTCCCTCTTCCTGTCTTTCCCCAAAGTAGGAGCAAACGGGGCCAGATTCCAGCTGTATTTTTCATCCTCCAATTAGCAGGCTCCAATTCATCACTCTGAGTATCTCCTGGCATCAGTGCTGAGATTCCCTCCTCACGCCTGGTAAATCGGTCTTCATTTAAAACCCTCTCTCTTAGCCCTAAATGGAAATCAATTCTGCAAGTTTAGCAAATAGTTAATTACTCCACAAAGAGGATTGATTGGCCTTTGATCACCAGAAAGCTCTGTAGTGCTATTAGTCTCTTTCATCTGTGATTAAACCACAGAGAAAAAGAAACAAAAACTAAATTAGGCTTCTCCTGTTATCCTACAAATATTTAATGACGGGATAATCTCCTAAAGGTGCGATCAGGGGATATACATTCCGCCAGGAAACGTTTCCAGCTCAACCTTGAACCCAAATTCTCTCCCTGCAAAGAGCGTGGCAATGAACTTTACAGTGGCGCGGAGCTGAGCGCAAAGGGACGCTTTGTAGTACACCCTCTTCTTGCCCTTTTCTTCTCTCCTCTTCTTATGTACGTTTTAATGCAGATAAAGGTTTTCCCAATGGAACCCTGACATGAATAATAATAATAATAATAAAGGCTTCCTTTAAATTCAGTTTTGGCTCTGCTGACTTTCTCAGCAGGACAAGCCTGTGTCCCGTTGATTTGCAGCATCGTACAGAGCTGTTTCCCCAAATGATCGGCTCCTCCCACTTCAGACAAATTTCAAACATCGCCGTCCCCCACTGCTAACCCGCTCTAAAATTCAGTCTCAGGAAAGCAAAACGCTTTCCACACAGCCCCCGAGCCACACCACAGCAGAAGGGAAAGACAAAGCATGAAGAACGTGCATAAAGCTGCATTGCTCAAGTTCCAGGCAAATGTAAGGTCTAGGAATCTTCCTCTTGTGCCAGCAATGCAAACCTCATTACGGGGGGCTGGCACAGGCTCTGTGCCCCTCGCTGTCCCTCCCAGCCACGGCTGTGGCCACCACATGCATCCCCCAAGCCTCTCCAGGGCCTTCAGCAGCCAGGGCTGTGCTGCTCAGTGCTGCACCAGCACGTACTCGGGAAGTGCTTCTTTCCCAACACCACCAGAATTTTAGGAGAATCATGGAAACACCTCCACATTTCTTCAGCAAGTTTCCCTCAGCTGCAAAGGGTGCTACTCTCAGCAGACACTCCCGGATGCTGTGAGGAGGGCTGAACTGAGAACCAGGCACCGAGTCCCACATTACTGCAGCCTTTGCCTCCCTGGCTGGAGAAGGTGACAGCCGCGGCATTTGGCCAGCAGCCTGTTGGGGAAGCCAGTCCCCCAAAAGCCAGTGACGCATGGTGCCAGCAGGCAACTCCAAAGGATCCTTTCTGCCACCAGGAAGGCAAAGACCCTGTCCTGCAGGTCCCTAGGGAAGCACAGCACACAGCCATGTGTGCAGGAGAGGGTTAGACAGACGCCCAGGAGAAGGTCAGATTTCAGGAGATGTATCTTGCCAGGTGACCTGATTAGTCACAAGACTGGGAGGGAAGGGATGGAGCTGGCAAGGCTGAACTTGAAGTTTCACAACTTGCTGTGAAAACCGAGAAAGTTATCATAACTTTTTTTAGCACTAAAATGTCACAATATTCTTCATGCAAGAGAAAAGAGGAGCCTCCTGACATGTTTTCAACTCTCGAATGGCAAAGAGTCCTTGAGGGGCCGTGCCACGCATCAGGCAACAGCAGGCGTTAATTAGCCCAGATTTCCTATTGAATTGTTGTGTGCGGGTGTGCGTGTGTTTTTCTTTCCCTGGGTGTCTCATTTGCAGACTGTTCAATCATCCCCTCTCTCCTCCTGATTCCGCAGCCGTGTGTGCTCCTGTGCGCCTGCCGAGCCCTGACACCTGTCAAACACTGCCACCGCAAATTGGACGTGTCAGCCCCGGCGTGCTGGTGCCAAGGTGTGAATTAGATGGAGCTCTCACCGCTGCTCTCCTGACCTCTCCGCTCCAGCACCAGGACATCCCAAGCCTCAGGGTATCAGAATCCAAAACCCAAGGCAAAGAACGCCATGCACCCATCGCAACCCCCGCGGGTGTGGAAGGATTTAGAGGGACGCTTTCCTCTCTAAAGGACAGGAGGATTTAAATGACCGGAACTTGTAAACATGCCGACTGCATTTGCAAAAAGGTTAGAAATGGGCTTTGCCTCTGGTTGTGCCGAACCAGGAGGCTCTCGTGGCCAGAAAGGAAGGGGGAAGTGAGCAGTTAGTGGAGCTTTCAGACGAGAAGACTCACAAGTCATTTTGCACAAAGGAAAACAAGTGTTTCCACCCTGCCATTGATGTGGTCCTGCTCACCAGCAAACCGTGCCAACAGCGCCCGGACAATGCGGCGGCTGAGATCCCCCCACTCCCGGCCCTCACCTTGTGCGGAGGTTGGGGCTGTTTTGTTGTTTAAAACAATGGCTCCCAGAACAAAGGGCTGATTTGTGCAGCAGGCAGAGCTGGGGACCACCTAGAGCAGGGGCTGCAGCCCCATATGGTGCCTCACAATAACAAATAAGAACAACAATCAGGAAAGCTGCACCCACTTTGCTCGGTACGGTGTTCTCAAAGTTACACAGTACGAAGCAATTATCCCAAAGTGGCAATTTTATTTGAAAATAACATTTAAATTAAAATGGGCATTTCAGGGCCTCCTGCTGAAGAGTGACACGGGCTGTTCAGGGGCCCACTGTCACTTTGTCAGCTGTCACATGCTGCCTCCTGCTAAATGGGCGCAGTTTGCCTTTACCCTTTATCCAGACTCTTAAAAATGCCGCATGCATTTGATGAAGACCAACTAAGTGGGATTGCATCTCTGACAGCTGTTCCAGCTTGGATTCGGTGAAAGTGCTTTGCATACATCTCTCTTTGCTGCTAACAATTTGGATAGATAACGAAGCTGAGGGGAGAGGGGTGTGCCATGGGGACAGCAACAAAGAGCTTCTGTGCCTGATCACCTGTGACCATCCAGCCTGGGGTAACACCAACCGCAGGGAATGTGCCACGAGAACTCAGGTCAGTGGCTTTGGTTCACTGACTTTTAGGTCTTTGACTCCTTTGACCAGGCAGCTGCACCTCCTGCAAACCCCTGCAGAGCCGGGAAGAAGTGATGCTGTCCCAGCCTGGGTCATCAAGAACCAGGGACTGGCAGAACAAAGCTGACAGCATGGGAGGGATCCACGGCTCTTCAGATTCCTTTACATCTGGTAAATTCTGAATTGCTCCTTAGAACTTGGCAGATTTCCTTATTCTCTCCCCTCTTCCTTTTATCAGCATATTTGACTATAAAAATGTGACAGGCAACAAGCGCTGTCCTTCAACCAACACATCACCACGTGGAACCTTTGTGCTGTAAGTCACCAGCTGCACAGCTCTCACCACAACCTTCTCTCAAGTTCATCCTTCCCCTAACCTAAAATACATTTTAAGTCTCAGACATGCTCTGGTGCTCCTATGGACACTGCCATATGTTCCTCAGCACATGCAGACACATCCAAGAGCAGACCCAGATTCACTCAAGTGTTCCTCTTGGTGCTGATACTCCTGTCCCACACAGTCACTGACCTTGGAAAAGAGCTCCAGCACCATCAAGCATGCTTGGATATTATCCCTGCAATCCTCCTGGACTTCCAGTCTAGGAGGAGGCAGTCCCTAAAACTGTACCATTCTCCCCAGGACCATGTGCCATGGGATAAGGAAAATGTTCTGACGAAACTGGCAATTCCTATTGACAAGGCAGAAGCAAGGCATCAATTCAACATAACACCAATACTCTCTGAGTTGCTTCCCTGGACTCACTGGATGCCGAGAACTTCGTAGTTATAAAGAGCTAAATCACTAAATATAATAAAATATAAAATAAATATCTATGGTAATGAGGATCACAGAGTAGATGGAGCACGTGTGGGAAATCCACTGATGGGAAGTAAATTCTAATTTCTTCCTGCTTTTATTGCTGATTAAAGTGAAGAAATGTCTGTAGTTTGCTCCGTTTTGTGTTGTGAGATCTCACATAATCACTGACAATAGTTTCTGGTATTATCTGATCTACAGAAGTGCATGTATTTAAAAAGAGGTAAAAGTCTTAAACCCAACATATTAAACATGAAAGGGGTGTCTGGTTTACCTGTTCAAAGTAAGGGATTTGCTCCCAGGAGTGACACATCTATTACTAATTAAACAATTAATTTATTATGCAGCACTTGCAGAAAACAACATATTTGAAGTCTGAAAATGCCTGCTAAAGAATGGAAAATAATTTGGATACAAATAATTATCTTCAGGGGTTTTTTTTACACTGGAAGATGCTGAACACAATTCAAATGTTGTTTTCCCTGAGCTAAATAACAGTCACAGTGTCACTGGCAATGTCGAGGCAAAGCAGAGCAGGAACAGGGAGTCGTTTTCCAAAACATGCCTATTTCTGAGTCAGTTTAGAGCATGTGCAGAGACAGACAGACAGGTCCCTACAGCTTCAAACTGCCAGTCTGCAGGATGGGCCTTAACATGAGAGATTCTCTGTCAGAAAATCACATAACAAGCTGTCCATTGGCTCCCCAAAATCTTGGTGAGCTTCTCCATCCCCTTCCCCATCACCAAACACCTAGAGTGGTCAGGTTTTCTGTCCCACATAATCTAAAATTCCTTGGAATTTTAAGAACTTACTGCACATCTTATATAGCTATACATCCAATACATATGTATATACACGTCTGTGTTGTTGCGTGGGAGGAGATGGATGCTCTCGACCACCAACAGAAACACAGCTGCCTCTCTGTGAGGATTTGAAGGGCTATCCCTCTATCTAAATGTATAATCCAAAATCCTGTCTGTCACATCAAGAACCCCACTCAGCTGGAGCAGAGGTCCTAATCTGCCCTGCAGAGTCTCTTTCGCTCCAGCTTTCTCAAATACTTTAACACTGAAGTCCCTATCTCAGACATGAGCTTCCACTCCAGCTTTGCTCTGTCATCATACTCGGGTTTTTGTCTACCTTTGGCTTTCTTTCTCTAAAGATCTTTTACTAAACATCTTCATTGCTAAAATACTTGCCTGGACACCCACTGCTTGTCACACACAAAATGAAAACATCCTTCCTCTAGTCTTAACAGCTTCATATTCCTCTGAGAGCTGGGGCAAAGATAATCTTCCAGGTTTATCACTGTGACACTGCAACTGTCTACAGGTGCTTCCTTTTTAGTGCATACATAATATATTTATCTCCCTCCTTTATAGTCCCTCACGATCTGTTCTCTACCACTTCTCCACTGGTATCCAGCAGCTAATTCTACCTTTGTACTTTCCTTTCCATCAGCCTCCATCACAATTTTTTTTTCTGTCTTCACCTTCTCCCCTGTGCTGCTCTTTTAACTGGGCCTTCTCTGAGATTCATAGAACAAAAGGACTCTTTTTTAATTGTTTCTTAAAACTCTCCTTTTCCATGCTGGCTGCAGCTCTGCTGACTGTGTACAGAACCCACTGCTGATCACACCATCCCATGTCCCCCAGTTTTTGCGTGTCACCTCTTGATTTTGGCAACGCTTTTCTCAGACTTGACAAGGAAACCCCTTGGGCAGAGATTGGTTTTATCCCAACTTTATCAAAACAACTTTCCCTCTGAACTACAGCCTCTTCCTCCCACAGCACATCTGGACTGAGAAACGGCAAATCCCTGAGGGCTGGAGGGGCAGCAACAGCACACAGCAGTCTGATGGCCAAGTAAGCTCACCAGGAAAGCAATCAGGGTGCTAGAACCTGTGGTAATGCTGCATATGTGCACACCACACAGGAGATGGAGAGAGTGACACAAGTGGGAGTTTTCCTTCTGACCCAGCAGAATCCCATCCCATCCCAAGTGATATAGTTAGCAAACCAAGCTGTGTGAGGTTTAGTGAGCAAACTCGACAGTGCTCAGGAGCTTTGGGCACTGCAACCCAAAAAAAGGGGGCTGGAGAAGGAGAACAGGATCAAGCAATAGAACTAGCTCGGAACTGACCACATTTCTTCCAGCTTCTAAAGATTTGGTGTCTATTCTATGACAAATCAAACTCAGGCTATGGCAACGGCCAAAAGCAGAAGGGCTTCACAGTAAATATGTGCAGCTTATTGAGCTCATCAGAGCTCACTGAAGGTGTGGACAAAGCACAGCAAAAACACCATGCAGAACACAGTGAAAACATGAAGGAATCGAGGAATAGGTGAATAAAACCCGGCAAGTGAGAGGAGGGGATGAACCAAGTGGAAGAAGCAGAGCTACATAAACCCACAGAGGTGTTCAGAGAGCTGGCCAGTCCAACTATCAAGTGATTTGAGGAGGGAAGCAAAACATGCAGAATGCCATAAAATTAAGATATATTTGGGAGAAGGAAGGGGAACAAACTTTTTTTTCCCTTTGAAGGTATTTGCCCTATTAGTACCTTGCTGGCAGTAGCACGGTGCTGACAGTTTGATGCCAAAAGCTCTGCATGGGGAGGGTGGGACACACGACTGTGCCACGTGTCCAGAAGTGCTCCAGATGTGGAAATGGTGGTGGCCTGGCAGCCCCTGGGAAGGGCTGGGGTGTGTGGGCATCTGGCTGGTCTCACACACAGCTCCATCCCCACTGCAGAGCAGCCTCAGTGTTGCTCTCACAGGAGGAGCTTCAGCACTTCTGAATGTGATTAGAGAAAGGACTGGAAAATGGGATCCTCAGGTTCATTATGAGAAAAGTAGTGCTTGAAATAAAGTCCCAAATATGTTTTGTAGCTGCCTTAGATATCACCATTATTAGCAGCCTTAAGAGGTGCAAGAAATTTCTATAACTAGAAATGTAACAAAGGACCAGAGTACTTGGAGAGAACAGTAGAAAAATCAAGCCCTTTTTTTTAATATATTTTAAAGGTATATGGTTCTTGCGATTTAAATTTACCACCAAACCTCCCAGCTTCTCCCCCAGTGTACCAATTCAGAGCTACTTAGGAGGAAAAAAAGGAGAGAAAAAGGAAAATCATTAAACAACCCCCCAAAAAGAGGGCTCAATGAGGTCTCATTTCGTCGTAATGAGCTCCAATTTAACATGATCATTATTTCTGACATTAAAGGCCTGTGAATAGTGTCACATGCCCAGAAGCTATTTTTTTTTACCCTCTAATGCCAGAAATAACAAGCTGCAGTTAAGGGACAGTGAATCAGGGTCTGTAAAATTACATTAAAATAGGAATTTCACTACTGATAGAACGACTCTTATCTAGGCAGCCCCTTCTGAAGGAGGTTTTTGGAGCGTGTGGTTGTTGGAGATAGGGCTGGTACCTGCCAGCCCTCACACAGAGACAGACCCTGTCTGCTCTGAGGAGAACAAAACCAGGAGAAGGCACAGAATCCCAGACTGGTTTGGGTGGAAAAGGGCATTAAAGCTCATCCAGTCCCACTCCCTGCCATGGGCAGGGACACCTTCCACTATCCCAGGTTACTCCAAGCCTTGGACACTTCCAGAGATGGGGCATCTAATCCATTCTACCACTGGGTCACTTCAGACCCACGAGCTTATCAGTTTGTTTCAAGCAATGCAGCACTTTGCTCTGAGTAACTTCCATGTAGCACAGCTGTGCTCTCCATCGTGCCAGACTCCCTGTGTTCCTGCAAGTTCCATTTGTGAGATCCCTATTTTTCTACAATAGAAAATAAGTTTCCTGCTCTGAAGTTCCTCACATGACCCCAGAGCCTTCCCAACCACAGTCAGTTCCCTCAGTGTTGGGCCACTGTGATGTACAGCCTACACCACACACTAATTTGGCTGGTTTCAATTAGAGTTCATTAACTGCTGGCACCTCGTCCTGACAACTTGCTGATGTTGTTTTTATTGATTTGGTTTACAATCTTCTCCTGACATTTTGAGAGTTTTTCATACCCATTCCCAGTGAAAAGAAAAGCTCTCCCACACTCCCCACCAGTGCCAGGATCACTGGCAGCTCCTCTCACTGCTTTAGTCCTGGTCACTGCTCATCTCATAGTTGTCCAGCCCCACTTCTGACTTCCTGGCAGCCTTGGCAATTCTGATGGATTCGGGCAAGTTTTTAACATTACCTCTGTTTTCTGCAGTTTGTTGTGTTGGGAGGGACATGACAACACTTGATTATACGTATGATTTTGTGTGTTTGGTGTCACCATGATTTCATGAAGGCTGAACTTGATCATCTTGGAGGTCTTTTCCAACCTTAGTAATTTCATGATTGTATATTTAATTGCCAGAGCTTATGTTATTCCCTTTTACCCCTTTTTCTTTACATACAACCTGTGCTTTTGTTTGTTGGGGGTTTTTTTTAACAATTTCCTTTGCTCTGATACTGAGAATTTGAATTGTCACCATCCCACTTAAAGTATTTTAACCTTCTGGATGTTTTCTTTTCTAAAAGATAAAGCAACCCCCTTCATTTTCATGTGGTTTTCACAGTTAGACTTCACTGCACTCAGTTTTTCTGGCCTTTTTCTTACAAAATTGCTATGAAGAATTCCCACCTAAACCAAGTCCTCTGCACTACAAGAAACCAAAAATATCACAGAATCACAGAACCATTCAGGCTGGGAAAGCTCTGTGAGCTCAGCACACTCAGCCCAGCACCACCACCCTGTTACAGGCAGACAGACACGCATGCACGCTCAGAAAACACCCCCCTGCACACCCCAGCCCCAGCCCAGCTGTGCTCGGTGCTAGCACTCTCCTTTCATGGTGTGAGAAAGCCTTGCTGATGTACACTGGAGAGGAACACATCATTCTGGGCAGTGTTTCTGCCCGACACATGTGCAGGTAAGGTCACCTCCAATGGAAGCAAAGAACTTCTCCAATTAATGAATGATCCCAGCTCTCTGTCACGGGCTTGTGTAGGAGCCCACGCACACCAGCACGTGCCTGTGGATACAGATTCCTTCTGCAGAAGTCAATCCCAGGTCTGGATGTGAAGGGGGGCAATTGGGAACAGGTAATTTGGCACACGTGAGGCAGAGACAGGGAGAGAGGGGGCAGAAAAACATGGGTTGATGTGAGCCTGTGACACCCGGGTGTGTGCAAGGCTGGAGGAGCTTCCAAGGAGAAAGGTCCTGCTTTGTGTCCCCCCCTAGATACCTGCTTTGTGTCCCCCCCCACACCTGCTTTGTGTCCCCACTCACACCTGCTTTGTGTCCCCCCCAGACACCTGCTTTCTGTCCCCCCCAGACACCTGCTTTGTGTCCCCCNCCCCACACCTGCTTTGTGTCCCCCCCCACACCTGCTTTGTGTCCCCCCTCACACCTGGCCTGTGCGTGTGGACCGAGCAGGTGGCAGAGGCAGCGCAGGGGTGGAACAGCCCGGGCTGTGCCCCCCTGCCCACCCAGGGCACAGGACTGGCAGCGACCCAGGGCGGTCCCACAGGGGGTCATTAAGGGCCTGGCCCTTCACCGCCCCTGCCAGAGCTGACCTGGAGACATTACCACGCAGCACAGTTCCACCAGAGGCTGGAGGAGGCGAGGACAGGGCACGTCGCGTGTCCCGTGGCAGGAACGCCCCACGGGGCTGCCCCCCGTCCCACGGGGCACCTGGGAACAGCAGCACAGCCCCACGGGCAGGGCAGAACACCACCTGTGGCAGGGGAGGACAAACACTGCCCAGGAAATGAGGCAGCCACGGGACCAAGATGGGCTGGTGGAGGAATAGGAAAAAAAACCAAAAGAAATCTTAAGGAATTGTCCCTTTTTTTTTTTTTTCTTTTTGGGTCCTTTAAAATCTGAGGATTTAAAAACCATGGAATACAGTTTTGAAAGGTGCCATGTCATCCATCTAACAGAGCTATTCCAAAGCAACACACGTTCAAGGCTGGAGAATCCAAGCTGGCAGAGATCAGCATTTGCACTGGCCAGTGGGAAGAGGGAATCCAATACACCTGCCTCAATCCCAGGTCACATCACACTTGGGAACAAAGAGACATCCCCAGAACAGTCAGGTGAACCTGCATTGACAGAATGATTCCCACACAAGACCAAGTCACCTGTGTTAACACCATCCTTAGCCATGTGACTACCTCATCCCTCCTCACATCCTTCACGTGCCTCCACTGGAATATAATCACAGGACTTTAATCATTACCATTCAATCAAAAAGTATTTTAAAAAGCTTAAAAGAAACTTTAAAAGCAAAAGTGAAAATAAGCAAAAACAACTGACCTAAGAGGGAAGGGAGACAGTGACTTTCTTGTTATGAAGCAGAGTCAACCGCACTAAAACACGAACCAAGGAACAAAAATGGCATGAAGGAAACGTGTCTGTACATCTCCAAAGGCACTTATCAGGGTGCTGTCAATTCTTGGTAGCCAGGGCAAAGAGAGCCTGCACACAGGCAGGCAGCCCCAAAGCTCTGAGAACCTGTGAACAGGTGGACAGAAAAGCATTTTCCTTGGTAGCTTTTGCACATTTTCTCTGCAGGCACAACGCCTGGCTGCCGCCTCTGCCAAGGTGTGGACAACACAGAGCTCTGCACCCACTGAGTCCCACAGGCACTGCAGGGTCTGCTGCCATCCCCAAACCCACGTGGAGAGCTCTGCACTACCTTATTGATCATCTGCTTGTTCACCCCTGCACATCTATACAGGGGATTTTGATTGCATCAGGGCCTTTCACGTGCTTGGGTTTTTTACAGAGATGAAAAACCTCAAAACTCAGAGAAAACTGCCCATACATTAGATTTGTTCCCAAGGCCACGGGTAAGTGGCCCCAACCTGCACAACCTGAAACTGCAGCAGGTGACACCCACCTCCATGTGCAGGTCTGGTTGCAACACCACTCCTTGGAATTCTGTGGGAGCAAAACCCTCCCGTGTGCAGAACCACCTATTCTGGTCTCAGGCCAAGAGTCTGCTAATTTAAGCATGTGCCAGGCCTAATATTATTTTCCTGCATTAACTTGCTTTCCCCTTGCAGAAATCAAAAAGCAGCAAACTCTGCTTCAGGAAAAGGCTCTGAACAAACAGCTTTTCCTGTTCCTGTGACCTCTGTCCCTCTGCGAGCTCCGTCAGCAGCTGCTGCTGCCACAGCCACTGGACTGAAAGGCACTGATCAGGAGAAGTAGGACTTGGTAATCATATATTAGTGTTTTTTAAAATAAAAACTGACTCCAAGTTTTTTAGTCAATTAAACGCATCCGGCACATCATGTATGTGATGTAATGACAGCTCAAGACTCAAAATGCTTTTGATGCATTATTAACCATAAAAAAGGCATTAAATACTGAGCTCAAATGCCATAGGGATGCATATTTCAATAGAAATTATTTTTCAATATATGCTTAAAGTTTATTTTGGTAAACAGATGACTGGGGGCTGTCAGGACTGGAGACAGATTTATGTTTAGCTGGAGTCTTTTGGAAACGAAGGGAAATGGCTGGACTTGTTGAGCACACGGAAGGAACATAATTCTTTCTGCCAGCTCAGAGAAGGGTGAGCAGTAGCTTGGAAGCTGCCCCAGCTTTGAATATTAATTTCAGGGTGACAGTTGGGAATTTTGCCAGGTAAATGCAATCTTAAAAAAAAATAAAAATAAAGGAGAAACATGACATTTCACTACCTTATCAAAAGGTGCCACATTTATTTTCTGCACCTGCAAACAGAAGCCACAGTTCAAAGTACCGAAAGGGAAACTAATCCTGGTGCTCCAACATCCAATAATCCCTGGCAGAAACCTGGAGTTTTTCATCCAGTGTAGTATTATCAACATAAAACCACCTATCACTGTGTATTACAGAAAACCCAAACCAACCCAGCCCTTCCACCTCACACACTCCCCCACAACAGCAACCCTCAGGGAAAGCCTGACAGCACTTTTCTGCTCTTGGTTCATGTGGATTCTGAACTCTGAGGTGCATCTGGAGCAGTTCAAAGAAAGCAAAACCCAGTGGAGAAGCCCACGTCAGCCCTCCACTGTTGGGATCACTCCTCCCTCGCTGCCTAGGGAGCTTTGCAGATTAAGCATCCAGGCGGAAGGACCTGGTATCTTCCATTTCAGGAGAAATCTAAAATTCCAGCATATCAGTGTTGGAAATTTCTTGCTGATGATTCTCATTACTTCCCCCACTTCTCTACATACATATGTATATATAAATATATCTATTATCATAACCCATTTGGTTTGGGGCTGGGGTTCAGGCCTGCAAACGTTACACCCAACGCCCATTGATCTTGCAGGGACATTATGAAGTGAGGTCTGCAGGACCTTCATATTTAGATCTTCAAACGTTTGTAGACTGTTACCAGGCTGCCTTGAACTCCTCTCTCTGCCAAGCTACACACATTCAGCTCCTTTAATCTCTCCTCAGAGATCAATCCCTCAGCCCCTTAATCCTTTTTGTTGCTCTTCTCTAATCTCCTCCTGCTTTGTTGATACCTTTCAGAGCCGCAGTGCTCAGGACATGACACCCAGAGGTTCCACACGGTGTCCACAGTCAGCAGAGAACCTTCCAGAACACGTTCTTCTGGTGGGAGGCAACTTGCTCCATCATGATGACGTGCCGACTGCCTCGCTTTGTCACCAGAGTACGAACGGGTGTACCCGAGGTGTGTCCATGCCCTCTGCCAGCCAGAACCGCCTGGCCCTGCAGGACACACGTGAGCACAGCCCCTGCTCTGCCAGGCACCCCCTGCCCGTGCAAACCCCTGAGCGCCACAAGCCACCACCAGATCCAGGAGAAAGGAGCCCTGGCAAAGTCTAATAATTCCTTTAGGTCTGCAGGGCCTTTCCCCAGAGCTCAGACAGGGTGAGACGGCAGCCCCGGGTGGGCAGGTGGGAAACTGCCAGGGGTTTTCCCTGCCCGCTGACACCCACCTCCCATTTGACCCAAAGTGCCACTTCAGCATTTCACTACCAAAGAATGCTGGGAAAAAAAAAAAAAAAAAAAAAAAAAAAAAAAAAGAAGAGGAAAATACAGGTTAAGTTGCCTTTAATCTCTAATTCCTGTACAAGAACGGGGTGCATGTGGCAAAGGATAAAGGCAGATCCGAAGTCAGCAGGTTACGCAGACTGCGCCAGACCTTCGCTTTCAGAGGACACAGCCTGGGGAATTACACAAATGGCCTTCCATTGCCCTCTTCGGTTCTTTTTATGGCAAAATGCTTTGCTTTTATCAATCCCTCCCCCTTCTCCAAGTCCCAGAGGCTCAGGCCAAACAAAAGGCAGATGCGCAAAGTGCACCCTTCTCCCCGGAACGGAGCGGGGGCCGCGCTCCGCAGGGAAGCCACGGCCGGGTGGAAAATGCTCTCAAAAAGTAAAAGCCGGTAAGAGCAGCCAATCTTTCTGCCTGGGTGAAGGAATTTGGCCTCGGCCAGAAAAAAAAGGGGAAAAAACCGGTGGGGAGGCTGCTCTTTTCAAGCCCCCGTAGGCAGCGTGGCATTGAACTGTGTCGGGCTGGAACAGACAGAGGAGGAACACGAGTCTCTTGTTGGAGACACCGTCAAAAATAGAAGCAGAGAGAAAATGATCCTGAGCACGAGTCTTGCAGGAAGAGGACACTCAAGCACACACCAACTCCAGTCTCTGGAACCAAGGGGCTTTCGGGGGGGTCAGAGCAGGACCCTGAAGGTCAGTGAGCACCCACAGCCTCCCAACCACCCGCCCACAGAGAAGGGGCTGGAGCCCAGCCCGGCACAGGGAACCAAGGGCAGGGTCACAAATGTCAGACCAATTTCAGGCGAAGTTCTTTTAGAATCAAACAAAATCCAACTGTTGCAAAATGAAATTAAAATTGATTTTAGGAGTGCCATTTTAGACAGCTGATGCTCATATGCATGTAATTTTGGATGGCAGAAAATGAAGAATCTGTAATCGGCAGAGAAAGACGCACAAACCAACAAAGAATCAACCAACATTCTCCTGACACCTTTCAATCTTAACATGTCACTGACTTACAAAGACCTGACTAAAGATTAAATCTGTAATAATTTACTCAAGATCAGATGCTCGTACAGTAGGACCAAAGTATTACCTACATGCTAATTGGGACTGAAACAACTAAACCCACAGCGTTGGCTCATGGTAACAACTGATGTGTTGAGTTTGCTGTGAGGAGGGAATGTTTAGACACTGGATTAAATCTGCACACAAACCCTGACAGACTCATTGGTACAAGTTCACATTCAACACATCAATCTATTGGGTAGACTCAGTCTAAATGGGAAATCTTCTCAGCTGCTATTAATTGATGTGCTAGACCATCACTACTGGGAAGCCTTCTTGTACCAGTACATGCTGCTTGCAATCCTGGAATAACAGGCCCAAGGACCTACCTCCTGTCTGAAGCAAGGAGAAGCACCTGGCATCTCACTGCAGCTTTCTTCAAATGAAGGAATTTGCTAAAGTGTGGGAAATGTCTATTTTAAATTTTGGCTTCTGCTTTTTACAGACGTGTCACAGGTCAGCACATAACCTACACACCAACATCTGTTTGCAAATGGTCCAAGTCCAGAGTGTAAGTCACAAGGTCTGATGTACACATGGAGTAACTCATCACACTTCAGGTCTAACACTGTTTCTTCAGGCCCAGTACAAGGAAAGCAGTCAGACAAATGTCTAAGCCCAGGCTGAATTGGCACATACACTAAATTCATCTTGGTTGGCCCAAATGGAAGCACATAATGAAGTGCCTTCTGCTTTCCTGAGCTGGTCCTGCACTTCCTCCCAGTGCTGAGCAAACACCTGCACTGCACCTCCGTCGAGCCCACCACTCTCAGCTGCAGCCAGGACTGACACTGTGTTTGTCCTGGACAGCAGAGGGTAACTGGGGCCACGAATAAAAGCTCTGCTTTAGATCCAGTTGTGGCTGCCCCATCACTGGAAGTGTCCCAGGCTGGGTTGGACAGGGCTTGGAGCACCCTGGGCTGGTGGGAGGTGTCCCTGCCCAGGGCAGGGGGTGGGATGAGATGAGCTTTAAGGTCCCTTCCAACCCAAACCAGTCTGATGCACTTGTGCAAGATTTCGTGCAGCTCCACTGTCCTCCTTGATTGCCCTTTTGCCTGTGAGCATCATCCTGACACAAACTCCTCAGAATAGACCCTGAAGAACAAGCCAGCATACAAACACCCCACTAATTTAGCTAAAGGAACAATGATGTAAACACTTTTAATTAAAAAAAAAAAAAGGATCTGTGGTACCAATGCAAGATGGAACAGAGCAGGGAACAGCTTGTGCCCAGCAAGCAAGGGCAGAGCATGGATGATGCTGGGAAGCATCCCTCTGGGAAGCATCCCTCTGGCACAGCATGACCTGTTCTTGAAGTCAACTTTGTAGAGCAAATACATATTTTGACATGTTTTAGCTTAAAAAAGATTTTAAGCTGCTACTTGTATTTACAAACATGAGATATTGAAGGTTTGCCAATGCATGTATGATTAATAAAACATCAGGTGCTGCCTCCTGCTTTAAACGTTTGCATTTCTGGAAGCTGGAGAGCAGCTCGTTTAAACAATGTGTGTACTCTGGATAATGTTCCCTTGCAAATGTTCCCTCTTTCACTACGATTCCCTTTAGAAAGTGTAAAACATTCCATGCTAATAGGAATCAACAGGGGGAAAAAAATTCTAAGCACAAGTGTTTACATAAATTATCATCTTTGTAACTCTGCCGTAGATCCCCTCGTTGGGATCCAATGATTTAGCACTCGCTGCTCTGGAACAAATCCAAATCCTTGGGTTTCTTAATGGATAAAAATATTGCCTTTTCACCTTTCTGACCTCACTTCAACTTCAGTCTGAGGTGACACAAGCCTCCTGATCTCTGCAGCCCTCGATGGACCGTGGCATACAACACCAGGGCCTGTCCTGCAGGGCCACGGGCAGGGGGAGATGCTTCCTGCCAGCTCTGGCACCCCATGGGAGAACGTTTGCCTCCCTTTTCAGGCAAACAGAAAAGATGTCAACAAATCCCCTGGAATCTCTAAGGAGAAAATCTTAAATCCACAATGAAATGAAACAAAATTTAAAAAAAAAAA
>VXAU01000303.1:245666-281399 GCA_013399695.1 Formicarius rufipectus | reverse complement strand
CCTGAACAGGAGGGGTCACATATGAGCCACTGCTTGGGTTTTTGTACTGGAAAGAAGCATTTGCTACTGACTTCAGAGTGAATGGTGCTCCTGAGGTGAACAGTTACACAGGTTATTCTGATCCAAAACACAAACATTTGCTTTGTTCATTCCGTGTTTTCACCACAGGGAAGAGGAAGAGCAGGGACAGAGCAGCTCCAAGCCCTTTGTGCCTGAGCTGAGGAGCTGGAGCAGCATCGCCCCTTTGGTAGCACTTGTGTGGTGGAATCTGAACGACCTCCCATCCAGGTGGGTTTGTTTGGTGTTACAGAGTCTCTTCCTGTCATTAAACCCAGAAGTGCATAGTCCAGGATAACATTCTCCTGCAAGAGTTTCCCAAGCCGATGCCAAGAACACCTCTCCAGGTACATGAACACCTCGGCCACCCCACTCACTGCTTTTTCTTCACCATTTCAAATCTCACCTGGCTTTTCAAAAGGTGATTCCAAAACCATTTAATTGAGGAAATCAATTCCTCATCTAAACCATTTTCATTAAAGCATTTATGTTATTTGGTGTATCAAGCTTCCAGCGAAATCTCATTTTAGGGGTTTGGTTGACTTCTCTCCCAGCTAAAATGACAAGTTTCAATGTCTTTATAAACCACACAACTAACTCCAGACCCCTTCACCAGGCAGCATCCAAGTTCTACTTTCTAACAGAATCAGGAAGACCAAATTAAGGAAACCTGTTCCATTGCTCCTGAGCATGAAGTCAGGTACTCGTGTCATGCCACCACGTTGGAAGCTTGTAGCTACATAACATGCCAAAAGCAATTCTTGAGGAGTAAACATTCTGAACAAAGATGTCATTCCACCAAGACAGAGAATTAGCACAGCACCTCCCAGCTGAGCACAAACTGGTCCTGCACAAACTCCTCACCCACGGCGGCCCACGGGACCACGGCAGCAGCACAAAGGGAGCTCCAATGCAACCATAAGAGATACTCCTCGGGGTTACCATCTTCTCTCCACCATAACTTCACTCCCAACAGTGTGTTCTTGCTCACCTCTCCCTTGCCTCGGATATTCTCTTACTTCTGCTTATCCACCGAGCCCCAGCCAAACACAGTGCCCCAAGCACCTACAGACACACACACACATCTGGCACTGGTCACTGTGACCATACAGAGGTTTTGGGTCTGTGGCTCCTCCACGGTGCTCTGCAGGACATTGATCTTCTCGGTGTGAATACGGAAGTCCTGCTCTCCTCTGGTCTTGCCTTTGCTGATGTGACCCAACAGACCCCAGAGGAAGCTGCACATCAGAACACAAACCCACCTCAGTTGGGTGTGGGACAGGCTGGTCAGGCTTCAGCAGGGGAAGGACCCCCGTGGCTGGTGGGGTGGGGTACCCGGCCAGTGCTCCGTCCTTGCCAGGGGACAGGCCTTGTCTCCTGCTGTCTCTGTCCCCCCGGCACTGACCCAGGGTCAGGGGCACACACGCTGCCCTTGAACTCTCCGTCTGTCTCTCTGCCATATTAATTACCATTCCCCTCTGCCAGGGCCAGAAAACAGCCTTCACTGCATTAGTGCTAATTAAGAAGAGTGAGTTTCCTATTCCGGCTGCTTAAATCACCCTCCTCTCCTCACCCAGAGCAGAAAGGAGTGCTGACAATCTTATTAAAAGCAGAGGGAAATACCTCAGTCACGCTTCAAGCTGGCAAACAGGGCCGACCAGCTCTGTCCTTCTGTGGGGACAACAAGGCTGGACAGGGCAGCAGCAGAACAGGAGGGGAGGGAGAGAAAAACAACACATTCCCTGGGACTTGGAGATCTGTACCTCAGGGAGAGCACCTTGCTTTGGAAACACCTGTATCTGAAAGCAGAACACCCAAAATGAGCACATTTCCAACACAGCCCAGTTGGCAGTGGCAGTGTGTGCCTCCATCAGAAAGGGGACCTGGAGCAGCCGGGGAGGATGTTTAATGGATGTTTAACCATTTGGAAAACACCGATTCTGATTCTCTCAGTATTGGAAGAAGACTTCCGTTTGCTTGAGCCAGGTGAGCAGGTAATGAAGTCAATAACGAGGTACCATCACTTCCCCTGAGCTCCAGCCTGGGAAGGAAAGTCTTCCTCTTAGACACTGTCTTGTCCTTTCCCCTGCACAAACTCACCTGTGCATTGTTCAGTCCAACACATGCAGACTGTTTCCTCTCTTGAAAAGTGATCCCCTAGGTTAGTTAGAGTGTAATAACAGAGAGGATTAAATTACAAAGCAGGGATTATGAAGACAAGTGTCCAATCCTGCAGATAAACTGATTTTTAACATATTAGGTATTATTTCTCAGAATACCATTAGCTATCCCTTCAGATACACAAGATCCAATTGAACACAGAAATTCTTCTAACCCAGCCAGACTAGAGGGCTGGAAGCCATGCGGACTTTGTGCAGCCAGGATGAGAGAACAACTGGATTCAGCTCTCCTAAGGACCTACATAATCCTTTACTGTCTCTCTCCCGAGAACTCTTGCCCCAAAAATTTCCCAAGACTTTATCTTCTTTAACCATCAGAAAGTATAGAGATTCAGCAAAACAGTTTGTCTTATTCTTCACCTGTGGCTAGTCCATAAAGAGGGAGATCAATAACTCCTTGTATCCCACATTCTGTTACTGTCAGCAGCAGCAGTTGAGGTGGGAACTGGAAGGGCCCTGCTCTGTCTGTCAGAAGACAAATGAAAAATCTGGATTTGCATGTATGTGGTTCTAAAATGCTAGGAAAATTCACAGAGGAAAATATTTACTAAAACAGTATTATTCCTATTGCAAAGCAAGAAAAAGAAGGAAAGCCTCCTTGTTGCAGATGCATTCAGACATTTATTATCTCCTGGCATCATTTCCCCATGACCCAAACCCTGCTCATGGCACAGGAGGTGCCTTGCTGCTGTCCCTTCACGGTGACACCACAGGCAGTGCAGCAGCTCCAGCAGATCTGGAGAGCAGATTGACACCCACCCTGGCTGTTACCTCCCAAGGAACCACAGCTTCTGCACGCCATGAGAGGTCCCTACTTCAAGTACATGTTATATAGGACTGGAGAGGCCTGGAAACACCAGGAGCTGCAGCAATATCTGAGCCTCCAGTGCTCGGTTTACAGTCCCCTGAGAACAGCAGATGTGTGCTAAGCATATGCTATTATTTTAATTTTTATTGCTGACCAACTTTCAGAATCAGTGGAAGGCAAAGTCCTGCTCTGCACAGGAGGCAGGTTCAGAGACCTGAAGTGGTAGGAAGCCCCCGGTACCCAAAGCCAGCCCAGAGCCAACGCCCAGCACCAGACAAAGCAGATTTCTCCTTGCACCAAGGGCTAAATCACATTAAGTCATCCACAGAAGCATTAAAGAGTTTCCTGACGTTACATTTCTGTGTAAGCAGTTAGAGCTGTTGCCATAGGAATGCTCACAAATATAGGGATGGGTATAATTGTGAATACAATGGATAGGCAAAAGGGAAGAAGATGGCCTGTGCTGTGGACAAAGTGTGGACTTGGCTCTGCTCATTAGAGTACTGAGACCTGGAGACACCTGTGGCACCCACAGAAGGGTCCTCTGGCAGCCCCTGCACCATGAGAGCCCCTGAGGAACGGGGGTCCAGAGAGCGGCCCCCAGGCTGGGCACTGTCCCCTGTCCCCCCTGTCCCCACCACAGCCTCTGCCAACAGAGTCCCCAGGAGGGAGGCACAGGTTAAACCCCACCGAGTCCAGCCTCCTTCCACTCGTTCCCCCTGCTTTACAGAAATAGAAAGAACACATGTTCCTATTAGTCACTTGCTGGAGGGAAGCTGGGGGGTATGTGCTGACAGTCGCAAGGCTGAGCTCTAATTTGAATGCTATTTGCATATTCCAGGTAGACAAAGTGCAGCCGTATCAAAAACGGGCATGTGAGGACGCACAAAGTGAGGCAGCAGAGATGACATTTGCCAGAAATCCAGCCTTTTTCCCAGTGTGTTCCCAAACACACGTGCCAGGGCCCCTTGCAGCTACTAACGCCCAGCCTGGCTGGTCTCAGGGAGGCTCTTAATTAAACTCTGCTTGCCAAGAACGCTTTGTATTTGCAGGAGTGAGGACACAGCTGTCCTCATGGGAACATCACACAGAGGGCTCTTCCCTCTGGATAATGCCATTTGCCAGCCCCAACGAGCAGGAGCCGTCCCAAGGCAATCCGAACGCAATCAGTGTCTTTCACTGCTGTTGACTAAGCTGAAATTCATTATTTTCAGGTGTTCAGTGGGGACTAATGAGTGTCTGAAGCTCATCGCAGGGCTGAACACACCGTCCCTACTCACTGACATCCTCTTGATCTCTAAAAGCTCAGTGATCTTTGGCTTGAGCATAACCCCTGGGACTTCAGAGGTTAAGTTTTGGGGATGCAATCAGTATCTGAGCCAGGCAGGACGGAACTGCACCAAGGTTATGTCAAAGCACTGCTGGGAGAAGAACAAAACCCTGACTCGTACAGGTGGCTGGTATTTATTTGCCCACCAATTCAGACGTTGCATCAAGAGCAGGATGTCTCACCACTGCCTTCCCGAGCCTCTGCAACTCGAGCAAGACCAAAGGTCAATAGATATCAACTCTCTGTATTCAGAGAAATACTGTAGATATTCCATTGCTGGCTTCCTATTGGTGCTCTGTGAACCTGCAGCACAATAAACCAAAAAATGCATCCTATCATCAGCACACCAACACTGGTGCACATACAAGGCAGAAATAAGGCAGAAGGAGACACTCATCTGACTGGAAAAGTTCCTGACCTGGCAATATCTATTTAGAACTGCCTTTCAAAGGATGCTTTTAGCAGAATTTGTTAAAACCCACGTCTCTGCAAGCCATGATGGCTTTGGCTTATTTTTCTTTTTAATAAGCCATTTGCCAACCACAACAAAACCAGAGAAGGATGCAAACACCATCACACAAAAACCCAGTAGGAGGTAAGAAGCAAAACACTTGGGAAGACGCTTCAAGCAATCAGGGAAGTAAATCTTTGTCACTCTGTAACAGACTCAGTGCTCCAAGATAAAGTTATGAACTTCTGGTGTGAAATCACAGCATCATCAGCCAGGGACCAATTCACCCCCACAGAATAGAAGAAGGGATATTTGCACTGGAAAAGTAGCTGATCAGTTGTAACCAAAGTCAAGGGGAATGGACCAGATGGACATCGGACCCTGCAGGGCTTGAGCCTTCTCCTGGTCCCCCAATAAGAAGGAGCTTCCTCCCTTTGTTCTACATCCATCAAAGACACTATCTGACATTTTTCTCACCCTGAGGATTTTTTCTGCATGGGTTTCACTGAACAGCATCCTTTCCCTCCTGCATGGAGACCCACTGGGAGGATCAAGCAGAGCCAGTGCCGATGTTTGGGCAGACCACGTTCCCAGTGTACTGATTACAACAGATATAAAATAATACTCTGTACAAGTTCATAGGGAATAATTAAACACCACTTTCAGCTCTTGGCAGCGACTTTTACAACACTGGGTAACGAGTTCTAACATTCTGACCTTTACGTCCAACTCACCTTGGTGATTTGCTGAAAAAACTGACCACTCTATAACAAAAACAAGAGGAAAAGGAGAAAGCAGCCATGGGTTCTGCTCCCACAGGTAAACAGTCACAAACACCAGGTGCCCATCCAGGAAGCCACCGAGCTACTTCCTAGTGTTGGATTTAATACCAAATTACCAAAGAGACACTCCACATTACTACAATCTGCACATCCAACCAGGCAGAAAGCAACCTGCAATTATACAATTAGATTGATACACAAGCTTCCCGCTCATGTTTGTTCCTGCTGCCAATCACTCTGCTTACTGGAAAACAAGGCTCGGAGCTTCCAGCCTGCCTCACACTTCTCCTCCTGTGTGCTTGTCCATTCCTGATCACATCTCACCCTTTAACACCCTGATGAGTGCACCTTTAAGATCACACCTTGCCCAGGTACCTTTTAGCTGTACCAAAACCCATCTTTATATGTGGGGCATCACCTCTCCCAGCAGCAGCTCCCTGTGTGGAACGTACAGAGCCCGGACACAGCCGTGGATCTGCCTGGGCACGGAGCAATCCCCAGGAGTTGCAGGATCACACAGCAGCTGGATGAGATGGGAGTTTCTCATCCCATCCAGCCTGTGGGAACAGGGGCGAGGAAGGAAATGAGGATGTCCAGGCAGCTCTGAGAGCATGGCTTTGAGGGGTGAAGGCAGGGGATGCAGCAAACCTGGATGGACACAGTCTGGCTCTGAGTGGGCACCAAGGTTGTGGGTCACTGGTTTCACTGTTCCCAGTTCCATCAGTCAAAACCACACCTACCACAGCAACAGCTTTACATATTTTGTATATATATGCAAACAAAATGGTAACAATTCTTTTTTCCACATAATACTTTGTTTAGATGTTTTGGTTTCATTTAGCTTTCCTGTCAAACTCTACCAAAAGGAGACGTTCATTTCGCAATAGATGTTGAGAGATTGTCTCAAAGACCTCTGTACCACCCATCAGCTCAGATCCCCGTGACTCACACATGTTTTCTGGAGCCCACATCTCAGGCTGATGATGAAGACTCAGGTGGTGGAGGCACAACAGCTCAGAGACACGGAGTGGCACCTGCAGGCACTGCCCTGGCTGTGAGCACCCATGGGACACATCAAAGAGCGAGTTACAAACTCACTCACTGACCGGCCAGGGCCGTGAGACACTGTCTGCTCCTGGTGCCTCTCCCTTGGTGGGGTCAGCTCTCTAACCCTTCCCTGTCACACACTTTACCCTGTGGGTTATCCCACTGGGCTGTGGGATCACCATCTCCTGCATCCACTACAGACCTCCTATGAGCAAATCAGGAATTTCTTCTGCTCCCTTCCTTCGAGGAAATTTCTCCATCTTGGCAGAAATTCTTTTATGATGTCACACAAAATTTGGCTTTCGAAAGGCAGCAGCATTACAGACCCGCTTGGGATTAAGACTAAGCCTTTTCCCTGAGGGTCAGGAGGCCAGCAAGACTTCCACCTACATTTTCAGACTACACGGGGAGTCAGCTGTGGCTTTCCCTTGGCAAAGTAAATACAGGATTAAACCCAAACTCCGTGTTGTGGCAGTGCAGGTGAGGCTCCAGCACCAGGTCACACAGTGGTGGGGTCACGACTCACAGCTCCTGTCTGCACAGTCCTTCAGCTGCTACTGCATTTCCTCACTGGGCAAATAAAATAGTCTGTGCTAAAGAGACACTGAGTAGCTGCAAACCACCGGATCAAACCGTGCTCCTCCGTTTTTGCCAACATCTGAGGAGGAGGCACCTCCTGTCAGCGCACGGACCGCGGCCGTGCCGGGGAGGCACAGCACAGCACCATGAGCAAAGGGACGAAATGGAGGATGCAGATTATAAAATTCAGTCACATTTTAAAATTTTCTGCTACAATAATTCACTTTATGTAGAATTAATGTGGCTGATTGAACGTTTGTGCTGTAATTTACTTATAATTAACATTTTATGGTGAACAGATTTCACCATCTCCTTCATGCTGTGAACTCCAAGCCACAGGTCAAAAATAGAGATGAAACAGATAAGCACAAAATATTCTCACTGAAATATTAATGAGATTTTAATTTACTACTTTAAAAATACATCTTTCATCAATGCCTGTATATCAATTTTTTTTTTATTTTTTTTTTACATTGCATTAAAAATATAATGAACTTTCCTAACTGGTTGAAAGACACTGAAATATCTTTTGTGAAGAGACAGCTCAGGAGAACAGAAGGGACCAAACACAGCTCTCAGTAATCTCACACAGGGGTTGGGTGAGAGTCACCTCAAACTGAACACAACACCTTTACCCTTAACCAGCTAAGCCTGGGGCTCTCCACTCCCAGGCCCTGTGGTCCAGCACAGAGATCCTGTTCTTCCCATCAAGAGCTTATTTAAAAGCAAAAGGTCTGTTTCCAAAAAAATTCAACAGCCACAAACTTCTTCCTGTGCTCCAAGAGGAGCAGTTGCACTCACTGCTGAGACACAGCACAGAGAAGGTGCTGCTCTGATCGGGCATTCCCGTCTTGGCAGCCTCCTCTGGCTAAATTTGAAGCCTCCAGGACACGGCTCTGCTGTTAAGGAAGACACCGTAATTCAGGGGCAAAATGATCCGGGAAGAAATTCAGAAGAAAACTCGTATAAAACCTCCTTTGCCTTGTATGTTTCAAGCTGCCTTTCTGCTGCCCAGAGATGACAGACCACATCTGAATAAATTATTGAGTCATCTGCAATTCATCCCGATTCCTATATTCCAAGGCGCTATCAGACAGGCAACTGAGGACATTCCCGGAATGCTCTGATGATAGAGAATGAAGATATGGGATGACAATGAAAAAGTCAGCAGAAAATCATAAGTCAGTGGGACTATTTTATGCTCTTTACTTCCTAGCCTGCACCAGGCCATTCAAATGGCTCATTGGAATTTCAAATGAAAAGCTGAATAATACAGGATTATAAATCTGTTACAAACAAACCTAAAACGCATCAAGAAAAATATCCATGGAGTTCTCCTTCTTAAACTGCTTGGGTTTTTCCTACAGGTTTGTTTGCTGGGAATTGGCAACTATTTGTTTTTAGGGTACAGCTGCCTTTCCTTTACTTCTTTTTAATGTACTTTACTTGTTTACATTGAAGGCCAGTGCCTGCAGTGGATCCCTTGGTCCCTCCAGAGCATGAAGAACAGAATCCAGACTCTTTCAGGAATCCCTGTGCAGCCATGGGCTTGCTCTTTTTTACCTTTAAGGTATTAGAAGGAAAAAAATAATTACTTGTGGGAACAATTTCAAGAGAAACCAGAGCCTGAGTTTGCTGCAGCATCCCACCAAAGAGTGACTCCAAACAGGAAGTTAAATTCTCATCTGCAGAAAGCGGGACCCTTTGGAGGAACAGCAACAGGATTTCAGGGGGGTCTGGAGCCCCCACCTTCCTGTGACATGGGGGAAGCACATGGGGCTCTTTCTGAAGCTGTTCTGGGAGACCAGGTGATTGTCCATGCAAATATCTCTGCTCATGATTAGAACTACTCATTAGAAGTCCTTTAAAAAGAAAATAAAATCTGAGTGTTTCCTTTGAGGTAAACAATTCAGAGTATTTGTAACCTACCACCCAAATCTGAGCAGGGTGAATGCACTGCTTCCAGGTAGAGCAAGCAAAAAAACCCCAAATTGCAAGAAGATACAGTATTATGTATTAATTTTCATTGGGTTTTGGTTTTTAAATTGTCAGAATGAAAAAACGCAAACAAAACAAACCCTGAACAACAGGGCAGGGAAAAACCCTGAAACACGGCAACCAAATACTGAACCAGGAATTCACAAATAATTTGTGTAATATGATATTACAGCATATAATTCAGAGAATTCCCAGACAAGCTGCTGGATTCCCAGATGCTGCCAGGCAGCAGCACACCGCGCTGTGCTTCGGGAAGCCAGAGGGGGCAGGAAGAAGAAGAGAAGCCAAAGGGTTGAGGGTCCACCCGCCCCAGGAGCAGAGCATTGCTCTGGATGCTCCAGCCGTGAGGGATCAGGACAATCCAGCTGCCCCAGGCTGCAGAGGGAGCTGCCAGAGCAGCAGAGTCATGAGTTGCTTAACAAATAAAATAAAAAATTGTCAAGAGGTCGAAGTCTTCAGCCCTTCGATCCCCTCCCGGTGCCGAGACACCACTGGAACTACACGGACTCATCTTGAAACGGCACATTAAAGACGAGAAGCTGCTCTGACAGGTGGTATCCCTGCCCCTCCTCATGCCCAGCACCTCTGCTACCATCCTCTAACACACAAGATTATTTTTTTTCAGAACATCAACGAGGATTCTACACAAACGTTGGGCTGAACCTTGAGAGATCGGCCCCCACAGGCACCTGCTTGAAGAAAATCTCGGTGCAAACCCTGCACGAGAGCCTGACACCCTGAGCACCAAATCCCAGAACCGTTATTTCCGACACACCGAGTTCACCTGGAAGAGACACCGGGCAGGGTGTGACCGCGGGGCTCCGGCAGACACGGCCCGACCGGCGGGGCTCAGGGACACAGAAACCAAATAAATAGACAAATAAACAAGCACTTCAAAGATAACACGGAAATCTCACCAGTTGCAGCACATGTCCACTCAGTTTCTCTTTTTTTTTTCCTGAGTGCCTTTTCCTTAGTAAAAGCCATCAAAGATCATTGTGAATTAGAAATATTTCTTTTTTTTTTAGCAACATCGAAGAATTAAAGCAAGAGAGAAAGGGAAGGCATGTGAGGAAGCAAAGGAGGGAGAGAAGGAGAGAGGTTAAGCTCAAAGGCAGAGAGAGCGAAATGGACCAGATTATACAAAATTAAAAAGCAAATACGCACAGACAATTTGTGCCGAGTGATTGCAAGCAATTACAGTCCGGCTTTTCTGGAGGGAAAATTGGGGAGGGGGGGGAAGGTTATTTCAGCTTAAAAGGAGACTTTATTCATTCCTGATCAGCTTCTCCTACTATTCTCTCTTTTATTCTCAGATATCAATTTTAAAAAAAGCACCCTTCAGATGTTACATGTCTAACCCTGGGAATCCCACCCCTGGGCAGAGAGGGAGGATTTCAGCTTCCAATCGGTTCTTTCTATAGCCCTGAAAAAGCAATTTGCTCATAAAGGATAAAAAAAAAAAAAAGAAGAAAAAAAAAAGGGGGGGGCAGGAAGAAAGAAAAGGAGGGCAAAAAAGGGAAACCACAACAAGGGCACACGTTCCTCTTGGAGGAGAGCTTCAATTTTCCTGTAATTGTCTGAAGAAGAGCTGCTTTGATCTGCAGAATTATTATTATGCTCCAAATGCCGGGCTGCTGATGTCCCAGCTGGGCAGGGCACGGCCCCTTCCTCCTCTGGGGCTCTGGGTTCGGTTTTGGGAGCACCTGAAGAGCCCCTTGGCTGCCCCGGGCTGGGGTCAGTGCCCTCGCAACCCACAGTCGACCCCCAGCTCAGCAGTGCAAGGGATTAACACGGGCTTGGCCGCATGTGCGGATCAGGAGAGGGCTTAAGGAAGCATTTCCTGGTGCTCTGGTCTCCTTCAATCCTTCCCTGGAGCACTGGGAAAAGGCTTCAAGGCTCGTATCAGAATTCCTATCTCACATCACTACCTGCTACAGTTGGGAATCCTTTAAGTTACAGCTAAATAACCTACAGTGTTTGCAATGCATCTCCCTGCCCGTACCCCAAGTTGGGTGACTGTGGTGGGGAGCAGTGAAGGACCAGGCTCAGCCCAAACCCAGCTGCAGGAGAGCCCCGAGGGCAGCACCAGCTCCAGTGGACCAGAGCTCTGAGTGCCACATCCTGGCGTGGACACTCCAAACCTGCCTGGGCAGCCCCTTCCATTGCCTGACAACCTTTTCCATGAAGAAATTCCTCCCAATGTCCAACTCGAACTGACACAGAGCAGGGAACACCGAACACAATTCCAGATGTTGGCTATTTAAAGCTCCGCTCTTTATGACCCACACAGTCTGAAAGTAAGGTCAATACCCCAGAAATTTAGGATTTTCTCTCATCACCTAACACTGACTGACACCCAAGGGGATGTTTTCCACACCTCTCTCAATTCCTGAGCACCAGGTGCTGCCATCAGAGGAGTTGCTGTGCAGGTGCTCACGTGTGGACACAGCACTCCCTGCGCCTTCGCCCTCCTCCATCCCTTGCACTTCAAATGTCCCAAACTTCTGCTAAAATTTCATCTACGAAGTTTTGAGGTGAGGCACAGGACAGGATCTGGGCACTGGTGATGGGATATTTGCCACCAAGTATTTTTGCAGCTCACTAAGGACAGAACAAGGACATTGAGAGTTTTCTGAGTGAGTAGAGCACTCTATGCACAGAAAGTTCAAGATAGGTATGATCTTAAAATCTCCCCATTATTATAAACACAAAAATCATACTCTGTATAAGTAAAGGTTTCTAAAGTCATCTTTGTACAACTCAAACCCTTGGTAATTGACAGTCTGCCTTCACATGGAGAAATCTGTGAAAAATGGTGCAAATAATTTCTTAAGAAGTCTCCAACATCTTTCTGAAATAGTTTGCCTGTAAAATATGCAGCATGTCCAAAATACAGTGAGACATGGGGTGACACAAACAATTTATTGGCATTAGTCTGGGCTGAGCCCCGTAAGTCACGCAGGGCCTCGCTCCTCGTAAGTATTGCCTCATCCCAAACTCATCAATAACACCCTAACTCCATCCCAGCCAAGCATGAACTGTGTATCTATCTCAACTATAAACATACACAATTTTTCAGTCAAAGAGTAATAGGCAAATAGCTGGATTTCACTCATTTTGCGTTCTCCAGGTAGTAAAATAGATGCATATTTAATGTACATACCCAAAAGTGCAGTGCCAATACGTAGAGAGAGTCATATATCCCAGTTAGTTTATGGATGGCTGCATTTTACGGTTGTACTGCTACAGCCATATTTGCATGCACCTAAATATAGATAAATATCTGTAAAGCCAGAATCTGCAGACGTGAAATAGAGAACTAGATTGATGCAAGGCAACACACACGATAGAAATAATCCTAATTTCTAGATACAATTATGAACTCTTGGCTAAAATTACTACTTAAGAACGGGGCATTGAGGATATGTGGTGTCCTCTCGTGCCAACCCCAGAGGTTGCTGTCAGAGTTATCGCTGTGTTGCTTCATAATTTTGCTAATTGGTCATTAAGATGTCTCTAACTCTAATTCTGCCTTCCCCAGCAACACACTGTGGGTCAGCAAGGAAATTAATCTGCCTCTACACCTCAGTTTCTCCAACTGCAGTACAGAGAAATGCAGATCCATCACCAGGTCCTGCAGGAGTTAATCTGTTAATGTTTGTATCAATCAACTTGTCAAGCGCTATTTAAGTGCTTATTATTACTCATCCAATAATTCTCTCCTCCTGTGCCCCGCAGGTTGCTGAGCACCTCCTGCCCCCGTGTCCGTGGGAACTGCCGAGCTCAGGGACGCCACCGCGGGCAGAGCCTCGCAGGAGCATCTTTCCCCAGGAGGCACCCCTTGGCAAGGGCCTTCCCCTCCCTTCAGCCTCTTCCACCTCCTCCCGTGCTGCTCCTTCTGGGCCTCGAGGCACCAACTCCAGGCAGCCGTTCTGCTGACCCAGAGCATCACCTGCTCTGACTTCGGGGAGCAGCCGAGTTTCCTGAGGGACCTGGCTGTGCGCAGGAGGAGCGAGCCCCAGCCGTGCCCGCTCCGGCACCTGGCGAGGGGCAGCCCTGGATTCCGCACGGCATTTGGGCTCTCCATAGCGCTCGCCTGCACCAAAGGCATGCAGCATTCCAGGCACGTGCCAGCTGGGAGTCCTGGAGCCTGCCCGCACCGGAAGCTTCTTTAAAAATACAGCAGCTCCTCGCGTAGTCTGCTCCCAAAATGAATTCTCTCTACTGGCACCAGTGAAGCTAAATACAACTTATAAAATATTGAGCAGATCTTCATAAGGAATGCAACTAAAAAAAGTGACACTTTAATTATTATCTTTATGCTCCAGAAATATCCCATCAATATGAGGAGCAGATAATTCACAGCCACTGTTCCAACTACTCTGCAGCATCAGGAGATGCCGGTGCCTCAACCACACACATCAGCCTATCTGTGTACGCAGCCTGTAGTTATTTATCAATTGTTTATGCATGCACTTAGTTATGAATGCATTTAATTTATAAACATTTATATCGCAGAACATGAGATGATAAATTCAGAAGAAAAATACCAACTCACAGAGCACAACCCTCCTGCTGCCTTGTTAGCCAAGAGTCCTGCCCCTCATCCAGGTGCCCTGACCTGGACCTTCCTGCCAGCAATCCCAAAGAACTGAGACTTTGGGAAGCGCAAATCTTTTTCACTCATTTTCTCCACAGTGGTCCAGAGCAAACGAGCTCTGCCTGCCTGCAGAGTTGTCATCCTGTGCTCCTTGGGAAAGCCGGGGGGTTCTGCAGCTGCTAACACGTCTGCAAATCACGGAACTTCCAAATTACTTGTGTGTTTTTGAGACATTCTGTGCTATGTGCAAAACAGCAAATCTCTCAGTCAAACATGTAATAAATACATAAATAAATGGCTCTGCATAATTACTGGTTGAAGAGTTGATTTTCCTACAGCTCCAGCATTGACAGCCATCTAAACTCAAAGTCCATCACTTCTGAAGCAAGACATTTAAGGGTGGGGGCAGGGGAAAAAATCCGGGGTAAAAAAGCCTCCTGATAAGACTATTTTCCCAGAAAGGATTTATTTAACTCTCTTTCTCCTTTAAACATACATATATTTATGTTTTCTCAATGCTCCACAGCTGGCAGTGCAGATCAAGACAAGGATGAGCCAACTTCTGTCATTCATCCTCCTCATCTTTCCTTAAAACTAAATATGCATTTTTATAAAATCTTGATTCAAAATCAGCATTTTTAATAATTTTGATATCTTCTTCATTCTCCTAAATAGCCTAGACCCAAACCATCCTTTGGTTTGAGTCTGAGGTTTCTTCCCCCAAGGTTCTAAAATCGAGTTATTTCTTCTCTGCTAGCAGCTCTGCCAGCTCAGTGTTTGTGCTTCACTTTCAAGGTTATTTTATTTATTTTCTTCACTTTCAGCTATTGAAATCCACAAGAACAAATTTATATAATAAGCCTTAATAACAGTTTCTCCCATAAAGTTCCCTATTTATCTCCTATTGTAGTGGCTTAGAAAGCACAAAAATGATGGAAAAATATAGGTGTAGTGACAAATCTCTGGGACTGATAGTGAATAATTTAGAACAGTCTTTATCCATGGGGTGATGCTTGGAACCCACCTGCTCTGTGTGACCCTTTCCCAGTCACTTTGAATCCTCCTTCCACAACACTCACAGTAGCATCCTCTCCATACAGACAAATAAACCCCTATTTATTCCAAATCTGTCTCATCTCTGGGCCTGTGTCACTCACCCCAGAGCTCCCACCCCCCTCTGAGTGGTTCTGCTGTCCTGGATCATTGTGGACAGGCTGAGGTGCTGGGGAGCACACGCACGGTGTGCCACGGAAAAGCTCATGCACCCACAGCAAAAAGGGTCTAAAGTTATCAGCAAAGATTTTTCTTCTGGTATTTCCCTCATAAACATGATTTAAGCAAATGACAGGCAGTGGAAGAGCAGACTAGAGGTTTTTTCCCTAACCAGCAGGACCAACACGACTTTGAGCCCTGCCCAGCAGGGGCACAGCACTCCGTGCACCACAAGACTCACCCTCCAAGCTCCTTAGGAAGCAGCTACAGATGGAGTCTGTGCTTTGCACAGCATCAGGTACACTCCACACCAACAGAAGCCACGTCAGCACTTTGTTCTTCATTATTTATCCATTTTTTATGGCCGTAAAGAACCAATATCACAAGTGCAGCCTTTGCAGAGAGGATGGAGCCCACCATTTATTCCCCTCCTTTTTTTCAATGCCAACCCATCCTCGGGCAGGTCAGAGTCCAGTGGAGCCCTGGCTCTATCCCCCTTTCCCTCCAGCACTAATTAGCAATGCAATCCCACAAAGAGTGAAGTTGCCCGAAACCTCCCCTCACTCACAATGATTTATGTTCAATTTGTACAAATGGAGAAAATGAGATTTCAAATTTCAATGCCATTTCTGCAATGAGGTGATTAAAAGAGAGAGAGGTATTGCGTTCTACTGTATAGAATATTGATCCCAGTGCTATTTTCCTTAGCAATAACCATTAGCTCAGTATTATTTGCAAACCTCTAATGTGAACCTGGAGATGTAATTTACATTTGTGCTTTACTTATTTGCTTTAACAAAACAACACAAAAGCTTTGGGTCTTTCAATCTATCCTTATTGTCAATAAAATTAGCAGTTCATAAAAAAATTAATGTATATGCAAAACCATCACTTCCTTGTAAACTGCACCCGAGACTGTAAACGTTGCCCAGAACAAAAGGGAGATAAACTATTAAAAGGCTCCGGCCATTAACAAATTGAATCCAAACCAAATTACAGGGAGCTCCCTTTTGTCCCCTGCCTTAATTTCTGGGCCCCTGGGAGCCCACAAAAGTTTGGGGAGTGTGGGGAGGTGTCTGACAGGGACAGACGTGCCCACCTGGCTGTGCCCAGCCGGGACACGAGAGGAAAGGGCACAGTCCCAGCCGAGGGGGCTGCAGGTCAGCACCAGCCCCTGCACGGGACCAGGCAGCTCCTCGTCCGCTGCTGCTCCCTCCAAACCCATCAGCTGCTTCTGCTGCCTGGCAGAGTTTAGAAGATGAGAACAAGGAAAGAAGAGGGAGAAAGGGAGGAAAAAAGAAAAAGCTAATGACCCATAATTGCCATGATAGTGGAATAGGGCCCGGGCAGCTGTTTTACATTCCCGGTATGTATAGTATGCAAATATCTACAAAGGGCCGACACAGTTTCTCTATTGTGGATCCTGAGGGTAACCAAATTAGCCTTTGGCAACCATGGTAATTGGGAGGTGCTGTTCCCATTAGGAGTCCTGCAAATTATGAAGAAAAATGGACCAAAGGCTTTGTCACAAATAATAATGCCGAGAAGAAAAGAGCAGGCGGCCGGCTTGGCTTTGCTTGCCTTTTTTTTTTTTTTATTCCTACATTGTGTTGTTAATATCTCTCTGTTTAGTAATAAGAAAACAGTCCTCGGTGCCCTGCTGGACCCTCCTGGGCTTTCCATGGCAATATTGAGTTCTGGGAATACTAAACATGGGACAGCAGCATCAGTGGTGAATGCCCCAAGCAGAAGCCCCCGACCAGCCCCCGTGTTCAGTCAGACAACACTGACACTGCTCGTGCCGGGTTTAGCTGTGGGAATCAGCATGGGATGAAACCCCAGAGCTGGTTCTCCTATTGGCACGGGCCACAGCATCAGCCCTTCTCCCTCCCTGACTTAGATTCACGCAGCTAAACACAAATTTGTTCTCTGAAATACCCAACTTTGCTGCACAAGAGGCTCCATTTCCCACTAATGATTTGAATTTGTCTTTCACTCTCCCCACCTTCTTTGATCATCCCAGAGTTCTCAATCCCAGCATACAGAATCCTGTTTGATTGTTACAATCTACTAAAAAATTCACAACTGCCAACTTCCTGAGTGGAGCTCTCAGCTGTGACACCACAAGTTAAGTGCCAAACACATCAGATGTTTTTGTTTCTAACACCCCAAGAGCAAAGCTCACTGTCCCCACGATCCCTCCTGGCTGAGATCCCCGTGAGCTCTGCACACCCTGACGAGATCAACCCAAACGTGCCATCACCCAGGTTCAGCCCCAGCCTCTCTTCTGGGAAAACAAACTGTCTTGCAACACCGAAGATTTCTAAAAAACACCACAGTGACAATGAAAATTAGGAAAATGAGGTCTCCGTTGGTTTTATGTAACTGCCCAACTGGCAGCAGGAACAGTCAAGTGAGTGCAGATACCAGGAGAGCACCCAGGACTTTTCACACAAGATTCACAACAACTTCAGGAACCCACACTCACTATGGTGGCTGTAAAACCCAAATCAGTGAGTTTCATTAAAAAAAAATAAAAAATTACAAACCAAGTCTCACAAAGAACAGCCCTGTTTTAATTTTTCATGCTAGGACTAACTCTTCATCTTAAAACCACTGCAGCACAAGTCTTAACCCCAGATCTTTATTTTTTCATGGTTTCCCCTCAGGGCCTCTTTACAGAGCCGGCAGAAGAGTCACTTCCCCGCCGGTGCAGTTGGCACGACTGCAAGTGTACTTAAAGTTTGCGTCTGATCGGGTTATGTGTATTGGATCTGAAACCAGTTAGTCAATTCCTGCCGGTCCCTAAGTGGCGATTTGTGGTAATGTCTCCATCAATACTCTCCGAGCTGCTCTACGTAAGGCAAATGTCTGCAGGCCGCAGCGGCTGCTCCCAGCGCTCCGCGGCTGGAGACGCCAACACGCGGGTGCGGCGCGAGGGCTGCGCCCGAAGGCCCGTCGCCCACCCCATCACAGCAGAGGGGCCACGCGCCCCCTGTCCCCACACGTCCCCTGGGCAGCCCTCGGGACCCACGACCTGCCACATCCACCATCGCTGCCCTCCCTTCCCCTTCAGCACCAGTCCCGGTCCTTCCCTCCGGCATTTCCTCGCTCCCTGCGCTCCAAACCCTGGATACAGGGCGCAAAGGAGGAACGGCAGAAGGTCAAGAAAGCAAACCAACCAACCAGCAGCCCCACAGTAAGGCAAAGAATAACAGAAAATTAGAAAAACATAGAGCATGTTATAGCACAGGAAAATTACGATTAATGTAAAAGCAGGAGGTGGCTACTGTTCAAGCTACAAATAACAGAGGACGATTCTGAGCAATGAACAATATTGGATTAAGCTTCTCCTTTCCAATAAAAACTTTTCTTTAATGTTTTTCTTTTTGGTCCCAAATAGAACACAAACTCTTCAGAACCAGAATTGTCTCTGAGCTTGCAAAGTGCACCCACCACAGGCTGAGCTGAGCGAGGCCCTGGGGCAGCACTACACCTGCGGGGGGTGTCCTGGGGAGAGCCCCTTGCAGGTGTCACTTCTCTGTGAGATGCCCCCAGCCCTTGTCATACCCCACAGCTTCTCCTGCATGTCGCTGCTTCTGCTTCAAACAGAGTAAAAACCCACAACTTGCACAGCAGCTATGCTGCAATTTACACCTTGTAAGTCATTTAAATACACTGTCTGAAGTGTAAAATCTGGGAACTGTCAGCAAACCTCAACTTGGCAAAAACTGTTGCTATTTATTACAGTAAGTGCTTTCTGTATACCAAAAGCTGACTCTGATAGATCACATCTTATCTCAGACAAAAATATGGAATAAATTATCTCCCAAGGTCTCTTCCAAACTGTTTTCCATGACTTTACAGAGAAAAAGAGCAGAGCACAAATCCTATGGACCAGCCCTGCCATTCCAGGGCATTCCCACTCTTGGGAGCACAGAAATTCCTCTTCTGCACCAGCACTACAAACAGCTTCTGTGCTCCAACTCTCCAAGCTGCTCCAGGATTGAAGATGCTACTTCAGACCCTCCTTTACACCATCTAAGACTTAACGATTTCAAATGAACATTAAAATCAGCAGACAAAACTCAAATCTGATTTGCCAAATGCAGCAAAGAACATTCCCAAATCAATGGAATCTCAGCAGCCTCAGCTCCTCCACACAGGTAAAGGGGGTTTGAGCAGCAAAATACAATGTCACGTTCTCTTACTAACAGAGGGATCCCACCCAAACACTGCAGGCAGAGGAGTCAGGTATTTTCAGAGGAAAGGGAAGGCCAGAACCATTATTAATTTATTCAAATGGTTTTCCTTAGAAAGGAACACTGATCGATACCCCTTCTTTGGAAGCTCCCAGAGATCTCAGGGGCAGAGAGGAGAGGGAAGAGAAGCCCCCCTGTTTGGGCACAGGTACAGGGGTGTTCGTGATGACAGCACCCACTGCTGTGGGCTCTGTGCACCTGAACAGGCACCGCTGTGGTTTGAGGCAGAGCTGTGGCTATGTTGAGATCAAAGAGCAAAGGACTGGCAGCAATCCTGTACATCTGGAAGGATGCTCCGTTATTTCCCACACGCTTCTCCTACATTTTCAGAGATTAGTGAGTGTAATATTTTAGTGCTATGGCATAAATATGCATGTGAGGCAGAGCTCTTATATTTATACACTTGTGGAGTGTGTGATCATGATATCCATGTGATTAGATAGAAGGATACATGGTAAAACACATTTAACACAGGCTTGTTTGGAGCTCAGGGCCAGTTCTACCCAGTGAATGCAACAGTTAAATCTCTCACAGCAGCTGAGAGCTGAATGTTTCACAAGAAAAGAGAGAAGGACTATTTCCAACAGATCTGGTATTTTCTCTCCATGCCTGATGTTCCTGAGAAATACTGTTAATATTGAGGAAGTTTTAGTAGCAAAAGATACTAATTTTAGGGACTTTTTAAACTAAAAAATGCTATTTCTGATTTTTAATCTGAGTTGCACTTATGGCAGGCTATGTAGTAGACTCATGGGACAGAAAGCTACCTTAGAAAACACTTGAAAGACACATTAAAAGAAGAAAAGTCATTGAACTATAAGTCAAAAATAAGGTGAAATCAAATCTAAAACCCCATCTCAATAACTGTCTTCATGAAGCCTATGCAGGTATTGGTACTTCTGCTAATGACACAGAAAGGCAAGAGATGGAAGAAAAAGTAGGATATATGGTATATTCTGGAACAAAGGCAATAGAAATGTAGTTACTGCAAAAGTTACTATTTACTGAATTGTTAGGAAGCCCTGAACTAACCTGCAGCCTCCCTGGGCTCCTGACAGCCCTTACACTGCTGCTCCATTCCCTCTTGGGAAGGACAGATCAGTTTTCCTAATTCAGGCCCTTTCTCCACTCAAAAACACGGGCAGGATTTATTTCAGGAGATGAAATGACCAAAGAGTGCCCTGAAGAAAAATCACAGAACAGGCCACACACCAAAGGAAAAGGAAACGTGTTACCCAACAAAGCAGTTGAGTACTTTAGACAAACATGAGGGAAGACCAATATTTTATTTGTTCTATTTGTGGGGTTTTTTTGGTGGTGGTTTTTTTTAATGTATTGAATCATAGGATTGTTGAGGTGGGAAAGATCTTTAAGATGATCAAGTCCAATCCCAGCATGACCACCACGTCCATCATTAAACCACATCTTCAGCTACAGGGAACCGCATCAGTTTGGGCAATTTCTTAGTGAAATTGTTGGGTTTTGGTACTGCCAGGTGAACAGCTGGTCCAGCAGCACGACTGAAGCACAGTCATGGTCCTGCCCTCACAGAGAAGGGATGGACACGCTTCAGAAACGGGCAGGGGCGTCGTGTCCTCTCAGCAAGCGCTGCCTGCCAGCAAACACCTCGGCATATCAGTGCCTCACACCTGGGCTGGTGGGATGAACTGCAGTTTCCTCCCACCCTTAGCCCCTCCAGCCATCACCAAACACCTGGGCAAGAACCAAGTCCCAACAATGTCTGATGGGCTGTGGCAAATGACAGAGCACGAGCGGAGGGAAAACCCTGATGGGCTCTCTTGGTCCTTGTGCCCACAGAAATGGTGTTGGAGGCAACGAACAAACTCAAGAGCTCATTCCCATGGAGTGGGAAAGGAAAAGGTCCCTCATTTACCCGTTCTGTGGTCACAACCATTCTGTCTCCCAAATACCACATTGGAAAAAAAAATCTTTGATTAAATTCAGAGATAGGTTAAAATGTAACCTGATTAGCAAAATAACAGGAAAAACTTTGGTTATGGAGATTTCAAGGGTCTCGCCACTCTGATGTCCTTTCTGTCTCTGGAAACTCCTGAGAATGTTCCTCTCTTTCCATCAGAGATGTGGACACGGGGCAGGTGGGAAGAGGAGAGCGGCAGACTGACCAGCACCAGGTCTGTCCCCCTGGTCTCTAGGCAATTCAAAGAAGGTTTTGAGCAAGAAAATGCTCTTAATTCTTTTTTAATAGTATGACCAAGTCTGGAAGCACATATACAGTTCATCTCCTTCCCCAAAACCAACCCAAAAGCGACAGCGTTCACTGTGAAAAAAGGCAGCTATGGTTTAAAGCAAAACAAACAACTGAAAAAAAAAAAAAAAAAAAAAAATCAAGCCAAAAGAGCAAAATGAGATACCTAAAGGGGGCTGGGTGAAGACAAAGCAATGGACTGAACCCACCTGGAGAGCAAAGCCCGTCGGCTGGGGTGCCTGTGGCCGCAGATTGGCTGCCCGAGCCTGCTGGGGAGGGGGCACCTCGGGGGGAGCCGCAAACACTTGATTATATTTCTTATTTTATAAGCTACATACATGGAATGCAAAACCTCCATTTACTCCTTCTGGGTCATATGAGGGAGCCACTGGCAACGATAATAATATATGAAGCAAGAGAACGAGAGAGAGAAAGAGAGAGGGAGGGAGGGGAGGGAAGGAGGGAGGAAGGCAGAGAGAAGCAAAAGGCTTTCTATTATTCGGGACACTGGTGATGCACACTGAGGCAGTTGGAAGATTAAATTAAGTATTATATCTGCTGACCCCATTGCCATGGTTACCGGACAGCGGAAAATATTAATCAAGCCAAGCCTTTTCAGCTGAACATACCAGAAAAAAAATGCTAAATATAAATATATATATGTACATATTTGCTGCTCTGCCATGCTAATGTGGGCTGCCAGCAACCAAACCACCTGATATCACCGAGATAAACAAATTTAAAATCCCCTTGGCGCACAAGAAGGCTGACGTCAGCGGGGCCGGGCTGCGGCGCTCGCCCTTCAGCCGATCAGAAAGGGAATTTGAATAAGGAAAGGCGACATCTTGCTGAGTGCCTCAGCTGAGGAGGCATGGAGGGCTCTCCTCCTACCAGGAAGAGAAGGACGAGCCCGTTGTCCAGGGCACGTCCCGGCCACAAGCCGGTTCTCCCATGTGCAGCCATGGAGTCACAGCCACACCACGCGCCTCCCACGGGGAATTAAAACAATTCCCACCAACTTGGTCTTCACCTTCGAACCAGAATCGGCGCTCGGGGGAGCCGCAGCTGAGGAAGGGTTCTTTGTGTGCACACTGTGTGTGTGCCAGCCTCTGCCCTCCCCAGGTGTGACAGCCGTGGCACCAGGGCACAGACACATGCCCCGATGACACAGTGCTGGGGGCTGGCAGGAGGACACGGCGTGTTATCAGAGGGCACTGCAGTGCCAGCAGAGCCAGGGACGCTGCACCTGCAGCCACCGCCCTCCCACCTCACCTGGGACAGCACCGAGTGCCAACACAGGAGCTGCTGAAGCTTTTGGAAAGGGCAAAACACAACCAACCCCAACCCGGGTCAATAATAATATTGATATTGAAGTATTATCATCTTTTAAACTCTAATCTTAAACACAAAAATGAGAATAACAACACAAATTAATCTGTTGCTTTCCACAGAGTAAATCACTGGCATAACTAAACCCCTCATTCTCTGCTCTAACCATATACTAACAAGAGGACATCCGTACATCAACACGAAGACAGTGTTTCCACCCAGTCACTCTCTTCACTTGGCCTCGTTGCCTGGTTTTGTCTGTATTTTACAGGTAAGCTCCATGCAGCTGCTGCCGACCTGTGCAATTTTCCCTGAGGTTTTTAAACCAGCAGAATACTGAGGTGTCAACTGCACATCCTTAGCTGTGACCTACACACAAATGGAGGTGCTAGAGAAACTGAAAACATTGAAAGGTAAAGGAGCAATAAGCCACGAGATCCAAAGAGAAAGTCAAGCATTTTAAAGGAATTTGACATGGAAGCAAACTATATTTATCCAGAGTAGCTGGGGCTGCCCCTGAATCCCTGGGAGTGTCCCAGGCCAGGTTGGACGGGGCTTGGAGCCCCCTGGGCTGGTGGGAGGTGTTCCTGCCCAGGGCAGAGATGAGATGAGCTTTTAAGGTCCCTTCCCACCCAAACCATTCCGTGATTCTATGAATACACTAACAAATGTACTTTATAACTGTTGTATGGAGCCAAATACGTACCAACCTTCTCAAAATCCAGCAGCCTGAGCTCACAAATACAAATATATATAGAAAATACTGTATAGATTATACAAAACAAACGTTCTGGTTCATTTACAGCTCTGTAAAAGCAGAGCCAAATTAACTGAAGGCATAAACAAGTACATCTATTTCATTTTTAAAATGTTAATGAAGAATGAGATTGCTATTTGTTCTTGGTCTATTTTGTGATTTTAGCCAATAGTTCTAGTGATAATTATCAACTGTTTATATTTAGATAAAAGCAGCCCATATGGCAATAGCAGAACAATCTGATGTTTAGATCCTCAGCTACATGTTTTCTATAAATAATATGATTGAAGAACTGTAACAAATTATTTCATCAGTCTAAAAGCAGATACCAATATATAACAACTAAGAAAGCCATTTACTCATTATCTGCAAATAATAAATACCTTCCCAAGTACATTTAACACTTAGCAAAAGACAAAAAATATAAAAATATAGATGTTAACCCATAAATGCTTACGTGTAGCTTAGAATTTACTTCTTAATTTCCACGGATGCACAGAGCATCAGATGGGTTCTTATGGTAAATAAAGGATCTGCCTAATTTTGCACCCAAACAGCGCACTGGTTTTGATATGTTTGTACCTGCATCTTACCCAAATCTCATCACTATTCAGACCGTCCTGCCCATTTCTCACATCCCAAACCTTACAAATGCCCTTCCTGAAAGAGACCTCGATCCTCCACCTGAGAGCCCTCCTCAGGTTGGGAAATACTCGCACCAACGGGGCTGGGGCGAGTGCCCCGTTACGGCAGCGCTGCACAGCCCGGAGGAAAGGCTGCAGCAGCTCCTGATGGCATGACCAACACCCGTGCCTCAGTCCCACTGCCAGGCTGCACACCCTCCTCCTCCTCCCAGAAAGGAGCAGCCCCAGCTCAGCCCCAAACCCAAACGCAGCTCCAGCCCCAAACCCAGCGGGAAAATGATTGCGGCACAATGGCCGGCACGGCCAGCTCGGGGCAGCTGTGTCATATAAATTGTCAGCAATGACCATAAGCACTCAGAGAAACAATTTAATTCCTCACTCCCGCCATCATGGGCTGATATATTCTTTCAAGGTCATTACCCAAGGCTAGGAGGGTCGCATGATTAACGAGTGACACGTCCAATGAGGGCGGCTGTGCCTGAGCAGACCTTATATTAATTATACAGCAGCACTGGAAAATAGACGGTGCCTGGCAAGGAGGGGCCAAACCTGCACCTCGAGGGTGCTGCGGCTCCCCACACTCACCACCACACTCCGCCAGTTCACCGGCTGGATACACAAAAGGTGCTTCTTTCCTGCTTTAAACGACCTGGGCTCTTGTCCCAAGTTTCCCTTGAGTCTTTGTTTTATGCTTTTCTTCCTCCCTGCCATAACTCACTGACTTGCACCGCATGGGAGCATGAGACACTGCTGTTCACAATTAACTGTGCATCTCCAGAGCAAATTTAAAATAAATATTAAAAAAAAAAAAAAAGTCCCAAGTTTTGCAGGTTTGTGCCTTGGAGAGACCCAGAGCAAACACCAGGACATACACTGGCTCGTCACTGACACCTTTAGCAATCTAAGCCCATCTTCCTCCAAAATGCCTTCATAACAGTTTTGCAAGCTGAATGTTTTTCTAAAACCAAAAGTCACACCTCTGCCTCAGGAGTTGCTGGGCATTCCTGACCACATCTCCTGCCTCACCACAGAGGAAAAAACTGAAAATCCCCTCGATGAATCCCAGCTGATTTCCAGACACTGACATCAGTCAGAGAGGAGACTCCATGTGATCAGCCAGCAGAAGGAGGTTTGCCTTTCAATAGCAAATGCAACCAAAAAAGCCCCAAACCCCGAAGCTGCTGCTGTCAACACCAAAGGGGAGATTGTGTGACCCCAAGCCCCTTGTTCAGGTCCTGAGCAGACAAAATCCACTCCCCTTCTCTCCATCACAGCCTCTCTCAGGGTTGCAGAAGGAATAACCATGGTTATTAATTTTTCTAGCAAACACCAAAAGGATCAGTGTGCATTTTAGGCACTCTGAACAGTGAGCACATGGACAAACCTGAGTCTGAAGCACACCAATGAAATACAAATGGGAATCCCTTCCAAAATTCCATTCAGCTGTTTTTCCTGCATCCATGATGACCAGCACTAAGGTGACCTGCCTGGGAATACACCTTGGCACAGCTCTCACCATTTCAGCTGGAGTGACCTGACTAGGGGAATTCCTATTTCTGTCTTCAGCTGGCCTGGGAGAGGCCCTACATGAGTCCACCTGCCCGTGCTGCCAGGCTACTTGGGAACATCCCTTAAGCTCTGCTGTTGGACACTTATGTGCCCTCCTAGCTGGAAGCCCCAAAGTGCAGCACTCCCCGTGGGGCTGAGGCTCTGCTGAAGGAGCGTCCCACCTGGAATGCAAGAGGAAAGTACCTGAGTACCACACAGCCTCGCTTCTTGGCACTTACATGTTTTCTGTAACAACAGAAACGAACCCATTTTGAACATTTATCACCCTTCTCTCAGGTTTTTAGACAGTCCATAAAGACAAATATTATGCCCTACGACAGAAGGAGAAATAGCCAACCCAAGATTAACAGGCTTGCAAGGATAAGCAAATAACAAATAATGTGAACAACAATAAATTAAGGGCACGCTGCTAACCAGCTTTAAAAACTTCATATTTAAGGAGTAAAGGCCCCTCTGATGGCTGCAGCCACGACCCAGCTGCTCTGCCATGATGCCCCTCCAAGGAGCTGCTGTAAATAGTGAGGGTCCTGCCCAGCTGACAAACCTCCCAATGCCATTCCTTCAGCCACAGTTTATAATCCTGCTTATTCCCAGAGCAAACCCGATGAGTTTTGTCATTCTGTCTCTCTGGTGCTGTGTCCCACCAGTGCACCCAACACCAGGACCTGTGCTGCTGCCTCTGCCCCTGTTTGTGAGCAGTGCCTGAGCTCCCAGGACCCAAGAGCAGGTCAGGCTTTCCAAAGCAGTCCTGCACCCCCTGATCAATGTACCCACACCACCACTCTCCGTGGGTCACTCCAGTGAGCCTGCTGTGACAAACTGATGTGACGCTAGGAAACCAGGAGAGATGCACTGTCAGCAAAGGCACAGCTCAGGATTATCTACACTTACTTGAAGAAGTCTTCGGACACCACCTCAATCTCAGATTTCCCCCCCAAAACCCGGCAATCAGCCTGCTCACTCAAGTCCACAGTACACATCAAACTGTGCTTAGTCTATCTGTTCCAACAGAAAAAGGGAACATCACTTCATTTTCACCATGTTTAGGTGCTGCCAAGAGGTGTGTCTGAGGTTTATGAGTCAGTACCAAAGTACCCTAAACAAAGACAGCATATTCAGGATCTGCCTGAGCCAGAAGGACCCAATTTTCCAAGACTCTCAATGTTCACAGCTTCAGCTGATCTAAATGAAGTCACCTCAACAACTCTGCAAAATTGCATTCAAGTGTTCTTGATACCAACTGTTCCACCCACAACACCACAGTGCCTTCCCTCTGCTCAGGTGAAGCACTGGAGACCAGGACATCTCCTGGTATTTTATCTTACAATGGTCACTAGACAGTACCCTTTCCTCAGTCACAGCCAGAGTTCTGGAGATGCAAACCACTTACCCCTCACAGCAGAGCAGAGCCCAGGGCTGCAGACAGCACGTGGATGGAGTAGCCCACGGGTATCAGGACCTCGAACCTCTGGCACCAACTACGTCCTCCAGACTCCTCAGACAAAGCACTCCCGAGACAGAGGAACCCTCCTGGCTCCGTCCCTGTCAGCAGGTCCCCAGCCCCTGGTGGCTCTGCCCGGTGGGGGAGCAGCCAGACCATTCCCCCCAGGTGAACCTGTTCTCTCTTAATCACCCCCAATTAAGTCGTTAACGCTCCTAAACTGATTTCTTCGAACCCCCATTTTCTACTTCCAATACATATGACGAAAAGGAATCATAAAGAAGAATAAAAGTTAAGTCTGAACAGCAGCTTTTTTAGGGTATCACTGGCCTAATGACACCCAGTGGCTTCCCTTTATTTTCACTTCACAGGCTCAAAGGATAGCAGAAAAAAAATGCAGCTCTGCCCTAACTACAAATCATCACCTACTACCATCACCTGTTTCTTATAACCCACCATCAAGGGTTCCAAGACAATTCCTTGGGAATGTCTGTTGAGCACTTAGAAAAGAACCAAAAGCTGGAAGAGAGAATTGAGACAAAGAGGCAAACAGTGACTGGGCTGTAATTAGAGTCAAGAACAGTTTATTTTTTAATAAACCCAACCTTTCTAGCAGGACCATTCCGACTGATCCCCTTCTTCCTTCTGAAAAACACATTAACAAGCAACTGCCCCAGTTGCCCAGTGGCCCAGCCCAGCTGCCCATGGCTGTATGAGCCCCAGGTGCAGTGGCACAGGGACAGGAGGGACATGCAAACCATGCCTGGGTGTGGAGCCAGCAGGTGCTCAGCTCCCAGGGCACCTCTGGAGCACGAGCAGGATCAAAGGCAAAGACCAGCCAATGTCACTGCAAACGAAATCTAGATAAAAAGAATTATACAGAATATGTATCAGGAACACATAAGAACTATCAATAAACCTGTTTTATTACAAAAACAAAAGCTGGCCATTCCCCACTGCCCCCTTCCCTGGGCTCTGCTGCTCATCACCTGAGGCAAACACTCCCCTTTCCCTCCGTGCTCCTTTAACACTCCAGAGCACACGGGAGCAACACCACACCTGGGCACCGTGTCCCCAGGTCAGCATAAAGGTGGGAACTGCCACCTGTGTCCCTAATCACACAGGCCAGGAAAGGCAGTGGCCCTGGTTTGATGGTGTGCAGGAAAGGCACATGCACACAGACACACACACACGTATGGACACACACAGACACATACATGGACACACACAGACATGCCACACAAGACCCTGTGCACACCCGAACAAGAGCCAAACTCTGCAGTTCCCCCAGGCCTGGCAGCCTTTGTTTCCCCAAGGGTGCCCACTGTCTGGCAGGTACAAAGCCACACTCCAGCCCATCACAATGGCCCTTTCCTCCTCCCTGAGTGACCACTAGGAACTGGATTTCAAACATTCGTAGCATTTCCTTTACCTAATTCTGGTTTACCCAGAAACATGAAGACTAAGAACACATGGAAAGGCTGCACTAGCTGTTCACCTTCCTTATGATACAGGGTTATGACTTGGAGCTGATAACACTAATACTTCCCGACCCTTAAGTTGCTGCATTTTTGGCCCTTCCTTGTAAGATTCCTCTTCATGTCCATAAATTGCACAGCTTTGGAAATCTGGTGGGAAGAACTGAGGTTAAATCTCACTCTTTCCTTCATCACCAACATCAGGTTGGGTCCAGGAGTAGTCGTGGCGGAGGCAGAGCAGTTTGCACCATTCCACTGACAGGCAGACCCTGAGCAGCGTGTGCTGTGTGGGGGCACAGGTGTGACCTGCAGACCCCCCCTCCTCGCCCGACAGTCCCAGCACACCCTGCAAGCAGAGCTCACTCACACGGAGCAATGCCACATGCTCACACACAACCCTTCTGCATCTCAACACATCAGAACTGCTTTGGATTCATTTCCCAGGCACCTGCACGCTGTAGCTCTGCAGATCCATTCCCTGCAAAGATCAGGACAGCCATTTGAGCAGTGGCTCTTCAGCACCAGCATCATCACCACAAGCGACATTCCCTGACCTGACACCACGCAAAGGCCAACACTCATTAGAGGGGCCAGAAAGGAAAGATTTCTCCCTTCCCGTGCCAGTTCTCCCCTCCCAGTGGCAGTCCGTTCCTGCACATCTGGGAAACGGGAACAGCGCTGGGCACTGCCAGGTGGGCAGTTCAGATGAAAAGCTGACTCGGGCTATTTTTAACGTCTTCCCCGTGTAACCATTTACGGTACATCTATTTAAGTGCGTGTGAATGTACGTGTTAATGCCTGCTCACATCCAGGATAAAAATACAGAGCACGGTTAGGCAAATACATGGAAATACAGACAGAATCCAATTCCTCTGGCAGACCACACAAAGGCTAAGAAATGAAAAATGCACTCACGCCCTCTGACACCGTGGCCGAGTGCACGCGCGAGAGCTCTCGTGGTGGGAGTGAAGGCTGGATGCTGCTCCCGCTCTCCCTTCTCTGCTAAGGAGGCACTTTGAGCGCTGGGATTGCTCACAATCTGGCTCTGTGATCCACATGCAGGACTGGTAATATGCCTGCTATTTCCCTCTCTCCCCCCCATCAAACCTCCCCCCCCATCCCCCTTGTTCTCATGTTCAGTGGTTATTTTAGCTTAATGTGGTGACATCACAGCTCGCTCGGTAAAGCCCTTGCTGTGAATACAGAGCGTGGCTCCACTGATCACTTCCAAACGATGGGATTTAGTGAGGTTTGATATTTAGTGCTCGTCCCCACAGCAGAAGATGCTGCGTCCTGGTGCAGCTCCACGCAGGTTTCGCTGTGGTTTGCACAGCCCTGCTGCAGCGGGGGGATGGTGATGTGTTTCACTCCCTAAATTGGGAGTGAGATCTGGGAGAGACACTTTTGATAAGTTCCCTCATTTTTTAACTAGCAGAGAGAGCAGCTGGACACCTGTCTGTTGCAGTCCCCTGAATTTGGGGGGTTTGTTATGCACAGGCTGGAAGGAGAGGGTTCTTAGGTGGGGGAGATGGAGCGCCGGAAGGCATCTCATTTCTCAGCATCACCGAGGAGCCAAACCCCCACCTTGCACTAAAATGAAAATACTCTGTGAATTTTTAAAGCTGAACCCCTCTACAACTCTTCATCTATCGGTAATTTCTTCACTCCATTCTATCAGATCTGCAACAGCCTCAACAGCTTTCATGATTTTGTTCCATGTTCTTCTAAAATGGGAAACAAAGAAACAGCACATGATATTAGAAAAACTTCACAGCAGAACAGATAAGAGATGCAGGAAGAGAATAATGCAGTCAAATAAGCTTTCCATTATTAACAACGGTGCCCTGAGGTCTACAGGCATAGTCCCAAACCCTAAATTATCTTAAATCATGAGGTTACCAATAAAGACAGCTTGGGACAGCAGAAGGGGTCTATGATTTCAGGGGGTTTGCAGACCACATATATATGATTAACATTTCTGTGCTACGGTTTATTACTTCATTATAATATTTTCCATCACAAATGAATAGGTAAAACACCTGGCTATTAAATATAAACCTATCCCTCAGGATGATCAGATTATCACTTGAATTTAAAATCTTTCTGAATTTTTAATAATGCATAACAAATAAGATTATTTATGCACTTCCTTGGCTGTGCTCGCAGGGCCCACGGTGACGTGCAGCCCCTCCCCTGAAGTGCAGGGCTGCGGGGCGCACACAGCGCCCGTCCCAGCGATGCCCGGCTCCTGCCCCGGGGCATCGGGACCCCCCGGGCTGTCCCACCGCCCTACAGGCTGCGGAGCCGTCGGCCACGGCCGTGCCGAGGCGGCATCCGAGGAACCGGGGCGGGCTGATGGAAAGTCAAGTGGAGGCCTGGCTGTCTGAAACCTCTTCAATAGATCTGTAGTCTGGACTTGAACCCTGCCCTCTCCCCTCGGGCTCCCGTATTTCTTCGCCCCCGCCGTGGTGGGCGAGGGGCCGCCCGTGACCCCGGGCGAGGGGGGCGCGGGGGGCGGGCGGGGGCCCCGACTTCCTCGCAGGTAATTAAGGGACTCTTTTCAAGGCTGCACGGGCAAAAGACAATTGGGCCTAATGAAGCATCGATGGACGCGCGGGGAGCGGCTCCGGCCCCGCACACCCGCAGCGTGCGAGGCTCCTCTGCAGGGGCAGAGCGGGTCTGTTTGTTTGTTTGTTTGTTTGTTTGCGTTGGGATGAAGGTCGTTTGTGGTTCCCACTCGAACCCCGCCAATCAGCGCCGGCGGGGCTGGATGCATGAGGTCAGTTATGGAGATGCAGGAAATTACTGGGGATTGGCAGGGCTGGTTTTGTCAATTTGTAAGCAAAACCCTGTGTTATTGCCAGGTTTTCATCTTTTCATCACTGTCAGCCCGCGCCGGCACACCAGAGCTAAAAGGAAAATTGTCTCAGAGACCGCTAGAAAATTAACATGGGAGGATTAAAAATACTTTTGTGCAAAACAGAAATAGGAAACAGGTACTTACATTAAAAAAAAAATAAGCCAATTAAACCCCCTGGAAGTGCTGACACGTCCAGCTCACCGCTCGCCCTACCCAGGCATCTGCTCCCTTGCTCGGGAGCCGAGCGGCTCGGCAGCATCGCGCTCCGGGCTCCCAACCTGCCCTCGCCTCACCCAGCCCTTTTCTTCTGGCCCAAATGTTTGCATTTGTAGGATGTCTGAATGGTAATAAAAGGGCCAGGAAATGATAGTTGTGCCAAGTAAATTGGGGTGAATGCTGGGGGAGGGGAGGCCGGATCGATTGTGAAACAACTTGTGCATTATCCAGGAAGGATTTGCTCACGGTCCTGCGCTGCTCCGCCGTACGAGAGGCCCCGCACTCAACAATAGCGTGTCCCCTCGGAGCAGGAAACACAAAGGGAATTTGCTCTGATTCAATCCACACAGTGAGGCCCCTCTGGGGCTAAAGAGGGTCACTTTTACCCTGGCTAAAAATAAAGAAAAAAGATTTTTTTTTCCCTCTCTAACACACACACACACGATCTGGTTTGGGAAAGCAGCCTGCCTCCACTCGACCAGATGCTTTAGAATCATGAGCCTCCTCTCTCATTTTTTCCACTTAGGCTTTAGAATTTATCAGAATTTACTTGAAAAAAAATTTAAACAAGTAGAACATGATCAAAGAGCGGCAAAACGGCCTCTTTCTTTTATTCCATTTCCTTGTCTAACAAGTGCTTTACGCGAGGACTGCTGCAGCACCGGCCCCTAATAACAAAGGAGGTGACACTGCGAGGGCACAGAACTGTAAACTGAATTTTAAAAGCCACGCGAGAGCCCGGATATCAGGGGTCTGCTGTATTCATATATATTTGTTTTCTAATACTTTGCCTTTTTAGTTCAGAGCAGCAGTTCGTGTTCTGCTTCTAATCCCAAATTCTTCCATCGCACACAGGTTAGGAACGACACAGCAATTGTGTGCAACACCTGCTGAAATTACACACAACAAGTTCTCCCTAAAAATCACTAAAATGTAGCTCAGCAGATTCTATCTGAATTCATTTGGTGGAACAACAAGATATTGCTGGGGACATGCTCGGCACAAAGCAGCTCCGAGCCCCCCGAGTTGGCGGAGCTCAGCCCAAACAATGGCCGCTTCCCATTCACCTTTCCCCGGCTTTTCAAAAGAACATCCCAGAAACACAAAGCAGCAGCGGGAAATGGCAATTTTATGAATCCTAATCAATCAAAGGGCTTATTAACTCAATGTGAAGCCAGATTAAAATCTTTAATTATAAATCGTGCTAAAAGGAAAAACAAAATGTACTTATGGTACATTGAAAATTCCGGATATTAACATAGTTGCCATTATCTCTCGCAGTATTAAATTTCCCCTCCCTGCCCTGCAACATGCTCACCTTTTTCTGTTCCTAAAGAACAGAATCTCGGAGCAAACTCCTTTTTCTGCTCCCCAGCCCCTCGCAGCAGCGGGGCTTTCCCGAGGGGGCCGGGTCGGAGTTCCGGGGGATGTTTTGGGGGCCACAGTGCAATGGGAAGCAGCGCCCGTGGCAGTGGCAGCGGGGCGGTCGCAGGGGCTGCGCACCGAGGGCCACGGGAAGGGCCTCGGAGCACGAGGGGCCGCGGGTGCTTTTTGATCAGGCAGACGCTGGGAAATGACCACGGCAAACGCAATGCCGGCTGGACGGGAGGGGGAGGGAGAGCCGGGGACGAGCCGCATGTTTTATTTATTTGTTCAAAGTCACGGCCATCCCATTGTGTCCCTGTCCTGCCTGCCCCCCGGCCCTGGGGCCGCGGTCAGACCCGAGGCAGAAGGCGCACACCCAACTTCTCCAACACGTGGCATCTGGCCGGGGAAGGGCTACAACTGCTGAGTGTGATGCTCCCTGTGCTGCCTCTCCAGCAGGTTCCCTCCACACCCCAGCCTCACACCCATCCCCTCTGCGGTGTCACATGTGGAATTAAAGATCTTGGGTTTTTGGACTAAATTAATTTTTCAAAGGAGAGCGAAATTTCCTTTGGAAAAAGATCCTACAGGATACGCTCAGATTGTGATTCTAGGTCATATTTTACACAAAATTCTTATTTCCCTTTCTCTCTATGAAACATTTCCCTGGGATTTATTCCTCGAGTACTCCCCAAAGGAAGAGCACCTTTGCTGAATTGAGATTTTTCAGATTTGCTGTCAGTTTTGCAACTGTAATTGAAATCCCAAATCGTGTTTCCCTTCTGTAAAACTTCAGGAAAACACAGCCAGCGAATTGGAAATACAGTTTTATTTTGAAAAAATGGGAACTTCATTTTATATTTCACAAACAACTGGTTGGCTTCAAAATGCTCACAAAAGGGGGATTTCACACCTTAGGGAAGGGAATCGCCTTCTCTGCTCTGTAATTGCTGCCTGACAGTTCTGCACCGTGTCCCAAATTTCCTCTGCAGCCCCAGTGCCAGGATTCCCTGCCCAGGTATTCCCAGACCCTCCCAGCCTGGGCAGGGATTGCGTCTCCCCAAGTTCCTCGGGCAGGTAAATCATTCCTAATACGCTGCCTTCCAAAACAGGAACACACCTGCTCGCAAATCGTGCCCAGCAACACAAATGGAAGAGTTTGGGGAGCCGGAGCGAAGAATTTTAAATACATAACCCATCTGGGACGGACCCCTTCTGTGCTCAGCACGCATGGCTCCGATGTGGGGCGTTCCCCCAGGGCAGCCGGGGCAGCCCGTGCCGTGGTCGGGGCTGCCCGAGGGACACGCGTGTGCCGAGCCCCGGCCGCTCCCAGCGCGCTCCTCGCCACTGACCGGGCGAGCCCCGCGTCCTCTCGGCTCCTGCCTTTCAGCCGGCGCAGAAAAGATCCTTTGTGCCCAACTCGGGTTTCATTTCATTGCTTTTAAATTTGTTCAGCTTGACTTTTGACACTTCAGAGGCTTAAGCCTTCTTTAAGTACAATAATATAATAAATATTTGTGTTGCCAAAGGAAAAGTGGATCCGTTGTTAGTGTTAGGGAAAGCAGGATCTCTTTTTCATTCGTTTGGTATAAATAATTCACACAACTATGTGCATTTTATAAACATCATCTTTAGGAAACTGATACTATCAAACATTTTTGAGACAACACTCAGCAGTATATAAATATGCACAAAGTATTTACTACAGCGGATCTGAAACTAAACAAAAAAATTGTTAATGAAAGCAGAAAAATAACCATATTTTATGTAAATAATTATGTTAATACAAAGTGTTTTCGGACTTATTTATACAAATTAGTCATCTGAATGACAAAAAGCTTTGACAAACTACAAACACCTATCAAAAATCATATTATTTGGCTCATTTTCCCTTGCAATTTCCATCTTTAGCTTGCCTTAGAAAAGCAGATTCAGAACCTCCCCTGCTCTCTGTCAGTACAGCAGGAACAAGCCCAGTCAAAGGCATTTTCTTTACTTTAAAAAAAATCTGTGTTTTTCTCGTCAAGATATTTGAAGAAATTGTGGGTTTTATTAAAAAAAATTAACAAGATAAATCTGTTTTAATCCACAATTATTTTCCCTAAATTACTCTATGCAGTATGTTTGGTTAAATCAGGAAAAAAATATATTGTATTTTCAAGTAAGAATTTGATATGCAGCAAATATCTTTTTGTTTTCCAACAGAAAACACTTTAAAATCATCTAGAAAAGAAACAATATATTGGTACGCACAAACTATACAATGCTCCACTGCTGCATTTCCTGCACTTTTCGCTATCAGTGTAATTTTAGAATTTCAGTATTCCTGTCTTTTTTATGGAATGGGATTTTCTTCTTTCCGAATGACAGCTCGGGACAGCAGCTGACGTGCTACAGGGGCCGCACCGCGGGGTCCCGGCCAGCAACACCGGCCGGCGGGGCACGACGGACCCCGATCTTCGGCCGGAGAGCCGGGAACGGGGGTGGGAACGGGGATGGAGAGAGGGGATGGGGAGAAGGGATGGGAACGGGGATGGG